>CM067323.1:10352500-10730000 GCA_034376525.1 Nicotiana benthamiana | reverse complement strand
GAAAGGAAACGACTTGACCAAACAAGAAGTTGAATCAATATTGGTCAAGAAGTTTGGAGAAACACTCACCATGGGTGCATTAACATGGTATTCTCTTTTACCTTAAAATTCTATAAATTCTTTTGCTGAGCTTGCAGATTCTTTTATTAAAGCACACTCGAGAGCTCAAAAGGTAGAAAAAAGAATGGAAGATATTTTCAAAATCAAACAAGGAGATTCCGAATTGCTCAAGGACTTTGTTGATATATTCCAGCGTAAAAGAATGACTCTACCCCGTGTACCTGACAACTGGGCTGCAATAGCTTTTGCAAGTAATTTAAATGACAAAAGTTCTGAAGCCACGAGAAGACTCAAAGAAAGCCTTCGAGAATTTCATGCAACCACGTGGAATGATATTTACAACAAGTATAGTACAAAGCTGCGAATTGAAGAAGATACCATACCTAAGTTCCATCATGAAGAAATGGGCGGTTCTAGAAGATCAGAAACCGAAAAATGATCAGGTAAAAATAGGTACGATCCATATATGGGACCTGCAGGAAAAGACTCACGGAATAGCTAGCAATATGATCAAAAATCGAGGAACAGGGAATCTGGTTCTTCATCAAGATTCAGAAATGATCGTAACAGACAAGAATCACGAGATGACTACAAAAGTTTAAAGGCAAGGTTCGGCGGATACAACTTTGATGTCACTACCTACGAGCTCGTGACTGTTCTGAGAAGCATGAGATATAAGGTACGATGGCCAAAAGAGATGCGGTCAAATCCAAATAGACGCAATCCATACCATTGGTGCGAATTCCACAATGATCACAGGCACAAGACTTCAGAATGTAGATTCTTGCATAGTGAAGTGGATCATCTATTCAAGCAAGGGTACCTCACTGAGTTATTTAGTGAAAAAGGTAAACAAGACTATATGAAAAATAGGCAAGAGCTACCAAAGCCTCCTTCACCCAAGAGAACAGTAAATGTGATAAGTGGGGGAGAAGATATTCATGGCGTAACTTACACAACTTCCAACAAGATTTCTAAAGTAATGATACACACGGGAAATGGGTACAGGTTTTAGAAAACAAAAGTATTTCGTTCGATGATGCAGATACCGAAGGAGTAATAACCCCATATAATGACACACTGGTAATATCTTTACTTGTATATGATACAAATGTAAAACGAGTTTTGATTGATCCAGGGAGTTATGTAAATATTATATTTGTAAGGGTGTTAAGGGAAATGCAAGCTGAAGACAAAATCATACCCAAGGCGCATACCTTGTCAAGTTTCGACAATTCGAGCGTGGTAACAAAAGGATGGTAATTCTAACAACTTTTGCTGCAGGTGTTGTTAAAGAAACTAAATTCCAGGTAGTTGATATGGAAATGGCCTACAATATGATCATGGGGAGACCTTGTATCCATGATATGGATGTTGTTCCATCAACTCTGCATCAAGTTATTAAGTTTCCATCACCGTGGAGAATTTGTCAAATTGAAGATTGGTATTAAGTGTGGATAGTGTTATGTGACTTGTTTGTGTTGAGGTCCCGGGGATCTCGGGATGATTTTGGGTGGTTTATGGGAGATTTTAAGCTGCGTTTGGCAGCTAAAGTTTTATATTGTTGTCATAACCGCACCTGTGGCTAGGGGACTGCAGGTGCCAACTCGTAGAAGCGGATATAGGGTCGCAGATGTGGCCACAGGAGAAGAGAGAAGAATACGCATATGGGGGAGGTGAGCCGCAACTACAAGCCCGCAGATATGGAGTCCATGTTGCATGTGCGGAAAGGGTACTTAAGTGGAAAATCGCAGAAGCAGTGCATTTGACAACTGAAGCAGAAATAGACCACAAGTGTGAAAATCCTGAGTCAAAAAGTATAAAAGATTTCCTTCGTGATTTTTGGTCATTTTTCTCATTATTTCATTCGGGGTGAAGCTTTAGGAAGCAATTTCAAGAGGGATCATTGAGGTAAGGTTATTGATTCCTAAGCTCATTTTTATGATGATTTTTATCGTTGTTAGCATGAAAATTTAAGGGAAAATCAGTGGTAAATTTGGGGTTAAGTCTTGGTTAATTGTAGAGCTTTTAGTGGTGATTTGAGGGACCATTTGTGGTCTGATTTTAGTACTTTTGTATGAACGAACTCGTGGAAGAATAAGGATTCTATTGATATAAAATTTGTCAAATTTCGAGATGTGGGCCTGGTGGTCGGGTTTAGTCAATTTCGGATTTTATATTGTAATTTGGTTAATTTCGTATGGGTTTCACTCCTTTAGCGTATATTGGTGGTTATGAACTAATTTTGGTTAGATTCGAGGCATTCGGAGGCCGATCGAGAGAAAAAGGCATCGCGGGCTAGAATTTTTGGCTTGGCTTGAGGTAAGTAATGCTCCAACCTTGGTTCTGCAGGTTTGAAATCTCGAACGATGTGTTCTATGATTATTATGAAGGTGGCGCTATGCTAAGTGACAGCGTAAGAGCGTGCACTGTGAGAAATGTGGTCTGGATTTCCATAACGCTGCTTAGTGGTTATTTGTTATCGATATTTTTGCCATGATTATGTGATCTAGTGATTGAGCTGTAAATCATGTTGATTATCATGTTAAGGCTTCATGCCGATATTATTGAGACCCAAGAGGTCATTTTCTTGCTGTCATATCATTCATTTTACTGAAAATATGTACTCAGTCCTTATCATTCATATTATTTCATATTCAGTCTCTATTGTTACTATTTGCCACATTTTATTATTTTCCGGACTAGTATAATGACTTTTGGGGGCCGTGTGTGAGATTGGTGAGATATGATTGAGTGAGGCCGAGAGTTTGATATTGAGTGGCAGTATGAGATCGGGTTGCACGCCGCAGCAAGGTATTGATGATGCCTTCGCTGGCATTGATATAGAGCTTGGCTCTGAGAAGTCCCTCCGGAGTCTTTACACCTTCGGTGAGCATAGTAGATGATTATATTAAGGGATGGATCTTCCCTGGACATGGATCTTGTCCGAAGTACTATATCGGGAGATGGATCTTCTCCGAGTGGCTGGATCGGTCCGTGTCCTCGGTACTGAATGATCGCGGTTAGTGATATATATTCCGAGATGGATCTTTCTAGGGACGGATGGCCATATACAGTACCGAGTGGTTTAGCATTTGTGAGTGGAGGTTGTGGAATATTGATCATGCTAGTTGTGCATTGGTACATATATGAAATCTCTAAGTTTTGAACTCTTTACTGACCAGTTGCATTTATTATTGTTGAGTTTTACTTGAACTGTAAGCATGTCTACATTTCTATTCTGTTAATTGCTAATTGCATGTAAGGTTTGGTCTGTCACTACCTGTCAGTACACAGGTTAGACTTGTTACTTATTGAGTTGGTATACTCGCGTACCCCCTGCACCTTGTGTGCAGATCCAGGTGTATCTGGTCACCGTAGCGGTTGTTGATCTTCTTTGTGCGGACTTCCACCGGAGATTGGTAACTACTTGGCGACCGCAGTTCCGCTTTCTCCTTCCCTATCTCCCTCTAGCTTTACTTATTGGATGTTTCATACTATTCTAGATTTGTATTTCAGACAGTTGTATTAGTTGGCTCATGACTAGTGACACCCGAGGTTGGGGTTGTATTTCTTTTCGCTGTTTTGATACTTCTATCTTTTATTATTGGATTTCTGTTTAAAAATTGATGTTTTCTAAAGTTAATAATTTGGGTAAATGAAAAATTAGAATAAGTGGCTGGCCTAGTTCCACGATAGACGCCTTCACAATCGGGTTAGATTTTGGGTCGTGACAATTATCTACTTATAATTCTAACTTACCAAAGATATGAAGTGTCAACTTATCATTTGGCAAAGCAGCAAAAGCAATTGTAGCTTTCATGGAAGGCTTTCATCTCTTATAGGAAGTATAAAAAGAATATAGCAATTCGTGATGATAACATGTTAAGAAACTAAACTCAAAGTAGCAATATAAAATAAGAGAATAGACAAGAAATGTAGAGAAGAAAAAGATAACTTTCTTATTTCATCAAATATTTTTCAAGTATTTTCAAGTGAGTACAACATCATTTCCCGTCTTCTATTTATAGTATATGTATACGAGAGAATGCCATAAACATGACATTAAACATTTGAGATCATAGAAAAAAATTATTTGAAGGTCATAGAGAAAGATCATGTGAAGGTTATAGAGGTATGGGAGTTATCATAACTCCATAAATATTAGGGTAATGGGAGTTAGAGATAATGGAAAGACTATAAAAGAGTTGAAGACATGACACATGTATAAAGTATCTAAGTTAATCAACAGATGGCACTCATCAACTTTCTTCATTACTATTAATTGTTCACAAGACGTTATATATTAGTATTGGACAATTTTACAAATTATTTCATAATACCAGTACTTTGTTACCAAAAATCCAACTGCCTTGACAGAAAAGAGAAAAGAAAATAGCATTAATCAACTATATATTTTGATTCATTTACTATTACAGATTATTGTTTTAGTAACGTAAAGACGGGGAAGAGAGAAATTTGACCTGAAATTTCAACTCCAAGTAAACGTCTATCCTTCTTAGAACAAAGAATGAAGAAGACATATTCGCCTTGTTTCATACGTTCAGACTAAATATAGTACTATCTCTTTTAACATTTATTTTTGGGTTTAACAATTTAAATACTAACAACACGAAAAAAGATCTTATTTTGCTAAGTGCATTTTCCGTTCGGACAAAACTTCTTGATAAACTTCTGAGAAAGATTTCTAATATGCTCCTATAATGTATTTAGTTATTGCGATATTGAGAATATTTTAAGGAAATTAGTAGAGCATTCTAAAAGAATCTTCATTTTATATGGCACTATTTTATCATTAATCCGTTCCAAAAAAATGAGACTTTTTTATGTTTCAAAATAATTTTATCGATTCTACTCTTTGTAATATGTTTTTTGTTAGCCATAGAAACTAACAACTTATCCAACTATTTTAGGAAACTTCTTTTTTTCTTTTTTGGTTTTTTATCCGATATTCACTTTGATATTCGATTAATATAAAAATTCACCTTGAGGTAAAACGCTCCTAATTAATATACTTCTGATTGCTCAAATTTAAAACTTTAAGTTACATCCAGACCTTTCTATAACATCATTTTTATATAACAGTTATAAAAATTAAATTTATTTTCTATAATGGACTTAACTACTTGTGGGATCATACTAGATAGTTGTTGTTGTAATAGTACTTAACTATTGTAATTAAAAATATCGCAATAAAAGAGAATGTTATAGAATTTTATATAAAATATAAATAGAAGGATAATTACCGTTTCACCGCAACCATAGACGGCAATGAAATGTTTCGGAAAAGTTGCATATGTAACAAAAATGCGTTCTTTTATCATTAGTATAAAGAAGGGGTGGGTGTAGCGTATCTTTTGTTCTGCTTTTCTATGTTTCAACGCGCTACTTTTTCCGATACTTCCTCTCTACTCTCATTCGTAGAGGTTATATGCACAATTTTGTGGTTATAAAATTTTGATCAAACTTGTTTTGCTTTGTGAGAGTAAATGATGATGAGATCGTGTTGTCGACCATTAGAGAGGTGTTTTGGAGAAGAAACGGAGATGGGCTTTTATGGCATATGGTTTTGGTGTTTATGATGGCCATGGTGGTCCTGAAGCCTCCTGTTTGTCAATAGACACCTCTTCTCTTATTTGCATAGTACGTCTTTTTTCTTTTATTGGCATAATTTTATAATTTTTGGCGTCATATACTTTTGTGGGTCAGTTCTTGTTTCTGCAATTTCTGCTCAAAAAGCTTAAAGGTTGCTCCTTTATATACAAAATTAGTAGGTTATGTCTGTGAATTCTTGGAGTATACGTTGTTTTCTTTTAGTCTTTTTTTTAGTCCTGATTTTTCAGTATTGCCTTATTCGTTTGTGGGTCAGTTCTTGTTTGTGCAATTTCTGCTAAAAAAGCTTAAAGGTTGCTCCTTTATACAGAATTAAGCTATGTCGATAAATTCTTGGAGTAACGTTGTTTTCTTTTATTTTTCTATTTTGGCCTGAGGTTTAAGTTTTTCATGTCTTATACTTTTGTGGGTCAGTTGTTGTTTCTACAATTTCTGCTAAAAAGGCTTAAAGATTTCTCCTTTATACAAGATTAAGCTATGTCTCTGGATTCTTGGAGTGTACCTATTTTGCATGATTTTTAAGCTTTCATATGTCATATACTTTTGTGTGTCACTTTTTGTTTCTGCAAACTATGTTCAAAAAGCTTAAAGGTTGCTCCTTGATTAAATTTTGTTGCTTTTCTGAGCTGTTTGTGTAGAGTTTTCGAAAGAGAAAGGGGGTATATCATCAGATGTGATAAAGAATGCATTTAAAGCTACAGAAGAGGATTTTATTCAATTGGTGAAGAGATCATTGTCTGTATTGCCACAGATTGCTTCAGTTGGATCTTGTTGTTTGGTTGGTGCAATTTCTGAAGGCGAATTGTACGTGGCTAATTTAGGGGATTCGAGGGCGGTTCTTGGACGCAGAGGTTTTGATAGGGAGAGGAATTCTGTGGTTGCAGAAAGGTTATCGACTGATCATAATGTTTCATGTGAAAAAGTGAGGAAAGAAGTTGAATCACTTCATCCTGATGATCAGGCTGTTGTGGTTTATATTCAAGGTGTTTGGAGAATTAAAGGCATAATTCAGGTTATCTTACTTGTTCTCTACTTACTTAGCCAACAAATTTGTCTGTTGTTGAATGACTTAAGTATTTATATGTGTTCTAACTGTATAAGAGTTTGTTGTATTTGGTGCTTGTTATGTATCCTATTCCCATATTGCTTTACCCTTGTATATCATATTCTGCTTTTCTAAAGCACCGTGAATTCCACTGCCAAATCTGTTATTAAGGCTTTATATCTTCCCTACTGTTCCAGGAATCGCGCGCTTTGCCTCTTGGTCCACTGTTTCATGCAGTTCAAGCTTTAGAGGAAGTCGTGTTCCCTACATGAGACGTGGATGAAGATTTTGTAGAGCAAAGAGTCGTGATTTCATTGAAAAGTTATCCTTTTTCATTTACTTCTTGGCCATCATAGAACGCTCTGGATTCTTGTGAAGGTTCTCTAACTATTAGACCTAGAATTTTGTTTTGTTTTCTGCATTCTGTTTGTAGCTTTTTTGTCCCCTTCCTCTCTTTATGGAGATGTTAGGAACATACCGACTTACAAATCTTGTAATTTGCAGGTCTCAAGATCTATCGGAGATGCCTATCTGAAGAAACCTGAATTTAACAGGGATCCTATATTCCAACGATATGGAAATCTTGTACCTCTGAAGTGGCCTGTACTAACAGCTGAGCCTTCCATTGTAACAAGAAGTATTAGGCCTCATGACTTATTCCTCATATTTGCTTCCGACGGCCTCTGGGAACACTTAACTGATCAAGTAGCTGTGGAAATAGTCTTTAAAAACTCAAGAGCTGTAAGTTTCCATTCTTTTTTCTCGTTTCCCTAGCGAAGTAAATGGAAAGATGTGCCGACTATGCTTTTCCTGAGCCGAGGCTCTATTGGAAACATCCTCTCTACATCCACAAGGTAGGGATATGGTCTGCGTATATACTACCCTCCACATACCCAACTTGTGGGATTAAACTGGGTTTGTTGTTGTTGTTGCTCTATTGCAGATCGACTTGAGGCAAGTTGCTTGCTTAGTAGATTTTGGAGTCAAGATAGTCGTATGACTCATCCTGTTTATTTTTTTGGTTGGTGTAATTGCAGGGAATAGCTAAGAGATTGGTGCGAGCAGCGATTCAGGAGGCTGCTAAAAGAGGGAGATGAGGTACAAGAACATACAGAAGATAGAAAAGGGGATTAGGCGCCATTTCCATGAATGATATAACAGTTATTGTGATCTATCTTGATCACCAGAAAGAATCATTCCACTGCTTTCCCTTAATTCTATCTTTGTTGCTTGCATTACCTATTGTTTCTAGTTATAAGGGGAGTTCCCTCTCAAAATTCCGGGTTTTGTTATAATATTGCTTGGCAAAAAGTTGAATAATCTGAAATCAGATGGCCTTTCTTTCAAATTGATTGTGCCTTCTTTCTGTTTTGTTTAGTTAGTTGGATTCGCGAAAATGAATCGTCCACATATTCCGCTCTTTTGGGCTCTTCATACTCATGGAGGTAATAATTTGACTTTTAAAACTAATTAAGGATTCTTTATAATAAGTAATCTAAATCTCACACTTATCCTACGTGGATATAATCAAAATGTAACAATAATAACTACTCCCTCTGGTTCAAAATAAGTGATTTTAGCATTAATTAGCAATAGAGTTGACCATATTAACCTTTACTATCTCACATAAACACTCCTAAAATACATATTCCAACACTATTTACTCCATAGACAATATAGAAAAAAAATTAATTCATTCATTCTTGAAATATGGAAAAAACACTTATTTTTGGACCACAAGAAAAAGGCCAAAAAATAACTTATTTTGGACCAGAGTAAGTAATTGGTGTCACCTATTTGGATCCTTTGTTTCAATTTGTGTTGCATACTCAGCTAATTTAAGAAACTGTAAATTTTTCGAGACAGGATTAAAAGCAATCTTGCCCCTCTTTTAACACCTCAATGTGATAGACCCGCCATGTCATCATGCCACATAGGCACCATTTGGCATTTATTAATGTCATGTGGTAGCTTACATAAGAAGAAGGCTAGTATTTGTAAGAAGATTCTAGAGAAGTATGGATATTTTCTTAGGAAGAACCTAGATCCTTATGGATTTGCTAGGAAAGTCCTTGGAATCTTCTAGGCTCGTAGAGAATTCTAGAGAAAGCCCTTATCTTGTAAATATCAAGGACTTGTATAATAATTAATATTTACACACTAGCCCCTAGGAGACTAGTATATAAAGGGGGCCATTCATTTGTAACTCATCAAGCAAACATTTCAAGTTCTCTCTAAATACAAATCTTCCTTTTGCAATTCTCTTGTGTTCTTCTTCCATTCTCTTAGCGATCTTGAGTGTAGTACGGTTGACTTGGCATAGCAAGAACATGAGCAAGTTGTGCAAGATCGTGAGCAAGTTGTCAAGTGCCGCATGTGTAATACTTAGTTAAGAACTAAGGACGTGACAACGTGGTATCAGAGCGAAGGTTTCAACTAAGGAAATCGCGAACGATGGAGAAATTAACGCTACCAACACCCAAGCCAACGTCATCCAGGATGATGCTGGCAAGAGCGGCCGTAAAAAAAGAGGAATGCCACCAACAAAAACCAAGAGGTGACACCTAAGGTTGTGTCAAACGAAGGGCTTACATCCCAAGAACCATCTGCCACTGAGGCGAGCGAGGATGAAGTGGAGGTCCTTCCAGAGGACGTCTCGCTCGGTAAAGAGTGGGTGATGAAGATGAACGCGGGGATGGACGCCGTGGAGATGTTTGTCCGACGTTTGGGGAAGGTGGAAGGCACCCTTAACGTTCTTGAGAGGCATACTCTTGAAGATATTGAAAGTATCCGAAATGACTTAGAGGGACGTACACAGACCGAGATGGAACTAAGGCAAACCGTCACTGCCTTAGAGTGCAGACACATGGAGGCTTTGAGTACTATCGATCTATGAAGGCAAAGATAGAGTCACTCGAGGAGCATGTCAATGTTGTCGTTACTGAGGCAGCCAGCAATGTTGTGGTGACGAGGGAGGCCAAGATCGAGGCTCCCAAACCCCCAGTGTTCAAAGGTGTTCGTGATGCACAAGAAGTGGAAAACTTCCTTTGGTACTTGGAGAACTACTTCAGGTACGGCAAAGTGAGGGACGACGAGGCCAAGATCAACATTGTGGTATTGTACCTCTCAGAGACTGTCATGCTATGATGGAGAAGGAAGATGACAGACATGGATAAAGGTCTATGTACTATTAGCACGTGGGATCAGTTCAAAGCGGAGTTCAAGAGACAGTTCTTTCCATATAATGTCTCGTACGAGGCAGGGCGCAAGATTAGGGAATTGAAGCAAACAGGGAGCATACGTAACTATGTCAAGGAGTTCACTACCCTTATGCTTCAAATCCCCAACCTAACTAATGATGACTTGTTGTTCAACTTCATGGACGAATTGCAAAATTGGGCTAAGCAGGAGTTGCAACGCCGACAAGTCACTGATATAGACCAAGCCATAGTGGAGGCCGAATCATTGATGGATTTCAGGCATGACAAGCACGACAAAGTCAATGGCAAGGAGTCAAAAGCTAACAATGTTAAAGGTGGGGGAGACCGTGGCAAAGGCAAGGCGATACAACAACAATACTCCAAGACTCAAGATTCCAAAAAGTCGAGTGGTCGTCAGGGCTACGCCAAGAAGAAGGCACAGGCCGAGAAGAAGGGATGCTAAATATGCGGAGGGCCGCACGGCTATAGGAATTGTCCCGACCTCAAGAGCCTCAGTGCCATGGTCCGTGAACGAAAAGAGCAGCCGCAAAAAGAGAGTTCGGGAATCGCACAATTGGGTATGATCGGAGTATGTGGTGCTGTCACAAAGCAAGCTATCCAACCTACCGAGAATGGAAACCAGTACGTGGATCTCACCATCAACAACAAGCCCGCTCGTGCAATGGTGGATACTGGAGCAACTCATAATTTCGTGACTGAGGTTGCCGCAAAGAGACTAGAATTGAAGATTGCTCCAACCAACTCTCGCGTCAAGACCGTGAATGCTGAGGTACAAAATGCTCGTGGGGTAGCTAATGGAGTTGGTGTCAAATTGGGAACTTGGAAAGGTATGACAAACTTTACCGTAACTACTATGGATATCTTTGACATCATACTGGGGCAAGAGTTCTTTAGACATTGTCATAGTTTGATCGACCCCTACCTCCAACGTCTCTTGGTTATGGAGCAAGAATGAGCTTGCATGGTATCTATGGCGACTATGCCACACGGATAGATCCAAGCACAACTCTCAGCTATGCAGGTTGTCAAGGGGATCAAGAAAGGGGAGCCGACGTTCGTGGCAACCATTGCAAGTCTAGAGTAAGACAAGAATTTTCAAGAGACAGTGTCGCCTTGCATAGAGAAGCTGCTTGAGGAAAACAAAGATGTCATGCCCGAGGATTTGCCTAAGCACTTGCCGCCTAGGAGAGAGGTGGATCACAAGATTGAGTTGGAGCCAGGGGCTAAGCCACCCGCATTTGCCCCATATCGTATGGCACCTCCCAATCTAGAAGAGCTCAGGAAACAATTGAAGGAGCTGCTAGATGCTGGTCACATTCGCCCCTCAAAGGCACCTTTTGGCGTACCAGTATTGTTCCAGAAGAAGAAGGATGGATCGTTGCGCTTGTGCATAGAATACCGAGCACTTAATAAGGTCATCGTGAAGAATAAGTACCCGATCCCGCTTATTGCCGACTTGTTCGATAGACTTGGGCAAGCCAAGTACTTCACCAGGGTGGATCTTCGAAAAGGATACTACCAGGTTCGCATTGCGGAAGGAGATGAGCCTAAGACAGCATATGTGACGAGATATGGAGCCTTTGAGTGGTTGGTGATGCCCTTCGGCTTAACCAATGCACCGACCACATTTTGCACCCTTATGAACAAGATTTTTCATCCCTACCTTGATCAGTTCATGGTAGTCTACCTAGATGACATAGTCATCTATAGCAACACCTTGAAGGAGCACATGGAGCACTTAAGGAAGGTTTTCCAAGTCCTGCGGGAGAACGAGCTATACATCAAGAGGGAGAAATGTGAGTTCCCACAATCAAAGGTGCAGTTCTTGGGCCATGTCATTAGAAATGGAGATCTACGCATGGACGAGACTAAGGTACGAGCTATCCAGGAGTGGGAAGCACCTACAAAGGTAACGGAGTTAAGATCCTTCCTTGGCCTTGTTAACCACTACCGTCGGTTCATCAGTGGCTACTCAGCAAAGGCTGCACCATAGACCGAGTTGCTAAATAAGAACAATCCATGGGTTTGGACGGAGCATTGTCAAAAGGCGTTTGAAGGCCTTAAGGCAGCTGTAACAAAGGAGCCAGTTTTGGCATTACCTGACTTTGCCAAGACATTTGAGGTACACACAGATGCCTTAGACTTCGCCATTGGGGTGTCCTGATGCAGGATAAGCATCCCATAGCATTTGAGAGCCATAAGTTAAATGAGACGGAGCGGCGTTACACGGTGCAAGAGAAGGAAATGACTGCAATTGTGCATTGCCTTCGTACATGGAGACATTATCTGCTCGGGTCGAGGTTCGTAGTCAAGACCGACAATGTGGCTACTAGATACTTTCAGACGCAGAAGAAGCTCACACCAAAACAGGCTAGGTGGCAAGACTTCTTGGCCGAGTTTGATTATGTGCTAGAGTACAAGCTGGGCAAAGGTAATGTTGTAGCTGATGCCTTGAGCCGGAAAGCCGAGCTTGCTGCCATCACTTCAGCAACTTTGGACATTCGTGAGGCTATAAAAGAAGGCATGCAACATGATCCAGTAGCCAAACAACTTATCGAGTTAGCCAACCAGGGCAAGACGAGACGTTTTTGGGTAGAAGAAGGTGTATTACTTACCACAGGCTGGCGGGTCTACGTGCCTAAGTTTGGAGACATTAGACGACGGATCATAAGGGTGAGTCATGACACAATGTGGGCTGGTCATCCAGGTCAACGTCGCACTAGGGCCTTGGTTGAGTTAGTCTACTATTGGCCACGCATGCGAGATGACATAGAGTGCTATGTGCAGACTTGTCTTGTCTGTCAACAGGACAAGGTTGAACAACAACAACCCGGAGGACTTTTGGAGCCACTACCCGTTGCAGAGCGTCCATGGGAGAGCGTGACTATGGACTTTATCACTTGTCTACCGAAGTCCGACGATTATGGTACTATTATGGTGGTCGTGGATAGATTTTACAAATATGCCACCTCCATGCCCGCCTCACCAGGTTGCACTGCCAAGAAAGCCGCCAAGCTATTCTTTAAGAATGTCGTGAAGTATTGGGGCTTACCAAGGCATATTATTAGTGATCGAGACCCCCGTTTTACTGGAAACTTTTGGAGAGAGTTATTCGACATACTTGGCACGAAGCTGCACTTTTCCACTAGTTTCCACTCACAGATAGATGGACAAACGGAACGGGTCAATGCCTTACTAGAATACTACCTGAGGCATTATGTAAGCGCACATCAAAAAGATTGGGAAAGGCTCCTAGACATCGCCCAATTCTCTTATAACTTGCAGCAGAGTGAGTCCACGGGGCGGACACCATTTGAGCTAGCCACAGGCCAACAACCACAAACTCCACATTCATTACCAGCCGCATTCGAGGGAAAGAGTTTGGGGGCTTATCATATGGCCAAATGATGGTAGGAACAGCTTGATACTGCTAAGTCCTACTTGGATAAGGCATCTAAGAAGATGAAGAAGTTTGCGGATCGGAAGCGACGTCTCACAGACTATAGAGTTGGGGACATGGTCATGGTGAAATCTAACCCAAGGCAGTTCAAGGCACTACAGGGCATGCATCAAAATCTGATTCGCAAGTACGAGGGGCCATTTAAGATCATCACTAAGGTAGGCAAGATCTCATACAAGCTTGATATGCCATCATATCTTAAGATCTACCATGTCTTCCCTGCCAGCATGCTTAAGCCATATCATGAAGATAAGGATGATCCGAGTAGGGGCCAATCAAGATGGGCACCAATGACTATCATCTCCTCGCATGACCGGGAGATTGAGGCTATCATAGATTACCAGGCCAGGCGAAAACAAGGGCAAAAAGCCACCGCTATGTTCCTCGTCCATTGGAAAGGGCAATCACCGGAAGAGGCCACGTGGGAACGATATGAAGACTTGTGGCAATTCAAAGATAAGATCCGAGAGTTTATGCAACAGCATTGCGCCGCGGTCGTCGCAATATTGGGTGGGGGAGAATGTGATGACCCCCCATGTCATCATGCCACATAGGCACCATTTGGCATTTATTAATGTCATGTGGAAGCTTAAGAAGGCTAGTATTTGTAAGAAGATTCTAGAGAAGTATGGATATTTTCTTATGAAGAACCTAGATCCTTATGGATTTGCTAGGAAAGTCCTTGGAATCTTCTAGGCTTGTAGAGAATTCTAAAGAAAGCCCTTATCTTGTAAATATCAAGGACTTGTATAATAATTAATTTTTACACACTATCCCTAGGAGACTAGTATATAAAAGGGGTCATTCATTTGTAACTCATCAAACAAACATTTCAAGTTCTCTCTAAATACAAAGCTTCCTTTAGCAATTCTCTTGTGTTCTTTCTTACATTCTCTTAGGGATCTTGAGTGTAGTAGGGCTGACTTGGCATAGCAAAAACGTGGCAGGTTGTGCAAGATTGTGAGCAAGTTGTTAAGTGCCGCACGTGTACTTAGTTAAGAACTAAGGACGTGACATCAATGACTATAGTGTTGCACATACAAAGTAAAGGATAATCTACATAGCAGCCAACATCTGAAACGACAAGTGATAACAACAACAAACCCAGTATACTCTACCTAGTGAAAGTAGAGAGGTTTCTAATAGACCCTCGGCTAAGAAAGGTAAGGAGGAGGAGGAGGGAAGAAGGAGAAAAAAGAAGAAGAAAAGGAAAAAAAGGGAGAGAGACTGTTGTCAAAATCTCAATTAAACAAAAGATACATCCTTGACAAGATTGCACTTTGATACAACACATACATACATGTATTCTAGACCTAAAAGCTAAGAGGCAATAATACTTTAGCCACTAAGGTCTATCCCCTTAGTGCGAAGCCTACACACTCCATAACATCACAAAGCTCAAAATTTTCATCATTGCATAGCCATGTGAATCTGTTCTAATAAAGGTCTCCAAGATTATGATAAGCATTCTATAAACAATTAGCACACTGCTCAACTATCGCAGTATGCAGGTATAACAAGGAAAATGGAAGAGAATAAATACAGCAAAACGCTATTTCTACTGAACTGTAATTCCATCAAAAAAGAAAACTCATTTCTTCGTCAATCGCTCCGATAATTTAGTCTCTTCCTCTTTAGAAACATGAGGATTAAGCTTACGGAGGTTGTTAATAAAAGCTAGAGCTTCATCTCTTCTATTAAGTTTACAATATGAATCTATAATGGAGTTATATGTGCTATCATTTGGTTTACAACCTTGCTTGATCATGTAACGAACCACTTCAATGGCATCAATAAACATTGCATCAGCTGCATACATTGAAACAAAGGTATTATATGTGATCACATCAGGAACAATTCCAGAATCCTTCATTTCTGTAAAGATTCGCGAGGCGTCTCTCATCTGCCCATTTCTGCAATAAGCATATATCACTGTGTTGTACGAAATAACATCAGGCCGGACTCCTTTTCCTATAATTTCCATTAGTAGTTGTTCCGACTTCTCATAATTGCTGGACCGGCTGTACATGTACATCAAACTATTGTAAGTTGTCAAGCTAGGAGTGAAACCAGTATCCTTCATGAAGTTCATGATCTCAGCTGCCTTTGTAACCATTTGCTTCCGACCATAAATTGAAAGCATGGCATTTAAGGTGGTTATGTCTGGCGAGAAACCTCTACTTCTTAACTCCAAAAACGCTCGTTCAGTCTCCACTAGAAGATCACTTTTGCTATAAACTAGTACAAGGGTCTTCAGAAGCACAGCATGAGGCTGGATTTCAGAAGTGTATATATCTTCTGCAAGAGCATGAATCCTGTCAATCTCTTTCCCATTACCATACGCATGAAGCAAGGAACTGTACGTTAGCTCGTTGGGTTTACAACGACCATCTTTCATTTCTGCAAGTACCTTTTCAGACTGTTCCCACAGCCCTCCTCGAGCCAAAGCTGCTAGAACAGCGTTATAGGTGGAGAGGTCCGGATTGACCCCTGCATCTAACATTCGCCTGTAAACGACCATAGCTTGATCAAAAGCTCCACAACGACTGTAAGCACCAATTAAAGTATTGAAGGTGTCCCGCTCAGCTACAAATCCGGCTCTCTTCATTTCTTTGAACACTCCAGTAACTTCTGAATCCATTCCGTTCTGCCCAAATACAGCTAGGAGCGTATTCCAAGTGACAATATCTGGGGAACAACCACTCGTCTTGATATCATCAAAAACCTTCATCATTTCAGTAAATTTTCCCCTGTTTCCATACATCTTAATAAGCGCATTGAAAGTGCAGATGTTTGGTTTACAACCTGCACTTGTCATCTCCTCAAATATTCTCATTGCCGATTCATCCTTCCCAGCCTTCTCAAATCCAGAAAACAAGGTGGTATATGTGAACACATCGGGCTTAATCCCTTTATCCATCATCTGGGCTTTCAGCTCCATCGCTTCCTCCAACAAACCATCCCTAGCATAAGCAGATACCAACGAATTATATGTCACAATACTAGGCGAAAACCCGTGCAACTCCATCTCTCGCAAAACCTCCATAGCTTCTTTCGGCCTCTTAGACCTCCCATACACATCTAGCAACGCGTTGTACGTAACCTTATCGGGCAGAAAACCTCCTAATTTCATCTCCTCAAAAATCTGCCTAGCTTCCTCATACAAAGATCCCCGACGACAACAAGTAATAATAGTATTATAAGTATAAGCATCAGGAACAACTCCAGAGCTCTTCATACTTTCAAAAACACCCAAAATCTTATTCCAAGGCATACCCATTTTCCCATAAACGTTCAAAATCACATTGTAAGTAATTAAAGTAGGTTTGCAACCTTCCTCCTCCATTTTCTTGTAAACATTAACCGCGTCCCTATACCTTCCGTTACGCGCAAATGCAGTAATTAAAGAAGTATATGCATAAACATCAATACCAAAACTATCTTTATGCAAATTATAAAGTAATGATGATGCCACTGAAATCCTACCCTCTTTCCCCAGCATGCTTATAACCACAGCAATAACATACCCATTTAACAAACCCCCCGAATCGGGTCGATTTCGAACCCATTCAAACACATTCAATGCCAAGTCACATTTTTTATAGTAACCTAAACCTTTAATAATACCCAAAATATCAAAACTCAATGATTCTGCATCTAACTCAGAACTTTCTAAACGATGCTCAGTATATAAACTAAGCAAAATTTGGTTAATATTTTGGAGTTGAAATTCCGGGTCAATTAGGGTTTGGAGTATTTTCTCACCGTGAGAGGAGAGGCGATGAGGATACCATGGTTTGCCCCTGTTGGTATCATGCTCCTTGCCAATAATACGCCGTCGAGTTCTGGGGATAGGAGAAGGGTAAATTGGGGATTGAGGAATCTGAGTAGAATTAGAAGTGGAAGTTGAAGTAGAAGGGAAGTTAGGAGAAGAGTTGGGATTTTGGTGGTGAAAGAGGTCATTTAGGAATGGAGCTAAAGGTTGAGAGGTGGAGTTAGAGAAGTGGGGGTGTGAGTCTTGGAAGACAGATTTTGAGGGGGGAGGGTTTGGTAGTAGAAGAGGGAGAGCTAATTTGTCCGCCATGAAACACAACTCAGTGCTCAAGCAATAGCAATAGTACTACTAATATCTTGTTTGTATTTTGGAGGCTGATACCTCACTAGACTTTCCATGGTGCCCAGTTATTGTGTGTTCCTCAGATATTTTCCTATTTATTTAAAAAACTATGAGTTCTTTTATAATCAATTATTTTCTCTGTTTTCTTCCCAACATTTTCCACATATGTATTTATTTCTTTTCTTAAAGTTTGGTTGGTCGAAGGTTGAAAACTTAACAGTATAGCTTCTTCAATAAATTAATAGAAACAAGAAACTCCTAGTAAAATACAGAACGAAAACATAAAATAATTTACAAAAGTCGGGGTTTTTTAGACGGGCAAATGGCAGCATCGTGTAATACGCAAATGAGATTAGACATGCAATAATGCATTACACAAATCTTCAATGTTTGGTTAATGAATACTAATTAACCTTCGACGAACAAAATAAACAAAAGAAATACGGAATCTGATAAAACCTTCGTTTTAATAAGTGCCGAAACCTGGTACTCAATACTTTGTCAAAATTGGCTATTTGGCTACTTTTTTTCGACTAATTTTGAGAATAGCGGTGGCACTCCAATATGCAACGTGATAATCCTAGAGCTACCACCTTCTTCCGGAGGAAAAATAATCTCAGAAATTGACTCTTCTAAATCATTCCTTTAACAATATTCTGTCTTTCACAGACTTGAGCTGTGATGAATGATGACAAAATGTGAAGCATTATTAGTCCTGCAAGTAAAGTGAATGGGCTAATGATTCCCCAAACTTCAAGCACTGGAATATAGTCATACATATACAAGGTAAAAACACAAATACTCAGTACATTTGACCATATCAGAATCCAGTAATCGCTGCAACTAGGCGCAAATTTTACTAAAGGTGCCTCATACATATCATACAGCATATAAAGCTGCAATAAGTTTAAGATTGACAATCCACTTGCTACTAGTCTTGCATTGGAAAATTTTCCTGTGAAGATCGGAAAACCAAAATCACCAATCAACTTTTCAAAAAAGAGCGATCTTCATAGATTAAAGCACCTTCAAAGACGTTTAGATAATTGATAAAGCAGCAATGCTCCTAATAGATACTATCAACCAATATAGAAGCCTAATTTACAAAAAAGAGCTACCCTTCTATGCTTTCCTTAGATCACTTAAGAAAGTGTGGACTAATCAAACCAGCAATCTCAAGGAACCCAACACGATCCTTTCCAGGAAAAATGTTCTTCAACTTCTCATCACAGATTATAACCTTCTTGTTTTGAGGATCCTACAATGGTAAAAGATCATTAAGTATTGGAGCAACTTTAGAAGCATAGTAGGATAAACCAAACTACACGTTGTGCATTTCAAAAGTGTAACAAAACAGACGGTGGACATAACTAGCAGAAAGTATTGCCTTCTTTTCAGGAGCTTCTCAAGTAAATTACAGAAATCACATCATCAACAAATAGCTAAAAACAGATAATATATAAACAAAGCAAATCTATAGAGTTCAATTTGCCAACTATACATTGATTTAATAGAGTGAAAGAAGAAACTGGTCCACAAGCACTACGCCTATTGTAGTTACAGTTGCAAAGAAGTTCCAAACCTTCAATAGAAACTTTAGACGATATCTAGATGGAAACAGTAGCAAATCAGCAGCATGCTGAAGCACTAAATCAGCAGTGTTTTATGGCATCTAACCCACATTATACAGTTTAGAAACAATATAGTTATACACTCTCTCTCAAGTCTCAACAAATTTCTGGATAAATATTAAATAGGAAAGTAAACATATTAAATAAGACTAGCACAAATGATAAAGCATCATAAAAGTCAATTCATTGATTCTTGATGTTCTACAAGTGAATGAAATTGGATAAACGTAAAACAATGTCCACCCACAAACAAATCAAAGACTGATCAAAACAACTGGCACAAAGAAAAAGCTGCATTGATAGCCAGTTTCCATGACTTCAAAAATCATGGATCTTTCCCAAACAAAAAGATATGTCACTTCCCTCAATCTTCACCACATTAAACCTGATGGAAATTTGACAACTGAGCATGAAAACCAAATTCCATAAAGCTTCAGATAGAGTGGACAACAAGTCAGCAACTTGCCGCTCATCAGGATTGGTTTTAAAAGGGAAGATTAACAGCTAGGAAAATGCCTCTGAAGTTGGGACAATAGTAATATCAAAGAAACAATCCATACACTTGGTAGGGCTGTTTTGGATAAGTGCATACACTTGGTAAGACTTCTCAATGGATTTACAAGAACAGGATGACATTCTAGTTGTCTTTATCTCCACCTTTTTATTTGAGAATGCTTCAGCTGGACCAACAAATAAAGAGAAACTTATATTTATTGCACTTTTTACAGATTATTGTCCCTTTCGAATCAGTAGCTAGTTTTAATACCAGCAAGAATCAGCCACCACTTCTTAACTGAAAGCTAGCAAGAGTGAAAGCCTGCAGCTGATACTCAAAAGCCTTTGAAAGGAGGTAGGTTGCATGTTGTACATCTATAAGACAATAACATTGCCAAAAAGATACCAATAAAGTAAGAAAAATGGAGATACTCCATTTCAGCAAAGAAGTGTGACAACACATTACAAATCTATGATATAACCAACCAATTAATAACCTTAAAAAGGCATCCTTTCATCAGAACCAAAAAAATTTTAACAAGTTCCATTTATGCATATCAGTGAATGTCTCTGATTACTTAGAAAATATCCATTGAAACTCACATCACAGACAACCAAATCAATCCGAGAACAAACATCACTACAACAACATATATAATTACCAATGAGCAACCTTTCAGCAGTTGCAAAGTTAGCGAAATGAAACTAAATCCACAAAATGCTGTCATTCTGAAGTTTCCTTTTTTAAAAATAACCGAGGGCGTGCAGCCCTTGATTCGAAACTCAGTAGATAATTGTCTACCCTTCTCCACTTAAATACCGTTTTTATATCCATGGGTTTGAACCCGTGACGTGCTCCCACACATCACGCACTATGTTCTTACTAGACCAAAACCCTGGGGGCTCACTCATTCTACATTAACGCACTTAAACAACACAAACATATAAACACGTATAGCAAAAATCAACCACGAAAAAAGAACACTATTAAACGGCAAATCATCAACAACGTCATAATAACAGACTAACGGAGCGAAAATGGAGGTATACCTGCAGGTTGTTCTCTTTGATGTGGGCCCAAATCAACTTAAGGGCTTGAGTACGAGGAATCTCAGCAATTCCACCAAGGAATGCCTGCATTTCCGGCGAAACTCGACGCGGCTTCATAATCCCCCTCGGTTCACGCTTCTTCGGCTCTGTAGCCACCGGCTTAGAAGTTGTGGCGAAGGTAACCATGCGCACAGTGCGCAGATTAGCATGATGAGCAGCAAGAGGAGAATCGAGCTTAACGGAATAAGACGAAGCTGACTTCATAAACGACGCCGTTTCGCCGGTGGAAGAGAATATCGACAATGAGCCCAAGGACACCGCCATTATCTTCTTTCTCGAGAGTAGTTTTTGGTGTTTTTTGAATTTGCAGTGAGATAAGAGTGGAGGAGAGGGTTTCTTGTGTCCGTGAAAAATCAGGGTGAACCCGCCTTCTGGAATTTCTGCTTTATTGACAATGTTGCCCTTTATCCACATAAATTGGACCGCTCTTGGGCTGATTGTTCAAAGCTAGTGTCTAGACTCTAGAGTGACCAAGCCCATATTTTGTGGAAATGACACCAGATGGCCACTTTAATCCTGATGTCTAAAATAGGCAAAATGGCACATGTACTTGTGCAAGTTTATTATGCTAGTCCTCAAACTTAGATATTTATCAATTGAATATTACACTCATTCAAATCGTAAATAATAAATGTTTATCCAATAAAATTATTAGTGTGTGTAATACAATCTCCTATATGTAGGCTCCAAGTCATTTATTATGGCCACATCGAATAAAAAACAGGAAAGGATTATTTACCATCAACCCCCCCCCCCTCTCCCCAAATCCAAATTATCCCCTCATTTTACAATTACTCGTATATAGGGGTGTTCATGGTTCAGTCTGGATCGATTTTTCCTTAAAAAGAAACCAAACCAAGTAAGTCGGTTTTCAAATATTAGAACCAAACCAATTAAGTCGGTTTTTCTCGATTCGGTTTATGTCGATTTTTTGATTTTTTCAGTTATTTGTCGGTTTTTCTTAAATATAAAACATACACTACCAAATACATATTCTGGCGACCATATTTTAAATGTAACAATATTAAATCAATTGCCCTTTGAGAAATCAATTATTAACCAAGAAATATTGATGATAATTGAATCAAAATAGTGATGAACAATTTAAGGACTCAATTAAAATATGTTATTTTTAACACAAAATTGATTCTTGCACTAAAACACGAAAACTACCAATCAAACTACAATGTAAAGGTAACAAACTATATTAAAAGTGCAAACTATTAACATTTACCATAAAAAATTTTAAACTTTGTATAACAATATATATATATATATATATATATATATATATATATATATATATATATATATATATATATATATATGTGTGTGTGTGTGTGTGTGTGTGTGTGTGTGTGTGTGTATGTAATAATAAATTTGAAATAGTTACTCCCGTAGTCGGTTTGGTTCGGTTTTTTGGTCGGTTTGGTTTGGTTTTCGGTTTGGTTCGGGTTTTCGGTTTTTTGTGATCACCCCTACCCGTGTATTTAAGGCTTAGAAAGTATCGAACAACAGTGAGTCTCTCCTCTCTTCTCTGTTGTCGTTGTCGGGATTTTCAAACCTCCTTTTCACTACACCCCCAAAAGAGGATATAACAAAAGGAAGTTTTTCCAATTAAAGGACAATCGAAAGGGATTTATTTATTTTAAAATTTTCAGAGTCGCCACTTGGGAGATTTATGGTATCCTAAGTCACAGTTTCAAATCTCGAATCGAGGAAAAGGTTGACTCTGTATTACAGTCCGCTAACCAAAAATTCGGGTAACGAATTTATTTAATCCGAAAGAAGGTATTAGGCATTTTCGAGTTCCGTGGTTCTAGCACGGTCGCTTTGATCATACTTGGCTTATTAAATTATCTAATTACTCTTTTTAGAACCTATGCGCATTTACCTTTTTCGCTTTTAATTTAAAAAAATTATCTTGAAACGGGTCATGCATACGTGTACTCATTTGTTTGGCGCATCAAAATTATGTCACGCGAACGTGTCCACAATTAATATCGCTTTATTATTATTAAGAAAATTTAATCGAAGTTGCGCGATTGCATACTCCAATTTTATTTTTAAAATCATAATTGTGTCACGTGAACGCGTTCACAATCACGATGGTATAATAAATCGCGCCTAAAACATTTTCTACTAATATTCATTTTTAAACCGTAATCATTATTACGCGAACGTGCACACCACTAATAACACTTTATCAAGATTATTTGGTTAAAGTCACGCGTGCGAATACTTCGATTTACTTTTAAAAAAAATCTACGATGTTCATCAGTTAATTTTGTAAGTTTGATTTTACTAAACAAAATATGTGTTCAATATAATTCAGAAAAAATGATATAACACTTCTGTTAATCCTCTAGCCTAACTGTAATTCAACTCTTAGAGTGCAGGTTTTCATAGGACAGTCAATTTCCACTTTCTTTTAGTGCTTGTGCATTTCATACGCTTTATATAGTTACTACCCATACATGCCTTTTGTAATATTAAGCCATTAAATTTATCATAGTCCTAGTGAAACTATTAAAAATCAAAATGATAAACCCAAAAATGACATAGAAGAAGAATAATAGTAAAAGGGATAGAAGAAGAAAAAAACAACGAACAAAAATCTGAAGTAGAGATTAAAGTTATTAAGTAGCCATTAGAATATAGAGTTAATGAGGATTGTACTCACATATAGAATTACTTCATTCAACAACATTATAAACCACAAAAAACGTTGCAAGTTCATCACATAGAAGGAGATCATAGGAACATTGTACCTTCAATGTTCTTTAACAATTGCTGTTTGGAAATACAAGAAAGCCTGCGACCGGAGACCTCAAAGGAAACCTTGACGGCAACGACCTCGAGCTCAAGACTTCAACGAGATTAATGGAGGATTCCGGAGCTATTTTGCTGCTGCGTTGTGGCTGTATTTTGGGCTGGTTTTGATGCAATTTTAAGCTTTAATTTCACCCAGTTTTGGGGTCTTTTTTGGGTCCTTTTAGACTGGTTTCAAGGATGAATAATATGGGATTCAAACTTTGGAATGTGAAGGAGAAGAAATCCAAAATCTGATTCAAGAGGGTCGTTTTGGCTGCCCAGTGTATACAGAGTATATTGTATGTATATTGAGTATCTCCAGTGTATATCGAGTGTATCTCCCCCGTATCTAGTGTATATTTCAGCCCTTTTATAGGTATTCATTTTAGTGTATCATCAATTCACCTTTTCAATTCTTAATTAATCACTAGCTTTGTGCTTTCTTAATTTAAAGAGCTATTGCAATCCCAACCCTACGACTATTAGAAGCTTTAGTTTGGTAGAATTCCTTTATTTGTTTCTTTTTTAAATAAAACCTAAATTAATTTCGATCCCCAAATTATCTTAGAAAATTAAATTAATTAACCCTAATAATTTGTCACGACTCAAACCTCGATTATGATGACGCCAAACATCTTGTTAGGCAAGCCTGACAATTTAAACCTTTTCCAGCTAAATCGTTAATTTAGATGTCAAATTTAACATTAAATTTCAGTTTGATAATAATAGAGGATCCGGTGTCACAAGTCATAGCCTCTAAATACATCCGAACAGTATCCCATACAAAGGAAAAGTCTAGATACGGAAACAAAAGATAGATAAAGGGGAAATCGGGTTCTGCGGATGCCTGCAACTACCTTGACAACTCCGGTATAGAACTGATAAGCAACAGCAAATCGCAACTACGCCTACGGGATCCTTGTATCTGCACACAGGGTGCAGGAAGTAGAGTGAGTACTTCCAACTCAGTGAGTAATAGCAATAAATAACAACTGAATGTAAGAAATCCGGTAAGAACACTATATAGTTCTAATATCAACAATAACGACACTGAATAATGCTAAACAGGGGAGACATATTGGTAATTACTTCTCTTTCCGTATGACTAGTTACTAACTCTGCTGCGGCGCGCAGCCCGATCCAATACCATATATATAGTGCTGCGGCGTGCAGCCCGATCCAATATAGTATATATAATGTTGCGGCGTGCAACCCGATCTAATATAATATATATAATGTTGCGGCGTGCAGCCCGATTCCAATATAACATATATATAATGCAGCGGCGTGCAGCCCGATCCATATAATATATCATTGCGCTCACTGGGGGTATGTGCAGACTCCGGAGGGGCTCCGTCAGCCCAAGCCCTATGATACTTCGGCGTGCAGTCTGATCCATATAATATATATAATGATGCGGCGTACAACCCGTTCTAATATAATATATTAATGTTGCGGCGTGCAGCCCGATCCAATATAATATATATAATATTGTGGCATGCAGGCCGATCCAATATAATATATATATATATATATATATGGAAAAGGGCCGAAACTATCTCTGTTGTTTGCTAAATGGTTTATAAATACCCTCCGTCCACCTATTTGTTCATAAAAATACACTCCGTCCATCTATCAGGTCTAAAAAATATGAAGTTAATTCTATTAACAAAATTACCCTTTGATTTAACAGCAACATATGTGAGCCTGACTTTTAATGAGTTGACAACGTATTACTGGGCCATGTGGCTTATTGGATCAAACAAAAATTATGGGTAAAATATACCCGCCCCAATTATTTGACCCGCTCTAATTATTTTTTAACTTAAAAAAATACTTAGCATCTTCCTTCAACATCAACAATGGGGGCCTTCGCCGGAAAATCGAACCGGTACCACAAACCAGCAACAATACTCAAACGACGATGACCACACCGGAACTACTGTTGAGCTTTCCTCTGAAGATTTTTGAACACAAACACGTTACACACACAACTCACCATAGCACGTAGAGACAAAAAAAAAATGTTACTATTTGTTCATCTTCTTCATCACTAAAGAAGAAGAATGGCCAAACACACAAAAAAAATACACTAGGACCAGGAGATTGGAAAAATACGCTACTTTTCGACCACACTGACCAAACGATCGGCTACTTTCGCCGTCGTCCACCCCGCCTCCCAGCTCACCGGAGCAAACAGGTCTGACCATCTCCAGCGAACCAACTGACCAAGCCAACGTCCAGTCACATCCAGTCCCTCTGACTCCCAAGACCATCTTCTTCGCAGCCCACTTTTGAAAACCATCATCAAATACCAGACCTTCCCCACATCTGAAACGGAACCAAACAGTCGAACACCCTAAGCAATATTAACCCAAACTCCACCCTTTCTTCTCATCTTTCCTCGAGAATTCCTCACGTGTGTGTGTGTGTTTTGTTTTATTTTTATTTTTCGAAGTTAACATTAATGAAACACTTCTGAGGATCATTAGCTCATCGTATGGGATGGTATTGAATCGAAGAAGCTTGGGTGGTCGTTCTGGTCAAAGAAGCAGCAGCCGACGGCGGTCATGCAGGGTCCGGCGGCGGGTGCTTTTGTGTCTTAGGGTTAAGGGATGTTGTGAAGTGAAGAAGATGATGAAGCCTAGGGTGGGAGGTTGGGTCGGGTTAATAGAAATGGGTTTGATCGGTTTAATGTGTAAAAACAAACCCAAACAAGATGTGAGCCCCACTTGTCCGCGTGGACCAATCAAAAAATATCAAGTCATTTAATGAGATGCCCAGCTAGATTTCCCTTAGTCGTAGGGGTAGTTTTAGTATTAAAAATAACGTCATGTACATATTCAGACAGATAGAGGGGGGGGGGGGGCTTTCATAAACTATTTAACATACAATAGGGGTATTTTTCGCCCTTTTTCGTAATATATATAATGTTGCAGCGTGCAGTCCGATCTAATATATGTATATGTATATACTGTTGCGGCGTGCAGCCCGATCTGGTATATATCAAATACCCTCGCTACAGGGCCCTTGACCCCTCTCAGTCAATATATACTTGGCCTCTCAGGCCCACTCAGCTAAGACAGAGTATTCAACCCTAGGTATTGCTCATTTAATGTTCAAGTTACTACGTCCAGTTTATTTCATGATTTACAGTCAAAGTCAGGACAGATAATATGTGTTAAAGTGAGGTCAATCGGCTCAACATGCTCCCTAGGAGTTCTACAGATCGGCACAAGGCCCCAAACATGGTAACTAGCCCAAATTATACGGGTACAAGCTCAGTCTCAGTCAAAAAGTACAGTAAGTCATCAATCGGGATGGACCAAGTCCAAGTATCCAGCAGATACATCACTACGCTCATCACAAGACGCGTGTTCGATCTCAACATAGCACCGCATAGTGCAAATACGGAATTTCAAACTCTCAGTATATCATTCATAACCATTACTCACCTCGAACCGGCCAAAATCCTAGCTCGCCTTGCGCTTTCCTCGCAAATCGACCTCCTCGGATGTAGAATCTGCCCAAAACCACAAGGAATATGTTATAATATGCTAATGGGACATAATGAAAAACACCCAAAACCACGAAGTTAGCAAAACCCGAGTCCGGGCCCACTTCTCGAAAAAATACAAAATTTACATCACCGGAATTCTCGTGTCTCCACGAATCCGTACATATAAAATTTAAAAGAATCGGAGTCCATTTGACCTCTCAAATCAACAATTTAAGCTCACTTGGGTTTCAAACCCTAACCACCATTTTTAACCTTAAAACATTGATTCTTAGTGTTTAATCAATGTTTTTACACTATAATGACATATTCTAGGTCCAAGAATCCATACCTGATGTTTTCCCCCAAAATCCTCTTCAAAATCGCTCCCAAACTCGCCATAGTCCGAGGTCCAAATGTTCTTCTCTTTTAAAACTTGTGAAAAATTTCTATTCATTTAACCTAGCTCAATTTCCGCTTGCACGGCCAACTAACCGCTCATGCGGTCACCGCTTTTGCGGCCACACGACCGCTTTCGCGGTCCAACTAATTCCCCCTAGGTCCGTTTTGCAGTCACTACCGCTTACGTTGTCACCGCCTATGGGGTCTTCCATTCGCTTCTGCGATCCAGGCCTTCTCCTCAATTTCCACTTTTGCAGAGACTAGTCGTTTCTGCGGTCGCCGCTTTTACGGCTCCCCTTCCGCAGAAGCGGAAATACCATAAGCCAGCTCTTGCTTTCATGTAACAAACTCCAAAACCTCCGATCAACCATCCGGAATTACGCCTAGGCTCAACCAAAACCACCAACCTATTCAAAAACATCATACGAACATGTTCCAATCATAAAAACACAACCTTTAACATAAAAATCATCAAATCGCGACGGATTCAAGCCTAAGTTCAACTATAACTTCCGAAACTCACATTCAATCAAAATCCCGACCAAACGACTTGCGATTGACCTAAAAATTTATAGACATATCCAAAATCACCCAACGAAGATATTGCAACTCTCTGAATCTCATTCCAACCCCCGGATTAAAATCTCACCTATCAATCGGAATTCGCCGAAATTCAAGCTTAGCCAATTCAAGCCTATGTGGATATATGTTAACCTCCATATTTTTTCAAATAAAAAGTGAAATATGTTTTGAAAAATATGTCCAAGCACATTTTTATCTTCAAATCAAACTTTACCCAAATCAGATATTTCAATATAAATTTGGAATCTATGGCTAAACGCTAGCTTAAACTCCAAAAAGAAAATCAGATTTCTAAGTTACTATACTTTAAATGATGGATTCTATTAAATTTTTATTTACGTTACTTAAACTACTTTTACACTTACCCTTAATCAGTTCAAGTCTGACTGGTAAACCATTTTAAGATGAATCTTAAAGGGTGCCTTAAAATCCTTCCCTTTAGATTAATTAAACTCTTACCTAGAATCTTTAGGTTATGAAGACCATTAACAGAGTTATATTTTAAATTACTTTAATCAACATTAGGTGTCATAATTTACCATAATTAATTAGGTGAAAACTTTTTAACTTCAATCAAACTCGAAATCGCCTATATGTTGTACATTATTCTAACCGGTTTAGAATGGGGTATAACAAAAATATCAAAATTACATTGGAATCAAGCATAAGTTTTCAAAATTTTCTAAATTACGCTTTTGATAAAAAATCCAACCAAACCACGTCCGAATGACCTAAAATTTTTCACACACATCCTAAATGACACAATAGAACTACTGCAACTCTCGGAATTCCATTCTGACCCTTATATCAAAATTTGACCTATCAACCAGATATCGTCAAAATATCAACTTCGCCAAATCTAGCCTAAATTTACTCCAAACCTCCAAAACTCAATCCGATCATGCTCCTAAGTCTCAAATCACTCTTGAAGCTATCCGAACCATCCGAATTCACATTCGAGCCCTCTAACACACAAGTCAATATCCAATTGACTTTTCCAACTTAAACTCACTATAAAGAGACTAAGTGCCTCAAACCTTACCATATCCTTTCCGAATTTGATCCGACCAGTCCAATACCACACAACCCGGATAAAAAAAGCGTAAAGAAGAAGAAATGAGGGAAACAGAGCGGTAACTCATAAGACGACTGGCCGGATCGTCACACACAAGAAGAGTCTTGTAGTGTTCTTCCTCAACCGCTTAGGAACCTTCTTCTATGAATGGTGGGCGTTCGTGACATTTTAAGATCTGCAGAAAGTCCATAATAACACAAAGGTTTATTCTTCATTATTGAAGGAGAAGAGAGGCGGTAGCTTATTTCTTACCGGAGAAGAAGAAAAAAATTGACTTTCAAAAGAAAAAGAGATTGCAAAAATTGATGGGCAATGAAGAATCCCATGATTTTATTTTTATTTTTCACAGTTGAAGCTAATAAAAGAAGAAGAAGAAGAAGAAAAAGAATGCATCGAATTTGGATAGAAATCAACTTCTATAATACTTAACAATGGATAATAAGGTTGAAAGAAGAAGATGGCTATTCAACAGGCCACATTAGTACCGTTAGGGCTTTTTAAACTGCCTTCACACTCCTAACAGACGTGTGAATCCTCTATGAAGCCACATATGATACACAGGATTAACCACGCTAGATAAACGTTTATTTTTACGGTTTGAATAAGTGTACGTGTTCAATTGGCAAATATCTAAATTTGGACCAGCATGACAAAGTGGTTAACGTATAGTTCCATTAAGACTATTCTGCCTGTAAAATATATTCAAAGTTTACAATATATTTAAAGATTAGCCATTTTTCTCTCAAACTTCATGACACGGCGTCCGAGAATTTAAACCTCAAAGTTCAAACTTCAGGACATCGTGTCCTAAAGTTCGAAACTTGTGTCTAGAAATTCAAAATTTATATCTTGAATTTTTAAAATTCAGGATATTAGTCCTGAAGTTTGGCTGAATTAGCTTATTTTTAAACATACTGTAAATTGTATATATATTTTAAATAGCCGGGTTGAAGTGACTTGCTGTGGTTTGGCCATGTGCGGCGGAGAAGTCCCGATGCCCCGGTGAGGAGTTGTGAGCGGATGGCGATGGTCGGCGTACGGCGAGGCAGAGGGAGGCCTAAGAGGTATTGGGGAGAGGTGATTAGGCATGACATGGCTAGAATGCGGGTTTCCGAGGACATGGCCCTTGATAGGAAAGTCTGGAGGTCTAGTATTAGGGTTGTAGGATAGGGGCTCCTAGAGTGTTTCGTACTCCTCACCCGGGGTTGGGTGAGGCTTGGCAGGGCGATCCGTAGACGATTTGTGCATTGGTTTGTGTCTCCCTTTGGTAGTTATTTATGGTAGTTACTGTCTGGTATATTTGCATGCTATTTTATTTATGATTCTTATGTTTAGATAATTATTTATGTTATTTCTGTTGGAGTTACTAATGCTCTTTTGCTTTTGTTTTTGTTTTTCCTTTCCTCCACTGAGCCGAGGGTCGATCGGAAACAGCCTCTCTGTCCTTTCGGGTAGGGGTAAGGCTCGTCTATATATTACCTTCCTCAGACTCCACTTTGTGAAACTATACTGGGTAGTTTTTGTTGTTGTTTGTTGTTGAAGTGACTTGCTGCTCTTTGCCCCCATATTATACAGCCCTTAGACTAGCAGCTGCTTTACACAAATGTCTCTTTTTAGCCTATCATTTAAATTTTGTCCCTATTTTCAAACATTATGCAAACATAGCTTTTGTGAAATTATTCTTTCTCATAATTTTAGACTCGCCTCTAATTTTTTCCCATATGTTACTCAACCTAACATATAATGTATTAGACTGTTATTTGACGTTTGCAGTACTTATAAAATTTTAGATTGTCATCAAACGTTTTTCATAAGATTTTTTGTTTGCTCAAAAAAGATTGTTAGACTAAGATCTAAAAGATTCGTAAGTAACAAAAGAAATTTGAGGAGAACGTAACCTTGTATTATACTGCTGTTGTAAAAGGGATAATTAGTTAACTAATTTAATTAGATGAGAATGCACATAATTTATCATGGTTGAATGATTGAAGTTCATATGCCATATGTCATGTATTTATTGGTTTGTTGTAAACATTCGGTACGGATAAGTTTTTACTCCCTTCCATCCCTGAACTTCTCGAATATATATTCCCTCCGACTTGACGAAATCTTTTTTATATTTGATAATGTTTTTGAGCCAGTTTGGAAAAAAAAATCTTAAAAGCTAACATCATTTAATTTGTACTTTTTGTTTATGTGTAATTAGTACTATATAATTTATGTAGGTTGACTAGCGGAAGTAAATATTTTTGTTCAAGTGGAATATGTGTTACTTTCAATTCCTTTATTTAAGAGCATATGATATTAAATTTTGAAAGAAGAACAAGGAAAGAAACAAGGCAACGGTAAGGATGTCACATTATTTCAAATCATTACTAGTATACAGATGTCAAGAATTAATAAAGTATAAACAGACACAATTCCTTTTACTCTACGCGATTTATGTCTAATAAATGGACCACCACATTTTCGAGCTTGCTAGGTGCTAGCTGTCGCATTATGCATATTGGAAGTGTGATTTATAGGTAACTTGCTATTCAGCATTTTTATTTTTTGTATTGGACAAATTTAATTCTCAACGTTCACATAGTATTTACATACGGTCTCACTAAAAAAGGCGGTCTTGGCATGGTCGGCTTAAGAAAGGTCGGTATCAGTCAATAAACGGACCAAGTGATGTGACTTACCGTAATGTCACATCAAGCTCTGACACTCGTATATCGAGGCCACCAACCCTTGTACTTTTTGCATTATTTCTAAGAAGGTCCCTTAGTATATAAAAGGGACATTCTCCCGTTGTAAAGACTCATGTGTATTTCATTACTGAAAATATACAACTCTCTCTATCTGACTTTCTCTCTCTCTCTCTCTCTCTCTCTCTCTCTCTCTCTCTCTCTCTCTCTCTATGGTGTAAAATCTGATATTTGTCTCATTGTTCTGATATCTTAGTCATTTCACAATCTCTAGACCATATTACATTTGATTCCGATTGACTCAAATTATTTTTGATTGTTTTCAAGCTATTTAAAGTGTTCGAATAACTTTTTAGCCAAACAATTTGGTGCCGTCTGTGGGGACTTCGAGAATCAAAGTTGTATCTTGTTTCTAGAGATCCTTCGAAAAGCACCCTCCATAACCTAGAATGACTGAAAACAATGCTAGAATGAAGGTCATCCTGGAGGTTAGAACAGACCTCACGGGCACTCTCAACGTGGTTGCCGAAGGAGATGCCCTACACACAACCCCCAGTACTATGATATGCGTATAAGCCTTACCCTCCTCATCTGAAGACCTCGTGGTGCCACGAGAAAGAGAAGCTTCAACATCTACCACGAAGGAAGCACCCCCATAAATAAAGAGATTACTAGAAGAGTGGCTGACAAGCACTTCGAGAGGTCTAACCAAAAAACCACCTCAAAATGATAGATGCACCCCAACAGCAGATCATGTCGCAACCGAGGATGAGCTCGAGCTCACGTGAACAAACAACATTCTCGTCGATGTCCAAGCTAACGACGGAACACTCGCAGCCATCCTCAAAAAGATGGAAGAGATGGAGAATGAGAACAGATCGCTCCAGCCAGATGAAAGAACACCAAGAAAGGGTGGATAAGATCCCAGCCGCACCTAAGTTGTTGCCGAAGCGAGACATGAGGAGGTTCACCGAACAACCTTACACGGAAGGAGCCGCGCCGTACACCATCTCAAAAACCTTCATGATGCCACCTACTTGAAAGTATGTGATGGCACCACCGACCCCGAGGACCACCTGATACACTATGTTACAGCCGTCAAAGGTAACGACTTATCAAAATAACATGTACCATACGTGCTTCTGAAGAAGTTCGGCGAGACGCTGACAGGAGGGGCCCTAACGTGGTACTCACAACTACCGGAAAAGAGCATCTCAACCTTTGAGGAGATGGCTAATAAATTCGCTACTGCCCATGCGGGAGCAAGAAAGGCGGAAGCACGGGTTAAAGATATTTTTGCCGTGCGTCAAACCCAAGGAAAAGGACTCAAGTAGTTCCTGGCCAGATTCAATAGAGTCAGAATGAGCCTACCTAACGTGTCCGAAGGCATGACGGTTGCGGCCTTTCAGAACGGACTCAAAAGAGATGGCTCGAAGGCGATCAAGAAGCTAATCAGTCCCCACCTGGGATGAAATACACAATGCCTATTGCGCCGAAGTACGTGGGGATGATGACGACCTCAACGGCCCGACCCGAAGGTTGACAGCAGTACACCCGGAAATCTGAAGGGACCAGCGCAACAAAGAAAGGCGGGAAAAGATCCCACGCCTCAACAGGGAAAGACATCAACCATATATCAGGTCCTTGCACCCGCCACCCCCAAGGCATGCAGACGCCTTGCGACGACGTATTGCTCCACCAAGGAGCGACAGAGGTACGCCCCCTCCATTATCCGCACATAAATTTTGTGTATCCTCTTCAGAGGTAGTGTACGCACTAGAGAAGTTGGGCAACAAAGTACAACGGCCAGCAAAGATGAAGGCCGATCCCGCCACCAGAAAGTCAAACGCCTTGTGCGAGTTCCACCAAGAACGGGGGCACAGAACGGAGGACTGCGTAGGTCTCCGACATGAGGTAGCCCGAATGCTGAACCAAGGGTTCTAGAATGAGCTACTCAGTGACAAAGGAAAGCTCAATTTCACACGAGGACGAGAACCACACCACAGCCCACCAAGACCGCCCTCACCTATGCACACCATCAGCATGATCATTGGAGACGGGAATGATTCGGCGATCAACCACGTAAAGTTCACCACCACCCACAAGCTGAAGCGAACTATCTCCCACGAATGGTATGATGACTTCGAAGATAGTATCACCTTCGATAAGTCTGATGCTGACGGTTTGTGTTCTCCTCATTATGATGCTTTAGTTATTACTTTACGCATGCTAGATACGATGGAAGCGGCGCATGTATCATTCATCCAAGAGTCCTTGAACTCATGGAACTCGAGGATAAAATACCGCGATGCATAACGCTACCAGGTTTTAATAATGCAGTGGAAAGAACCTAAGGCGAGGTGACGTTGCCCATCCTTGCAGGTGGAGTTACGATGGAAATCACCTTCCACGTGATGAACCAAGAAACAACATACAATGCCATTATCGGATGCCCGTGGATACACGCCATGAGAGTCGTCCCCTGCAGCTTCTACCAAGTAATCCAATTCCCAACCCCATGGGGAGTACGCTGCATACAGGGAGAGCTCCGCATTGCCCAAGAATGCTATAAGATAGCCCAGGATTACACACATACCAAACATCTCCAAGGAGCAAGCACATAAGCATAGCAATCAGCCTTGTCGGGGACCAAGGTCCATCCGACAGAGAACGCCATAAAAGATCCTGAGGATGTAGAGGCTAGAAAGGCTATGGTTGAAGACCTTGACCCCGTTCAGATAAACATCAGCGATCCTACAAAGAAAGCATACATAGGCCACGGCCTATCAAATCCAGGTCAGTACTGTAAATTTTTATCTAACCATGCGGACCTGTTCGCTTTTTCTCATTCAGATATGCCAGGAATTCCACGAGAAATTGCCTCTCACAAACTCAACATCGACCCATTGCATCCGCCCGTGCGGCAAATGAGAAGAAAATTCAATGCCGCCATTAACGAAGCAGTGAACGAAGAAGTGGACAAGTTGCTAGCCAATGGATCCATTCCTAGTATCCGGAACGGGTCGCCAACGTCGTAATGGTCAAAAAGAAGAATGGGAAGTGGCGAATGTACGTAGATTTCACTGATCTAAATAAGGCATGCCCGAAAGACTCTTTCCCGCTGCCCCACATCGACCAGCTGATAGATGCAACAGCAGGCCATGAGCTGCTATGCTTCCTTGATGCGTATTCCGGCTACAATCAAATTATGATGGCCAAAGAAGATCAGGAGAAGACTACTTTTATCACCCATCAGGGGACGTATTACTATAAAGTAATGCCCTTTGGGCTCAAGAACGCAGGGGCCACTTACCAGAGGCTAGTGACGACAATGTTCAAAGAACAACTCGGCAAAACAATGGAGCTCTACATCGACGACATATTGGTCATATCATAGCGAAAAAAGAGGATCACCTCAGCCACCTGAAAGAGGCCTTCGAAATACTAAGAAAGTACGACATGAAACTGAACCCCGAGAAGTGCGCTTTTGGAGTAGCGTCGGGAAAGTTCCTGGGTTTCGAGTATCACAAAGAGGCATCAAGTCAACTCTGACCAGATCAAAGCTATAGAGGCCATCCCAGAAACGCTAAGCAGCAAGAAGCAGGTGCAGAAATTAACGGGCCGAATAGCCGCCCTGTCCCGGTTCATCTCTCGCTCCTCCGACAGATGCCACCAAGGACTCCTATAAATTTTACGGGAGTTCCAGGATAACTATGTTGGAGCTCCCGCAAATTTTACGGGAGTTCAAGCATAATTATGCTGGAACTCCCGCAAATTTTACTGAAGTTCGAGCAAGTGAAATTGTCTAGTTTAATATACTGGAGTTTGGAGCACTGGTGCTTCAGTCTCCCGCAAATTTTACAGGAGTTAGCAAAGAGTATAATTGTCCACTATAATATACTGGAGTTTGGAGCACTGGTACTCCAGTCTCCCGCAAATTTTACAGGAGTTAGCAAAGTGTACCGGTCCAGCATAATATATGGAGTTCATACACAAATGCACAAAAACTCCCGTAAATTATATTGCATCGGTCTATGTTGCAGCAAAATAGTGACTATTTTTCATTGACTTGGTAAACATTGACTATTTTTCATTGACTTATATAAAAACTGGCTATACCATGATATTTTAGCATTTTCTTTTCCTTTAAAAAAATAACAATAAAGGGGTCAGGGGACTCACAAGCAGTTCATATTTTGTTGTTTTTCTTTTCCCTCTACAGAAAAGTAAAGTCTTTTATCTCTCTTAATTACTTCAGACGTATAAGTGATTTCACGTTAAATGGTTTTGATTAAACCAACAACAATTGTGATCAAAATGTTTACACGTGTTATTACTAGATGTTAAAATTAACCTATGATTCTCCGTAATTAAATGTCACATGCTGATGCTATGATTGAACCTAACAAACCATTTTAACGGAGATTGAAACTTCCTGCCTTTGTACGCCTTTATGGCTTTATGGCTTTTTGTAAAAAATTAAGAATAAAGAATACCAGCACATCGTTTTTAGGTCGCGCTTTAAACCAAGAAAAACATCCAGAATAAAACTAGGATCTTATTTATTTCTACTTCCTCAGGTAAAAAATAAATATTAATTTTATTTGTAGTTCAAAATAAATAATTTTTTTAGATTTTAAAAATAAATTAATTATTTTTTATATTATTTTTATAGTAAATAATATTGAAATATATTTTAAAAGTATTCATACAAAGAGATAATAAAAATTAATATTATTAATATTATTATTAATTAATATTAAAAAGTAAATTTCTGTGTAAAAATAACTAAAAAATCACTTTGGACTGTTTCCAAAGTTATAGATCTGTCACAGTTCATGGTACAGGTTTTCCTCGTCAACTGTTTTTCATTGCCACGTGTAGGACAGTACTACACGTATAATATAATTAAAAGCAAGGGATAAAAGTCCCTTATTATATTAAGTGTCAAAATGTAAGCACCACACATATTAATTTCGGACAAGACTCCTACAAATTAAGAATAAATTTTGTTTGCAAAATTATTGCAAAATATTGTCATGGACATAATTAAATTAAATTTGTTAAAAATAATTAAATGAATTATTTTTTGAATTTATTCCAAAATCGGCGCTGATCGTGGGTAAAATTTTTTTTTTACCAAGCATTAATTGTAACAAGCATTAACTAAACGTGGGTAAAACCAAAAAACTGTTCACGATTTGAAATAACGCGCCTTCCTCAAAAAAAAGGAGTAGCCCACGATTTTATTCAGATTTAAAAATAATCGCTATTTTCCTCTTTCAAAATCATGTTCTTTCTGCAAAATAACTACAGGGTTACTCATCTCTCTCTCCCAACAGCAAGCAAAAGTTTTTCCTCTCTCAATCGGTAAGATTTAAGAATGTTTACTGCGTAATTTGGAATTCTCATTCCGCATCTTAATTTAATTTTCAGTTTTGAGATTAGGGTTAAAGAATACCCCTTTTGAAATATGATTTGATAACATACACATAAAGTAAAACCAGATTTACGGGGTCTTATGTCATTATTTGGAACATTATAACAGTGAAAAATTACAGTACGAAACTCTAATGAAAGAGTTGAAAGTATTAATTTATGTTTATCTGCTGGTATGGCTACTTCAATTTTGGTAAAATCACTTACAATAACTAGAAATACTAACATTGGCTTCGTTCCCTTTTCTTCGTTTTACCTTTCTCTATTTCTGTCGCGTTGTTGTGTTGGATGGGATAAAGGCATTTTCAATAAGACAACAAAAAGATGACCAAAATGTCACATTTTTTGTTATACGATTATATCATACAAATATACAATTAATTGTTCAAAATAACTTGTCTAATTAATTTTGTGCTGCTTATTAGTTGTAAAAACGCAGGTGGCTTTCACTGTTTGTCTCTCCTTCAGGATTATTATTCATTTGTTGCTATAATTACTGAGGAAACATCCTTCAATAAATTGCTTGGTGCATTGATCCAGTGCGGTCATTATTTGTCATATCATGTCTATCTTTATTGGAGGACTATGTATTGTTTGCTACAAATTATTTAATCCATATGATGGTGTTGTCTCTCTAAGTGTTAGAAAAAATTGCTCAGTCGAGAAGCCATGCTATAATTTCATTTGAGATTGTGCTCAACGCATTTTACTAGCGTATTTTGCAGTCTTTGGTGCGGCACTATCAATGATTAATTTACTATTTTATATATTCACATATTAGTTCGAAAAATAATGAAATATATATATCATAACAAAGATCATTGTTCATCTAATTGATTTAAGCCTCTAAAAGCAAAAGCTCAAGTATGGTGCTTTCTACTCTTTTTATATTTCCCAAGTATCATTATTCTAAATTTATTGCGATGTTTATTGTCTATCAAGAATGAAATTAGAATAACCTTTTTTTACTTGAGTAAATATTGGTACTGTGTTTTGGGTGGAAGGAACATAGTTTTTATAAGTGCACATATTTTATTTCTACAAAAAGAACAAACTATGCAAACAAGCAGTATATGAAATTCAGAAATTGAGCTTTTGATCTAACAATTTCAAGCCAATCAAGAAGAAACGACAATATTTTATGTGGTAAGTTCCAAAATACATTTAGGCATGGTGTGTTTGATTATATTCCAAAGAAGACAATGTTAGCTCTAATAAAACACATTATACCAGTGTCTTCATTCTAACCTTTTTGTAACAGAGCTAACATTATCTTCTTCTTTTTTCTATTCTTTTGCTCTGAAAAATCTGAATTTTGGATCTTCTTGATGTCTTTAGTGGTTTTGCTATGATGCAGAAAGCCAATTAATGTGAGCTCATAGAAGGAATTAGTTGAATAGGAATCTTTTTCTCAATTCTAAACTTATGTTTAACTTGCAAATCTGAATTTTTTGCTCTATTACTGTCACTTATTAATTTGTTCAACTCTACTGTTTAAAACCAGAGTTAATATAAATTACTATTACTATAAATTTGTTATATCTGTTATTTAATGTAATTTTTTTGTAGGGCGATCGGATAAGTGCTTCTATTGGCAAGTCAGTTTTTCATCTTTTCAAAACACAAATTACTGAACTTGGATTATATCATATGGCGAACTTTATCGTTTGTCATAATAAGGAGAAGTTCAACGCCACGAAACATAGGTTGAGGCTGACGTTTACTCAACGGACAACAGTGGATGAAACAACTGATACTTTTCCAAATGAATATCTTTGATTTGCGACCATATTATCAATTGATAAATAAGGTTGATGTGAACGAGACTGAATTATTTGGTAAATATAACTTTTACGTTAAATTTCTAATTATGAACTTTTCTACTATTTATTTTAACAATTTCTTTTTCTTTAGATGTCATCGGAGAAATTGTCAATTTCAGTGAGGCACAAACGCAAAACCAAGGTGGAATTCTAGGAAGTTTATGGATATTGAACTAGAAGATGACGAGTAAGAATAAACATTCATCTACTAATTAAGGATTGATTTGAAAATTACATATGCTAAAATTATATTCTTATTTCTATTTGACATGAGAAAGAAGTTGTCTGCTACAATTTGGGGCGAGTTTGTTGATGAAATTGTACCTTGTCTGCTAAGTTCTAGCAACCAACTTATTGTTGGTGTTATGCTGCTCATAAAAGACGATAAATTTCAAGTTAAAATACAATTACTCAATTTGACATTACTTTGCGAAAGCTATTCATTATATATTACACGAATATGGAAAGTTCTTACATTATATTTATCTTCTTTCTTTGATATTGTATGAAGAACATCTTTTCTAGGTCTTTACATTACATTTCAAGTTTCTTGAAATACTAATCTCCAAGTTGAGCCAAATTTTACTTGCTACTTAACTATAAATGTGATTTCATAATGTCTTTCTCTTTATACCAACTGGGGATGAGTGGTTGAGTTGATATATTATTGATAAAGCTATATATAGTTTTCATGTTGAATTCACATGGAAAAATAAAGTAATCTCGGGCTTCGAGTTCTAAAAACTTAAATTAAGCCAAGGTAGCATATAGTTTGTAGTGGAAATCATGTAGTTTATGATTCTTATCTACAGAAGATTGTCGTACCTAGAAGAACGCCTCTAAGGAAGGTCCACTGTATCAAAGTTATTCCGCTACTTTTTTCCTACCTTACTTGCCTTATTATAAATGGTTAAAAAATTTTACAAGTGATCAAGTTATAAAAATATGAGGTGGTTAAGCAAGTCAGTTAATAATTTATTATATTTTTTTCAGTATTTTCCGCGCATCGCGCGAGTACTATACTAGTATACTTAAAAGCCAAAGACAAAACTCATGAAGCCAAGTGGAATAATACTAAACTGACACTTGGCACATTCAGACATGATTCCAACTTGGTAGAAAGTTCAATTTTTTTTTTAATTAGGATTTGGATTGTTGCTTTAGTTTAATTCCTCAAAAATATTTGCAAAATTGTGTGCACATAATAACCGCTCCACCTTCACTTAATGAACGTGGGAGAATTTGAAAATATTATTTTATATTGAAAAAAAGTCTAAAACAAATAATAAAGAAATAGAGAAAAACCTAATTTAATCTCTAAATCACGTACCCACTTCCCAATTTCAACCCCCCCCCCCCCCCTATTTCGCTGGCACCTCTGCACGTCCACACAACAACACATACATGCAACTGAAATATAGGATTAGCTATTATACTAAATTTATAATTTATTAATAATTTATATGTCAATTTAAAAATATTAAATAATAGAAAATATAATTAGATAACCAAGAAAAAAAAAATATATATATATATATATAATTATTATGAGAAAAGTCATACATATACACATAACTAGAATCATAACAAACAAATATTCATAAATGAACAATATTAAAAAAATTAAATGATATCGTAAAAATACATAGACTAATTAAATTTCTCATGTAGGAAATTTAATTAGTAATAGAACTCATAATTTCATAATAAAAAAAATTATTTAAAAGAAACTATTAGGATGTATACATAAGATAATATATTATATATAAAACACATTTTATTAAAAATTAAAAATATTAGTATATTTTTTATAAAAAGTTTATATATTATTAAAAGGAGAAGAAAAGGCCCACTCCTTAAGCCAAGTGGCACCCTAAATCAAAAAAAGTACTTCATTAGTAATAAATTACATATATTCTCATGTATTACAAAAAGAAAGTAAATACTAAACATTAGCTAATATAATAAAGAAGAATACAGAACAAAAGTTTTTGTTCATTATTTTTGAATTTATATATATGATTTCTTCTAATTTTAAATGTAAGTCATAGTAGTAGTATTCTTAGTATTATTAAAATTATATGTAAATAATAAGATTTTTTAATATATATTTTTCTTAGTCTAAAGCTAGTTGGTTAATATTTTTGTGATTGTTATAAACTAAAGCAAAAGACAAGAACAATAGAACAAGAACAATAGCAATAGAGAGAAGAGTAGAGAGAGTTCTTCTTATTGAGTTGAGAGGGGTCTCAAGGGATGATTTACAATGGTAGAGGGCACCTCTATTTATAGGGGAGAGGAAGACTTAGCTACCACTAATAGAACTCTAATATCTCTCTAATTAGATACATTAAAGACATTCACCTTAAATAGAAGTGTAAGAATCTTCTATTTCATAACACTCCCCCTTGAATGTCTATTCAATGATGTGCCTCATAAAACCTTAAAACCAAAACCCAATGGGAAAAATTAAAGTAAGGAAAAAGAGTACACATGTTTGAATATGCGCCTATTGGTTGCCTCGTTAAAAACCTTGCAAGGAAAACCCAGTGGGACAAAACCTTGTAAGGGAAAAAGAGTGCAACGCGCATTGACTCCCCCTAATGAGTACATCGATTTATATCCTTGAGCATTTGCATTCCAATCTTGTGCATCATCTTGAAATCATCATTCTTGATAGATATGAACATCTTCATATAATGTCGTGGAATAACTCTTCAATATCTCCATAGATGCATTCTCAATGCCATCATGCTTATAGTTATAGCAAGATACATATGTACACAAATTGCACTTAGGATGTGGTACTTCAGGACCAAGAATTGCATATGCTTCAAGCAACTTAAATCTTTCAAGTTAAGTCATATAAGTCGCATAATAGACTTTAGCTGCATATCAAGTTTTCATTAGTGATACTAAACAAATAAGATATCGAAAACTGACTATACATACCTTTGACGTTTATACTTTCAAGCATTTGAACTATAGGTTCAAAACTTCATGTCTTTCATATGGAATCAATTCTTCTTGAATTGTATCTCTTCCATTTAGTTACTTTCTTTGAGTCAGCAAATGCGTATAGCATGTTTTGCAATATGTTGCAATTGCATTTCCCTTTTATGAACTACAGGTTCATATCATGATATTCGGGGATATACATATACAAATGAAAATTCATCCCATGTAACACTTTCTCAAGTGTTTATCATGTCTCCCCCTCATGTTAGTAAAGCTAACATGTTTCCTCAACTTTGGAAAATCATCTTTGTGCATTATGTCAATATACACAGCACCTTAATAATAAGATGAAATTATTTGGTTCCTGACCCTGAACCACTTGTGAGGGGAGAATATACTCTCGTATACAACTTATATCAAACTGATATATATATAACTTTGTTCTCATAAGAAACAGTTTAGCTATTAAGTGGAAGCACTCAATAATTATCTTGCTAAACCAACTTTAATATAAACCAACTTATCAAGATGAACTGTCTTGAGTAGAGAATCTGGAAACTATGCTCGAAGTTAGATTACTGAGCGATTTACCTCGCAAGCACTGCCAGGCTGCGGGTTAATAACAATGGCGCATGTAACCATATCATAGATGCATCATATGTGGTATACATGGCAGGTGTATGGGCCCATATTCACCTTTGATATTTCCAGAATCAAGGGGCTTCAACCCGAACTCTTTAGTTGGTCAGTTCATTACGGAGAACAAGTGATACAAGAGTATTCGTAAAGAACTTTCTAGTTCTTTAATATTCACCTATGTGAATTTGCACATCATACTTAAAATGAGATGGCTAACATGAATGCCAACTGAATAAATTATCAATATTGGTAAACTTCAAATTTACACCATGACATGTGCACTTATCAATAAACTTCGGGTTTATTATGACATGGGTTTTATACCAATAGATATCCACTTTATTGTGGCATTCTTTCTTTTGTGTAGTACAAACTGGAGAACAAAGCGGGTAGCTTTTCATATACAAATTACCCCGCTACAAGTTGTAGTAATAGGAGAATCAAAGCCTTCCTTTATTTATAGTCTCAATATCATCAATCGCCTTCGCGTGTACTTTTGGAAACTGAATAAGTTTCTTTGAGACTTACTACAACACAATACTCAATTGTGTTTCTCCAACATAGTAATAATTGGCTCTTCGAGAGCTCTCAATTAATTTTGTACTACCACAGACTGAGGTTCGAGATCCTCACATTCTTGCATTCAGTATTTTCAAGAGTCTCAGGCTCAATAGATTCTTCGTGAATCTCGGAATTAATAAAATCATGAGCGTCCTCATGTGATTCTTTCATAGTGTCATTTAGATCGTTCTTTTTCCTCTTTCTAGGATTTCGATCTTTGGAACCTAATGGTCTGCCACGCTTCTGGCGTGCATTTGACTCATTGGATATGACACCAGATATTCGTCCAATAGGGACTTTAATACGGATCGGAACATTTTCCGCGTGAATGTGGGATTTCGTTATCCTCTTCAAGTTCGTAAATGCGTCAGGCATTTGATTTGCTATTCTTTGCAAATGGATAATCTTTTGTACCTCTTTCTTTCAAATAGAGGTATGTGGATCAAGATGAGATAATGATGCATTTTTCCACAAAATTTCCCGTTTGGTTTCACCAACTTCTCCCCCTAATTTTGGGAAAAGTGTCTCATCAAATTGACAGTCTGCAAATAGTGCAGTGAACAAATCTCCTGTCAATGTTTCGAGGTAGCGAATAATGGAGGACGCGTCAAACTCAACATATATTCCTAACCTCCTTTGCAAACCCATTTTGGTGCGGGATGGCGGTGCTACAGGCACATATACTGCGCATCCAAAGCTTCTTAAATGGGATATATTGGGTTCATGACCCAAAACCAATTGCAATGGGGAATATTTGTGTCAATTCGTCAGTCAGAGACGAACTAGCATTGCTGCATGCAACATGGCGTGACCCCAAACCGAAGTGGGCAGCCGATGAACTAGCATTGCTTCATGCAAAATGGCGTGACCCCAAACCGAAGTGGGCAGCCGACAAACTAGTATTGTTGCATGCAAAATGGCGTGAACCCAAGTCGAAGCGGGCAGCCGACAAACTAGCATTGTTGCATTCAAAATGGCGTGAACCCAAACCGAAATGGGCAGCCTCGTTTTCATGAAGAATTCAAGATTATTCTCATCTATTGTCTCAATATGATATCCATTTTGAATGATATCTTTAAAACTCAACAAGTTCCTTTTAGACTTGGAGGAGAACATTGCATTCTCTATGATTAACGTCATGCCTTTGGGCAGAGTTACAATTGCTCTTCCGGAGCCTTCAATCAATTTACTACTTCCATAGATTGTAGTAATGTTTGCCTTACACAATTACTCTTCTTTTCTTTGAGTATTGTATGTGTAGTACATGAATCAACTAGGCAAATACTTTTACAATTGGACGTTGGTCCAAGTTCGCTTTGTGAGATATCCATATTTGCTATCCCATAGTTTAACATACAAAAGAAATACACGAACATAAGAATAAACAAGTTCAATTCTTTTGTGTCACATAATATTTTCAAAATCTGCTACTAACAGTTGGCTAACAAAATCAGATATGTTATCCATAATCAATTCCTTTGCAGTTTGAAAATTTCAGCGTTTTTCATAAGACAATCGATTATTAAACACACACAATCGATTGTTGGAACATAGACAATCGATTGTTAAATACACACAATCGATTATTTGTTATTTTTGAAAAACTTCAGAGCATACTGTCTTAAGACAATCGATTGTTAAACATAGACAATCGATTGTGGATGATTTTTGAAAAATTCCAGATTACACTGCCTAATGACAATCGATTGTTAGATATAGACAATCGATTGTGGGTGATTTTTGAAAAATTCCAGACCTCACTGTTTCAAGACAATCGATTGTTAGACAAAGACAATCGATTGTTGGCTATTTTTGAAAAATTCCAGAACACACTGTTTCAAAACAATCGATTGTTAGCCAAAGACAATCGATTGTTGATCAATTGTTTTTCAACTTTAATGCGAAAATAGTTGATAATCGACTAGTTTTTCAGGCTAGTCGATTACCCCCACTGGAAAATAAAAGTTTTATTGATATTTGAGCATATTGAGAACTAATACAAATATCATATCATGAACTAGCTAATACGAGCTAATACTAATGACTATTAGTTTATTCATTAACTAATACAAATAAATCAAACAGCTCCATCTTCTTTCATCACCGATCCATCATCGATTAGGTGGTCTATCTTCCCATCGGGTTGCTTAAAGAAGTCTGCCATATTCAAGTTGTCGTCAGAGACAAAATTCGTTATGGGGCGTTTACTCTTTCGAGATGCTTAATAAAGGTCAACCAAGTGTCTTGGTATACGGCAAGACTTAGACCAGTGCCCGTTTTCACCGCAACGATAATATATAGTTTATAAACTATTTGCTTTTGGATTCTTATTGTATCGTGCTTGTGGCAGAGTGACCAACTTCAGGTTGTCATCTTCTTTAAGCCTTTCCACAAGATGGGTGAATCCTTGATGTTGAGATATTCAATCTTCAAACTTTCATCAAGGTGATGGCGCAAGAAAATCAAGGCCTTCATACAGTTTCAAACCTTCCTTAAGGTAATGGCGCAAGAAAATCAAGGCCTTAGCATAGGTTCAAACCTTCATCAAGGTGATGGCGCAAGAGAATCAAGGCCTTAGTATAGTTTTGGGTGGATGCACTATTTCTGTTTTTAATGGCGTCTTCGAGACCCATAGCATCAAAGTGGATTTCATCATCCAACACCATAGTTCTTGCCCGAAATTTCGAGGGCAACGATCTTTCTTTTCATATGACACAATTACATCAAGAGCGTGTTCATACTTACGGGCTCTATTACAGTTATCACATTCACTTCAGGGAATGGATCAAAATCATGTGCTTTACACAAGCTGCTACCACATTCTCTAAAGGGAATGGAGCAAATTCAATTGGACGGAATTCTTTGTCACGTCCACAATCATACATGAATTTAATCATGGCAGGACATAGAGATTTTACCACTTCGTGTGGTTATAATTTCTCACAAACTCCATTAGAGTTATAATCAAACTTTGTATATAAAATTTATAGAATTCCAAGAATTTGAAAAGAAAAAGTAAATTACTTACCTTTAAGGTATACCAAATATATTTTCAATATTTTCTTCCTTTCTTCCTTTCCTTTCTTTCTTTCCTTTCTTTCTTTCCTTTTTCTTTTCAACTTTTCGTTTCTTTCTGCCTCCTCCTTTTTTTTTTCTTTTTCTTTCTTCATTCTTTCTTTGAAGAAAAACCCTACACAAGTAAAAGTTAAGACAATCGAAAATTAAATTAGGAAGAGGGAAATACCTTGGATTTTCGAGAATGATACTTGAGACGGTAGAGTCTCGTGCTGATAACGTGTTATAAACTAAAGCAAAAGACAAGAACAATAGAACAAGAACAATAGCAATAGAGAGAAGAGTAGAGAGAGTTCTTCTTATTGAGTTGAGAGGGGTCTCAAGGGATGATTTACAATGGTAGAGGGCACCTCTATTTATAGGGGAGATGAAGACTTAGCTACCACTAATAGAACTCTAATATCTCTCTAATTAGATACATTAAAGACATTCACCTTAAATAGAAGTGTAAGAATCTTCTATTTCATAACAGTGATAATGTTTTAATTGAATTTTAGTTCTAAAAGGAAACAAACCCAAAAAAAAAAACAGTTAAGTTAACGTAATTTTTCAAAAAAATTAGCAATAAACTTTAGCAAAACAAAAGAGAGATTCAACTTCTCCACTTTGCATGTCTCTCACTCACGTTGTGCATACACTCCCGTTCTATTAGTATACGTTTTCACATCCTTCAAAGGAACTAATTTTCTTGCACTATATATAGTTCACACAATCGAAAGATTTTTTCTTTGACTATTTTTATTTCTTAATAAATCCTACCATAGAAACAATCCCAAAACGATCTCTGTAAATCAGTCCGTCAACCATCATCAAAGTAGTATTTTCAGCCATGAAAAACAAGTGAAACTCCATGAAACCCAGTCCCGAATACACCTCCAAATAGTTTGTTTCTACCATTATTGCATTCCAGTTGGAGTTCAAAATTGATAGGTTTGTTCGAGTTGAGGGTGCCACTCGAGTCGCTTGATTATTGGTTCTTTTTTTTAACTGTAATCCCACGTTGGGAGATTCTTTATTAATTGAAAGTATATTTTTCTCATTAAGGTGTATTTTCTTAATCTTCATTCTTTTTCCATCTCTTTACAATTAACTTAATAAATGCTCTTGTATGACATATCTTTCTTCTGTGATTAGTTTGATTATTTATTCACCTTTCTTGAAGAACTTTATTTTATTGTTTTGTTTTGTGATATATATATATATATATATATATATATATATATATATATATATATATATATATATATATATATATATATATATATATATATATTAGTTTTCATTTGACTACTTTATGTCAATTAATAAATATAGATATCTTATAATTAAATATAATTAAAAAGTAAAAAATAAATATATAAAATAATAACTACCCATTCAAATTGGGAGGGATTAGTTTCAAGTTGGAGTTTATAAATTATCTTTAAAAAAAAAGCAAAAAAAATTTAGCTATAAAAAATGATAGAAAGAGAAGTATGTATGTATGTATGTATGTATGTATGTATATTGGCTAATTTATTTGAATTAATAAATATAGATATCTTATAATTAAATATAATTTAAAAACATAAAATAAATATATAAAATAATAACTACCTATTCAAATTGGGTGGGAGTAGTTTCAAGTTAGAGTTTATAAATTATATTAAAATAAAAAAGCAAAAGAAATCTTTAGCTATAAAAAAATGAAAGAAAGAGAAGACAAACTACCCATTCAAATCGGAATTTAGTTTCAAGTTAGAGTTTTAATAAAATATAAAATAAAAAAATAATAAATTACCAGTTTAAATCGGGGATTAGATTCAAGTTGGAGTTTTAAAATTATTTTAAAATATAAAATGAAAATAAAGACATAAAAAAACTTTCAGAGAAAATTATTTATTAAATTAATATGCTAATAAAAATTTCTATTGACAATGTAATAATATTAAATATTAGATGATATTTAATACAGAAAAATATATAACAAAAAATATTCAATGCGCTCCCTGTATAATTCCCGTTAGTTTAACATATTTTGTTCATTAAAATTTAGATAATATTATTAAGAACAATAAAATAAATTTTAAAATAAAAAATATTTCAATAGTAATAAATTATAAATCTTCTCATATATGACAAAAAGAAAGCGAATATTAAATATTGGTTAATATAATACAAAAAATATACAACAATAAAGTTATTCATTAACTATAAAATACATTTGATTTAATAGAGATTTCATTAGTGGGTATATCATATTTACAAATAAGGTGACAATTGAACTTTATTAAAGCAGTGCAATCTAATAGAATCAAACAAGCTCGATCATACTTTAATTTAATTGATATTTTTTAATACTGACTGCGCATTGCCCGGGTACGACTACTAGTTGTTGCTAATAATCTGAGTTTTAAAGGATCAAGTTTTTTTTTGGTATTATGAATTTTATTAATAACCAAAGATATTGCAAGACATAATCATAGTTCAGCTTATACACAACTGACTATCTCATCTAATCTGTGTCACCACAACTATCTCTATAACTAACCTTACCTATATTTACAAGAGAAATTGCTTCATCTGTTGTCTAACTTTAGGAGTTCCTCTAACATTACAAATATAGGCTAGTTCCCTGAGTAAAGTATCACTGCTGCGGAAGACATTCTCGAATATCCTTGACTCGAGCCACGAAGTATAGCATAGTTCAGCAGTCACCATTTTAAATATGTTAGCTCTACAAGATTTTCCTTTAGCTTTGCTAACTATCCACTGGAGGTACTGGTCCAGTTCTGCATTCTGGGATGGTCTTCTCTAATCCAGGTCAGTGTTTGCTCCCTTAAGTCTGTTGAGTATGGACAGGTAAGAAACAGATGATCTCTAGATTCTGTAATATTCTGGCACATCACACACTTCTGGTCTACATTTATTCCCCAATGTGTTAGCCTATCCTTGGTTGGAAGTATGTTATGGAGTGCTAACCAAAAGTTGAAAACAACTTTGGGTGTGGCATAGTTCTGAACAGTTATGTTCTTCCAAGGGATTCTTGGGAGTTGACAAATCTGTAGTAGATAGATTTGTCTAATGGAGCATACTTACATATTAAGGCATTGGTGTTGTTGCAGCACATCTCTTGCTGCTATGATCTTTCTAACCATCCAACTAGCTTGTCTGGGAATAGGAATGTTCTCAAATTGGTGCAGCTTCATATAGACAACATGAATCCATTTTACCCACAGTCGATCTTTATTGTGAGCCAGATCCCAGCAGAGTTTAGCAGTTGCAGCCTTGTTCTACAGAGATAGGTTAATGAGATTCAATCCACCAGCTGATTTAGGAATACACATTTTGTCCCAGGATATATATGATTTTTTAGTGATGACATTTGATCCAGACCAGATGAAGCTTCTACAGGTTGCTTCAATTAGCTTCAGTATCTTAGTAGGGATGATGAAGAGTTGAGCCCAGTATGCCTATATTCCAAAAACCACTGATTGAACCAGTTGCAGCCTCCCAGCATATGACAATTTCCTAGCAGTCCATGATGTGATCCTAGCAGTGATCTTTTCCACTAATGGTTGCCACTGAATCAATGACATCTTCTTGGTGGATAGAGGAATGCTTAGGTATTTGAAAGGTAATTCTCCATAAACATAGCCAAGATGACCAGTAATCTGCTGCTGTACTTCATGATTAACCCCTCCAAAGTATACTGAGCTTTTGCCCATATTAGCTTTCAGTCATGAGGCTTCAGTGAATTGGGAAAAGTACTGGAACATGGTAATGACAGATTTGATTTCACCTTTAGCAAATAGGAGTAGATCATCAGCAAAGCTTATGTGAGTAATGCCCAGCTTTTTACATCCCGGATGATATAGAAAATCTTGATCTTTCCTTAATTCAGCCAGTTACCTGCTAAGATACTCCATGACTATTACAAATAAGAATGGGGATACTTGATCTCCTTGTCTGAGGCCTTTAGCAGCTTTAAATGGTTCAGTTGTTTCCCCATTTGTCATCACTGTATTGCTTACTATTTGGACACACTCCATGATCCAGTTAATGAACCTTGTTGGAAATCCCAATCCCTCCAGTATCTGTTGCAAGAAGATCCATTCAACAGAATCATAAGCCTTCTGAAGGTCAATTTTTATCATGCATCTGGGAGTCACATGGGTTCTGGAATAGTTTTTGATCAACTTATGAGCCAGGATGACATTATCTGCAATCTTCCTGTCTGGGATGAAACCTTCTTGAGCCTCACAAATGATACTAGGCATGACCTTCTGCATTCTGTTGGCTAAGATTTTGGAAATTATTTTATATAGGACTGAGCAGCGTGCAATTGGTCTATACTCTTTAACTGTGGTTGGGTTAGGGACTTTGGGGATTAAAGTAAGAGTGGCACAATTTATTGGCTTATACATCTTGGATGTATGGAAGAACTCCTTGATTGCACAACTGATATGCTTGCCAATGATGTTCCAGGTTTTCTTGAAAAATATTGCATCATATCCATTAATTCCTGGAGCTTTGTCATCCCCAATTGCCTTTAAGCTCTCCACAATTTCATGCTCAGTTATATCAGCACTTAGCTCTTTCCTCTGTTCTTGTGTTAATATAGGGCCATTAGCCATATACATTCTGTTTATGGCTGGTAGAGAAGTAGTTGATGAGCCCGTTAATGACTTATAGAAGTCAGTGATCTCCTTTTTAATGTCTGCTGGTATAGTAATTTTGATACCCCTTGCTGTAGTAAGCTCTGTGATATGCTTATATTGGTTTCTTTCTTTCAGGACAACAGAAAAATACTTGTTGTTAGAGTCTCCAAGTTGAATCCATTTTGCTCTAGCCTTCTGTTGTAGGATACTTTCTTCAATCAAGGACCATCTTTCCAGATTCAATACTATTTCTTTCTCTTTAAGCTGCAGCTCATTGTATGCTAGTGCCATCTGATTCTGGATGTCTTTCAATTCTTATCTGCTATGGTCAATTCTCTGAGCAATGTTCCTAAAATTTTTAATATTTAAAGACTTTAGGGGACCTTTCAGTAACTTGAGTTTGGACCATACTGATTTCATAGAAATCAGATTGTTGCAGTGCCAGTTACCTTTTACCAGATGTTGAAAGTCTTCACGATCAGCCCATGCATTGAAAAATTTGAAAGGTATCTTACCTTTCCTAGTAGCTTCTGGAAATGTTATTATCATAGGATTATGATCAGAGATTAGGGGATGATCATATAAAGTTTCCACATGGCTCAACTTGATCATCCATTCATAGTTACCAAAAACTCTTTCCAGTCTGCTGCATACTCTATCATTGCATGTCTGCCTATTTGTCCAGGTGAAATAATCACCTTTCCAAGGTAGTTCTGAAAGCCCAGCCTGTTGTATGCATTGAGTAAACTCTTGAGTCTCTGAATACTTAACATGATTACTTGAATGTCTATCACTGGCATATAACACAGCATTGAAATCTCCAGCAACTAACCATTCCTCAGTAGTAGCAACTGAGTAATCCTGCAGATTTTTCCTTAGAGATCTTCTCTGGTCCACCCCCATTATATCCATATACCATAGTTAGATAGCAAGTGACATCCCCAATATTGCTTCTGACTCTACACTGTATCAATTGAGCCTCATCCTGGATACCAGTGACTGCGAGCAACTTTGTGTCCCATAAAATCCACACTCTAACATTTATAGAACCATTATAATTTGCTAGGAAACCCCAACCAAGAACTAACAACTTAGCAAGTCTTCCTACATTTTTTTTCTTTAACCTTAGTTTCTATCAAACCAACAAGGTTAATGTCATTTCTTCTTATATACTCCCTAACTTTTTTTTGTTTGTACCTTTTATTTACACCTCTAATATTCCAGACTAACCACTTCATTGGCAATTGCTAGGTCCTCCTCTATCTCCTGGTGGGATCTCAACTCTACTATTGGAGACTTCTTCAAAACGATTGCTAACTGTTAGATAATATGCTTAACGCTAGAAGGGGGGTGAATAGCGTTATAATAAAAATTAGCGTAAACTTGCGGAATTTAAAAATTGCAGGAAGTAAATAAGTGCGTTAAGTAAACAAAAAAGGAAAGAACGCACCGATGTATTCTGGTTCACCACAACAAGTGGCTAGTCCAGTCCCCGAGAGACTCTCTCGAGATTTTTCACTAACTTGTCAAGCTTACGGGTGCTCAACAAACCTTTACAACTTAAGGACACAAGCCTTAACACCTTTGCTCGGAGATACAACACTCCAAGACTTCACTGTTAAGCTTACGGGTGCCTAACCAACCTTTACAATCTGAGGACACAAGCCTCAACAATCTTGCTCGGAGATACAACACTCCAAGACTTCGACCAAGGAAACACAAGTTCCTTACAACAAGAGAATCACAATTCTCTTCAAGTGTACAAAATACTAAACGCTCAAACAATACACTCCTTTATGAGTAGATATGAGTAAAAGAAGTAAGCTCAAGATCACAACAACTTTGGACAAGAATATGGCTCTCAAAACTTATGTAATGAATATAAAATGATTAGCAATAGAGTATGCAAGCTTATAGCAATTGTATGATCGGTTGTTGTGTGTTATATTGTGTTTAAAACACTGAAATGAAGCTGTATTTATAGTTGAAAAACTTGGCATTACCGTTGCCTAATTGCCAATTAAGAGTTGTTGATTTTACTCTGTGACACTCGATTGTCAGGAAGCCACAATCAATTGTTTGCCAATCGTTCCAAAAATCAATCCCAGATTTTACGCTTAACAATCGATTGTCCAAGATCAACAATCGATTATTGGCAACATTCAAAAAATTATTTCCAGATTTTACGTAAAACAATCGATTATACCAAATCAATAATCGATTATTCAGCAACGTTCAAAAAATCCTTTCCAGATTTTAATTTCAACAATCAATTGTACAAAATCAACAATCGATTATTCAGCAACGTTCAAAAAATCTTTTCCAGATTTTAATATCAACAATCGATTGTACAAAATCAACAATCGATTATTCAGCAACGTTCAAAAAATCTTTTCCAGATTTTAATATCAACAATCGATTGTACAAAATCAACAATCGATTACCTGACGGTATTTGAAAACTTTACGACAACGGTCAGCTTCACAATCGATTGTGCAATGTTAACAATGATTATTTATCAGATTTTGAAAAATATTTTAGATACTGCCTCGTGACAATCGACTGTCATAAGTTCACAATCGATTATTTTGTGACTTTGAAAAATCTGAAGGACACTGTCTCTTCACAATCGATTGTCATTAGCTTCACAATCGATTATTCTGAGTTTTGAAAAACTTTGATGTACACTGCCTCATCACAATCGATTGTCATAAGGTTCACAATCGATTGTCATGCAGGTTTTGAAAAACCTGATGCTCACTGCCTTAACACAATCGATTGTCATTAGTTCACAATCGATTGTCATGCAGTCTTGGCTTAACATAATCGATTATCATAAGTACATAATCGATTATCTTAGTCCAGATTTTAGAGGCATGTTTAAAAATTATTTTGACTAATGAAAATGTGCATGATTTAAAATCATTTAGCATTAAATTAAATATGCATGATTTTGGAAAAATAATTTTACGAGAGAAGCCATGTCATGAGTCAAGTTGTCGGATCAAGATCACAATTAAGAACGACTCATTTAAACTATAAAACTTTGTCTTGTGCTTGAATCTCGTTATCCATAAATTGTGCGCTTGTACTTGAACTTCGTCATATATCAATTTGCGCTTGTTTGTCATTCATCAAAACCTACACATAAGAACACACGTTTTAGTATAAAGTCTTGAGAACGTGTTTCCAAAAATTTCCCCCTTTTTGATAATGGCAAACTTTAAGCGGGTTATGCAAATTAAACAATTTATAATGACGATTCAAGACAAGTAAAGATATGCAATAAGTATGCGATGAGTTCCCCCTCAATATATGAATTCCCCCTCAATTTAAGCTTATAAATATTGAGAGTGCATACCCGTTATCTTCCCCCTTTTGCCATTAGCAAAAATAATATAAGAAGATGCCAAAGATGTAAATAAAACTTGTTTATTTATTGGAAAGAAAATTACAGTAACAGGGAAGACAATGCAAAAAAAAAAAAAAAAACTTACAAACAACAAACAAAGAAATTATTCATTTCCATCATCTCCCGCCTCATCATCCGGCACTGCTTCATATGGAACAAGACCCGCATAAGGATAATGAACATGGTCAAACTATCCATGGATCTCATGAGTTAATTGACCAAGAGAAGAGGTCAATGAAGCAATTTGGTCGGAAATTGATTGGAGGGTAGGCTCTTGAGCTGGACGAGTTCGACGGGTTGGAGGAGGAGCAGGCGCTGTATGATCACCGTCATGATGAAAGGAGGATTCTGAAATTTCCCACTTCTTGGTACTCTTTTTGAGAGGACCGTTGGAAGTGATGAATCCGGAGGCTTCAAGAAAGTTCATGATGAGGAGAGCATGAGGAAGAGGCCTATCATCTCCGATAGCGTCACGCATGTGAATCATGACGAACCGACACAAATTGATGTTAGCTCCGGTTATTATGGCATGCATGAGCTTGGTGTCCTCTTGGGAAATGGTAGTATGGTTATGTTTACGAGGCTTGAGGACTCGGGTGATGAAATAGAAAATCAACCGATAATTGGGATCCATTCCCATAATTGTAGGACGACAGGAAGAAAGATTTGGATTATAAGAAGTAAGTCCGGTTTGATGTAGGAGGGCTGTTTCATCAAAAAGGGCTCCGGCCTCTCCGATGTACCGAAAAATGTCTTCACCATTATGAGGAAGACGGGCAATGGTATGAAAGTTTTCATCGGAAAGAAGAATTTGAACACCATTTATATTTGTCACAAGCTCTCCGTCGTCATCCTCATGAAGGTTGGAGTAAAATGCTTGAATTAAAGTAGTATTGATGTAAGGATGGGTAAGAAGTAAGAAGTCAAGAAGTTGACAATTTTTGAGTATATTTGCAGCAGGGCCATAAGATTCAAGATACTTGTTGGTTGAAAAACGGGGAGGAAGAATGTCGCGCTTTTCAAATTTTGTTAAAAATCGAGTAAGCTCGATGTCAGAATTAAAATAAAGAACGGAACCATCTTGGTAAGGATAGTTTGGAGCAGCAGAGGAGGATGCACCATGCCTAGCAGAACGGGAACGTTTAGAGTGACGGCCCGACATTTTAACTAAGTATTGCTAGAATTTGCAAGAGTCTTGAAAGAGTTTTGATAGTTTGAGAGCTAAAATTGATGCTTGAGTGAATAAAAATGAACATATATGGAGCCTATTTATAGAGGGGAGAAAGGCATTTCATTAATGGAAGAATCTGCAGAAAATTGAAAGCTGAAACAGTCAGAAACGGTAAAAATAAATTTCACTGACCGTTAGACAATCGATTGTGTGAAATAATCGATTGTCATTAAGATTTGACTGAATCTCGGAACTGGCACAAATCGATTGCAGGAATATTCAGAAGCCAAACGGTAACAAAATTTTGAAATACTGACAGAAAATAATCGATTGTCAAATATGGTAATCGATTGTTATGTTACAGTGAGTACAGAAATTTTCTGACTAGGAAAATAATCGATTATATTTTGAAACAATCGATTGTTTTGGAGAAGCATTGCTGAATGGCTGAGACGGAAATCGATTTCGCAGTTAAAGAATCAATTATTTTACAAAACTGCATAATAAGCATAAACCATAAACAATCGATTAGAGATACTGCTAATCGATTTTCTGCACAGTAAGATAATCGATTATTTGCTTGGAACAATCGATTGTTCTGTGCCAAAACTTAATAATTCCCCCTACCTTTAGGGTGATACCTGCAAAATAGAATTAAACGTCTCCGACGCTCAGGTCAGTAATTAAAATATAAGTGCAACCTAAAATGTATGCATCAACGTTTACCCGCATTCGATACTTCATTTGGACATGATTTATATTTAGCACAACATTAAACGCTAAATATTTTATCAAGTCTACTAGCAATAAGGTAAAGTGAGGAACAATCATACCTGTGTAGTTCTTGGTATTGCTCGTCTTACCTTTCACATTTCTGTCAAGATGGTCATCTAAATTCATTGAAGTGACCATTGGTTTGGTGTGGCTCTTTTCGAATTGATTTAGCTACTCCTTGCGACATTTAGATGGACAAATGAAAGTTCCCTATTTCATTTGCTTAATTTGCAGCTCCAAGAAGAAATTAAGCTTGTCTATCAATGATATCTCAAATGCGATTTACAGATTCCTTGCATGACACTTATTAGTTGCTCCAAAGTAATACAAATATTTTCTAAGATATCATTTTCCACAAGATTTGGAATGCAAGATATTAGTGGCATGAGAGTTTAAAGAAAATAACATTGCCAATATAGAGAGTTGTTTTGAAATTCTGTCATCAAGAAGATAGTAAACTTCATGCAATCTATTTCCCCTTAATCAGAAATTTATCAAGACATACCAACAAGACATAGATATACCAATTGTTATAAAACAATGATAAACCTATTTGTTGGATGACATAACAAGTGTACCAAAAGTTATTTTATTAACAGTGATACAAATTGTTATTTTTAGTAAAGCATATTACAAACGAGTGTTGACTGTTAACAGATCAACCATACATCGAATTTTGAAGAACATACCAACCATTATCCAGACCAAAGGATGTGTTCATCAAGAGACGATTTTTTACAGAAGGATTTTTGTCAATTGTTAGAAACATGAGACATCTCAATTATTTTTCAAAGCTGAGGATAGCATTCATCAAAAACGTGAGTGAAGACTTTTTGAAGAATATGCTAATAGATAATACACACCACACAGTATACTAACAGTTATTTAAACCACAGATAGCAATTATCAAATCATGAATGAAATGATTTTATCAAGCTAACTGTTAATACATATCAACAGTTTTGATCTTTTAAAAGCAGATAACTAACAAGTAAACTAATTGACACCAATTGTCATTTAACAACACGTTTTTAACATATGAATCAACAAAGCTAATTGATATTGATTGTTGACAATGATATCTCAATTGTTAACGCACATCAACTATTACGACTAAGTTTATCAAAGATTCAACAATAAGGGAACCAAATTAACAACAAATAAGTCAATATTGGTTGCTAGCACATATCAACAATTCGGTTTTTGTCAAAAAGGATAACTAACCGAAATTTCCTCTTGATGCTATGAGGTGTCGTGCTCGGTGCATCTACTACAATACTGTAGCCTTTCAAGCACACCTGCAAAACAGATTAATGATCTTTTGGTACCCATGCCATTTTGGGTCCTTGGGGGTTAGGCATATCATAATGATGCGATTGAGTGATATGTCTATGTCGTGTAAAACATGCAGGAGCAATATGACCAATACGTCTACAATAATGACAAGTCACGTTGGGGTTATGCATCCTTCTAGGTTTATAGTAACTTGATGGACGAAAATGATTTACTCTATTTTCATTATGACTATTGCGCATTTCATGAGAACCATTTCTCCTACTATTAGTTCTAAAATGAGTAGCATTTCTAGAGTAATGGCTATGTCTATATGTTCTAAAAGACTCAAAACTCCTTCTAGTGTTTGGCCTAGAATATGCATCATTTCTAGGGTAGTCATTTCTAGGTGGTAAGTCATTTCTAGGTCTTCTAAAATGTTCAACATTTGGTCTAGCATGCATATTTGTTCTAGGATTGCTATTTCTAGGATAAGCATTTGTTTTATTAATCCTAGGTTGAGCCTTAGGTGGTTGGGTTTTAGCTTCAACCTTTTCTTTAGGCTCATTCGTAAACCCTATGCCATGCTTGGTTGACTTCAAATTATCAAGATCATTCAAAATTTTGTGCGAAGAATTAAACTTATCTAATGTACCTTTAAGCCTTTCTACTTCATTTTTGAGATGCAAGCAAGAAGTACACTTTCTAATAGAGCTTTCGGGCTTATCGGCGCTTCTTTTTCCGAAAAACTTGTTTTCCTCTTTCAACTTCTCATTTTCTAAAATCAGTTTTTCAAAATCTTTTTCTTTTAGAGAGAGTTGTTTTTGAAAATCTTTTTCTGGCAACGACAGAGTTTTCTGCAAATCTTTAATAGTCTTGGAAGCATCAACAAACTCACTATGTAATTTATTATAAGCATTTTGCATTTCTTCAAGCGAGTGAGAGTTGGACGTACTTACCTCTTTTTCTTCGTTTGCCATGAGACATTGGCCAGTTGATTCATCATATGAGCTGTCCGCTTTTTGAGGCATGCTTTCATACATTTCCTCCAGCTTATCCCACATCTCTTTGGCGGTTTTGTAGTGGGAAATTTTCTGATAGTCTTCCTGATTCAAGGCGCTATACAATATATTTATTGCATTAGTGTTGTATTCACTTACCTTGGCTTTCCCAACTTTTGTTGTCATTTGATCACCGTGCGTGATGACTTGCCATAACCGAAAATTGTTTGCTTTCATGAAGATGCTCATCCGCTCTTTCCAATATGTATAATTTATCCCGTCAAATAGTAGAGGTCGGGTGGAGCACTGTCCTTCATCTATTCCTGCAAAATAATCACGAGTAGAAGCCATGGATGTTTCTCTCAAACTGTTTAGTCTTCAGAGAGTTGGGCTCTGATACCAATCGTTAGATAATACGCTTAACGCTAGAGGGGGGGGGGTGAATAGCATTATAATAAAAATTAGCATAAACTTGCGGAATTTAAAAATTGCAGGAAGTAAATAAGTGCGTTAAGTAAACAAAAAAGGAAAGAACGCACCGATGTATTCTGGTTCAGCACAACAAGTGGCTAGTCCAGTCCCGGAGAGACTCTCTCGAGATTTTCCACTAAATTGTCAAGCTTACGGGTGCTCAACAAACCTTTACAACTTAAGGACACAAGCCTTAACACCTTTGCTCGGAGATACAACACTCCAAGACTTCACTGTTAAGCTTACGGGTGCCTAACCAACCTTTACAATCTGAGGACACAAGCCTCAACAATCTTGCTCGGAGATACAACACTCCAAGACTTCGACCAAGGAAACACAAGTTCCTTACAACAAGAGAATCACAATTTTCTTCAAGTGTACAAAACACTAAACACTCAAACAATATACTCCTTTATGAGTAGATATGAGTAAAAGAAGTAAGCTCAAGATCACAATAACTTTGGACAAGAATATGGCTCTCAAAACTTATGTAATGAATATAAAATGATTAGCAATAGAGTATGCAAGCTTATAGCAATTGTATGATCAGTTGTTGTGTGTTATATTGTGTTTAAAACACTAAAATGAAGCTGTATTTATAGTTGAAAAACTTGGCATTACCGTTGCCTAATTGCCAATTAAGAGTTGCTGATTTTACTCTGTGACAATCGATTGTCAGGAAGCCACAATCGATTGTTTGCCAATCGTTCAAAAAATCAATCCCAGATTTTACGCTTAACAATCGATTGTCCAAGATCAACAATTGATTATTGGCAACGTTCAAAAAATCATTTCCAGATTTTACGTAAAACAATCGATTATACCAAATCAATAATCGATTATTCAACAACGTTCAAAAAATCCTTTCCAGATTTTAATTTCAACAATCGATTGTACAAAATCAACAATCGATTATTCAGCAACGTTCAAAAAATCTTTTCCAGATTTTAATATCAACAATCGATTGTACAAAATCAACAATCGATTATTCAGCAACGTTCAAAAAATCTTTTCCAGATTTTAATATCAACAATCGATTGTACAAAATCAACAATCGATTACCTGACGGTATTTGAAAACTTTACGACAACGGTCAGCTTCACAATCGATTGTGCAATGTTAACAATCGATTATTTATCAGATTTTGAAAAACATTTTAGACACTGCCTCGTGACAATCGACTGTCATAAGTTCACAATCGATTATTTTGTGACTTTGAAAAATCTGAAGGACACTGTCTCTTCACAATCGATTGTCATTAGCTTCACAATCGATTATTCTGAGTTTTGAAAAACTTTGATGTACACTGCCTCATCAAAATCGATTGTCATAAGGTTCACAATCGATTGTCATGCAGGTTTTGAAAAACCTGATGCTCACTGCCTTAACACAATCGATTGTCATTAGTTCACAATCGATTGTCATGCAGTCTTGGCTTAACATAATCGATTATCATAAGTACATAATCGATTATCTTAGTCCAGATTTTAGAGGCATGTTTAAAAATCATTTTGACTAATGAAAATGTGCATGATTTAAAATCATTTAGCATTAAATTAAATATGCATGATTTTGGAAAAATAATTTTATGAGAGAAGCCATGTCATGAGTCAAGTTGTCGGATCAAGATCACAATTAAGAAGGACTCATTTAAACTATAAAACTTTGTCTTGTGCTTGAATCTCGTTATCCATCAATTGTGCGCTTGTACTTGAACTTCGTCATATATCAATTTGCGCTTGTTTGTCATTCATCAAAACCTACACATAAGAACACACGTTTTAGTATAAAGTCTTGAGAACGTGTTTCCAACACTAACAACAATAGGGGATAAAGGTGGAAAGTTTGTGAGGTTGAATTCAGGGTGAACTTGCTTCCCTTTCTCTTCCTGCTTAGTCTTTCCTGTCACCAGTGTTGGGGAGTCATTAGGCTCTTTATGAGTCTCATTGCTCAGCCTTGTCTCATGTTGATCATTCTGTTGCAGTGGTACCTCATGCTGGTTAGTATCAGTTTGCACTGGAGCCTTGGTTCTCCATTCCTGAATCGCTTTAGTCTTCTTGACTTGAGGAGGCTGGTGTTTTTTTGCTTCAGCAAGCAGCTATGCCCAACCATTAGACATTTTTCACAGTAATATGGTTTCCAGTCATAAACAACTTCTTGTAAAAATTTCCTCCCATTAGCATCCATTAACCATATTTCTCTTGGTAGCTCTTTAGTAACATTCATCTCTATAAGCATTCGAGCATATGAAACTCTAGATTGTTTGGTTGTACATTCATCCGCAAAGATAGGTTTCCCTAACACACTGGCAATTCTGCTTAGCGATCTCATTCCCCAACAAGACATGTGAAGTTTAGGGAATTTTACCCATAGTGGAATATCAACAGGGAATTCCTCTGTGAAGTCAAAATCTGGCGTCCATTGCTTAAGAATCATGGGTCTGTTTATAGAATAAGGACCAGCACAAATAATTTCTCTGGCATCATCAATTGTTCTGAACTTGACAATGTAGTATCCTTCCTCATGATAAAATAAATCTGGCTCTGGCACATGTGCCCAATGGAGGTTTATGAATCTCTTCATCGCATTATACCCAGGCCCATCCCCTAAGATATACACAATTAGCGCACATTTCCACTTATTCTCTTCCTCCTCCACCTCTGATTTGTTCAGTTGCCCTATTGGGTGACCTTCAATCATTACCGAAGGTATGTATTCTAGAGCCATATCGTTAGATGCAAATTTTTTTTTCTGAAAGAGATTGGCCCAGTTCCGGTTTGGTGCCTCTGTTTTGTTTAAAATTTCCTCTGATTGCTCCGCTACTATCTTCGCTGGGTGGGTTTGGGCCTGCATAGGTTTCTGCATGTGTACACTTTCACTGGTTATCTGCTTCATCGGAGCTAAAGGTGCTTCAATTGAAACTGGATAGCTTCGATCCGTCTCCTTTAACACATTAGGTTGTTGCAAAATCATACTGGTTGCCTCATTCTCACATTCGTTTAAATTAGCTGCAACAATGGTGTAGATTTGATTACTAGTTTGGACCTTACTAGTTTTGTAATAACTAAGCCTCATCCTTTTGGGATCAAATCTACATATGTATGTACAGAAGTGTGTGTATATATATATAACACAAATATCATGTGCATTCCCAGTTTACCACATTCAACCACTGCAATGCGACGACTGCACCGACTTTGTGCAACCAAGCCGGTGACGTTCTTTTTTTGAAAAAAATTCTCATTAGATATCCAGCATCCACATTGGCCTGACTAACTGGATCCACATAACTCGATTCATGTTAGAAAAGAAATTATCTTATAAGAATATTTTTCATATGCCCGTTGCATATACCTCAACTATTAAGGTTCTGCTACCTTACACCAACATAACTATTTAATAACCTTTCCCACTATTAAATCAAACTGTTGAAAAACTCATTTATTAATTTATTAATTCTGTTTATTAAAAACAATTAGTATATAGTTATGTGACCTGAAACAACATCTCTATTTTTATAAGTTAATTAGGGGTAAGGTACATGTACACTTTATTATTGGTGTATATATAGCTATGTCTCTGGGTAATGCCACTATAATATTTTGATGTTAAACTTCAACAGTAGTACTTTAATATTTATGAAAGCAATAATGGAGAGGAACAAATGTAGAGAGAGAAAGTAGTGAGAGAAGCTCTGGCGACTGTTAAGCAAGGAAGTTGCCTATCGCCGGCCACCAGTATCCACCATAACCACCTACACCAAAAATCCTCCACATTGGAAATATGACGAGAATGATAACCCCTGAAAGCGGGATTCCACAAAAATTAACCCAGTACCACTATTACATTGGATCCCAGGTATGGGAAGTGATCCTACAGTCATGCAAGCTCCGCCGGAGAAGGAAGAAGATAAAATGCAACCAATGGAAGCAGGTGTGACAACAACGGCTAGGAAGCTCACGTACTCAGCTGATCTCAGAAGAAAACATTGGCTGAGGTTGTTAAAGGTAACAGAGCTCAAAACCATGGCATGCAGCTCAAATTCTATCCTCCGATGGTGAAGGATGGAGTGAAAATTGCCAAACTAAATCCAAAAGAGATAGAACTGCAGACTCAGAAGTGGAAGAATACATTAATAGGCTATGTTCTAGGAGGTAACCCGTCATTCAAAGAAATGCTTAAATATGTCTATGGAGTTTGGAATGCTGTTACAACTCCTATAATGTTGTTACATGATGATGGGTACTTCATTTTTAAATTCGAATCTATGGAGGACAAAAACCTAATAACGCAAAATGACCCTTATACTTTCAATGGTAAGACTATGATATTGAAGGATTGAGATCCAAACTTTCAGAGGCATAATGAATCGATGAGAATTGTACCAATTTGGGTCAATTTTCCTGGTTTGCCAATTCAATGCTAGGCAGAAGAGAATTTAGGGAGAATAGCTAGCTTAATAGGAAAACCTTTATGTACTGATAGACTAACTGCTGCGTGTGAAAGAATTTCCTATGCTAGAGTCCTTGTGGAAATGGACATAACGCAGCCTTTGCCTGATGAAGTTTATATTGAGATACCAGATGGAAGAAGTTGGATGGAGACTGTGGAATTTGAATGGAAACCAACATTTTGTCTAGAATGTAGCTCGTTTGGGCATAAAAATGGGGATTGTCAGAAGGAGGAGCAACGTGATGAAAGGCCACAGAAGCAGAGAAAGAGGAAAAAGAAGAAAACCATAATGAAGTGGCAACCAAAATCTGTAATTGAGGGGAATATAGCAAATCAACAGTAAGAGGAATCAACAGATCAACCTGAGGTGGAACTACAAATGAACAATAGAGGAAAACATGTTGCAATTGTACAATGAGCAAATGATAGAATTAAAAATAGTGAGATCAACTATGATGAATTGGCTAAGAGAAATACCTTTGCAGCACTAACTATAATGGAACCATTTGATGGGAATCAACAGAAGAGAGAGAACAGAAAAGAGATAGATATAAAGGACGAAGGAGGCACCTCAAGTAACCACTACCCCCGTGATCATTATATCCTGTAATATTAGAGGACTGAAAAAGTCCTATAAACAACGAGAATTAGTAAAATTCCTGCAGACAAATAAAGTAGATATGATAGTTTGTCTAGAATCTAGAGTAAAACAGCAAAATTCAAAGACAATTTACAAGAAACTAGGATATGAGTGGAAAATAGAAATAACTATGCATTTGCACCTAATGGAAGGATGTGGATAATGTGGAAAGAGTTAAATGTCTATGTTGTAATTCTGGAAAGTACTGACCAAATGATTCACTGTCAGGTGAAAGACAAGAATTCAACATTTGCTAGCCATATCACATTTGTGTATGGCCTGCATACCATACAACACAGAGTATCACTATGGAGGAATTTGAGAAATGTCCAATATAATGGTCCTTCGCTTATAATGGGTGGTTTTAATAGTGTGTTAGGTGTGGATGACAGGATTAATGGACAATCAGTGCATCAATCAGAGATGACTGACTTTCAGAGCTGCATTGATGACATTGGAGTGGGGCAGATTACCAAGAGAGGAAACAGCTTTTCATGGAGCAATAAAAGGAATGATGAGGTCAGAGTTTATAGTCATATAGACTGGGCTTCTGGCAATGATGAGTGGTTCAATTATTATACTGGGGTGGTAGCAGTATACATGCTACCTGAATGCTCAGACCACACTCATATAATGATAGCCACTGAAGTAATAAAAGTTAAAGTAAATAGACCATACAGGTTACTAACAACAGTTATGAAACAAAAGGAATACAAGGAAGGGGTTCAGAGAAATTTGGAGTCAGCATATCAAAGGGTACACTATGTATTCTATTTGGAGAAAATTGAAGAAACTTGAACAAAGTACCAGAAACATTCATAGGGAGCACTCATATGTTGATAAGAAGCTGCAACAAATGAGATAAGAACCGAAGGTAATACAAGGAAGGGTGAATGAAGATCACTTCAACAAAAAAGTGATTGAGGAAGAAAAGCAATCCTTAGAGAGCATTGAAAAGTGGGAAGCAATTCAAGAACAAATAGTGAGACAGAAATTAAGAGCAACTTGGATCCAACTGGGAGATAGCAATACAAAGTATTCCATGCATATATGAAGTCCAGGCAAGCAAGAAATAAGGTGAGTTGTATTCTCAATGATAACCAGCTGAAGATTACTGATCCACAGCAGATTCAACAAGAATTTACACAATTCTTTCAACAGCTATTGGGTACAGCATCAGTTCAGTTACAAGGAATTGATATCAATGTGGCAAGATATGGTCATTGCTTAACATTGCACCAACAGCAGCAACTGTTATCTCCAGTAACAAAGGAGTAGATCAGCCAGATAGTGCAACACTTACCTAATGATAAGGCTCCAGGAATTGATAGCTATCCTACAACATTTTTTAAAGAGTTTTGGCCAACTGTGGGGGAGGAAGTTACAGAGGCAGTGCAACAATTCTTTCAAAATGGCAAACTCTTAAAAGAGATTAACTGCACAACTGTTATATTGATTCTAAAAGTGAAAAATCCCAATTATGTTAAATAATTTAGACCCATTGCTTGCTGCTCAACATTGTATAAAATCATTACTAAGATTCTTACTAATAGCCTTAAACTGGTTGTGGATTATTTGGTTGGGAATTCACAGTCTGCTTTCATAGAGGGGAGAAACATACTTGATAATGTTAGTATGACACATGAATTGATCAAAGGTTATACTCAAAAGGCACTGTCTCCTAGATGCATGATCAAAGTAGACATTAGGAAGGCTTATGACTCTGTGGAATAGGAGTTTCTGAAGGCAATACTTCTTGAATTTGGAGTACCTTACAAAATGGTAATACTAATCATGGAATGTGTCTCCACAGTAAGTTACTCTCTTTTAATAAATGGAGGATTGACCAACAAGTTTGAAGCAAGGAAAGGACCAAGGCAGGGGGACCCAATGTCTCCCTACTTGTTTGTTCTAGCCATGGAGTATCTATCTAGATCTCTAAAGAAGCTAAGCAGGAATCCAGATTTTAATTTCCATCCCAAATGCACCAAACTACAAATCACACATATATGCTTTGCATATGATCTTTTGATGTGCTGTAGGGCTGATGAGATCTCAATGAAGTTATTGATGGAAGAATTTGAACAATTCTCAAAGGTATCAGGCCTTTAAGCAAATTTGGATAAAAGTTCTTTATATATAGCAGGTGTTTCAAGGGGATTCAGAGAGAAAATTCTTGCAGAACTTCACCTAGCAGAGGGAAAGTTTCCTTTCAAATACTTAGGAGTACCCTTATCTACAAGAAAGATCACAATTGCACAATGTATACCTATAGTAGAGAAGATAGTGGACATAATTAGAAACTGGACTTCCAAATTCTTATCTTATGCTGGAAGAATTCAACTCATCAAAAGTGTATTGTTTGAAATGCAAACTTATTGGGCTCAGGTTTTCCTCATTCCAAAAAAAAGTTATTAAGCTGGTAAATGGAATTTGCAGGAATTACCTATGGACTGGCAGTCATGAGGCTAGTCATAGGGCTCAATTGCATGGGAGACATTGTGTAAACCGGAGGCAGCTGGAGGGTTGAACATTATCTTCTATGAAAGATGGAATAAAGCAACTTTAACTAAACTTCTCTGGGCCTTAATATCTAAAAAAGACAAACTCTGGATCAAATAGATCCATTGTCACTATATAAAGAAGAAGGACATTGCTACTATGGAAATCCCAAAGCAAGCTAGCTGGCTAGTAAGGAAGTTATTTGGAGTAAGGGAATGGTGGGCTACTGATAGCACAAGAATGCAAGCATGTATTCAGAATGGGCAACTTAGCATCACGAAGGCATATATTTATACTACTCCATAATATCCCAAAGTTCAATGGAAAACATTAGTGATGGTGACTGGAATGCTACCAAAACAGAAATATATCTTATGGATGGCAATGCATAGGCGTTTGGCAACATTTGACAGATTAGCCAAATGGGAAATTCAAACTGACGAGTCATGCATATTATGTGGGAGAGATATTAAAGAGACACATGACACTTATACTATGAATGTTCATATTCACAAAGTCTGTGGCAAGGAATATTACAATAGTTGAAGTATCAAAGAATAACAAGAAACTGGGAAGCAGAAGTGCAATGGTTAACTGCTAATGTTAACAGCAGGAATCCAAGAAAAGCCATACTAGGAGTGGTGTTTGCAGCAGTAGTCTACAACATCTGGATGGAAAGGAATGACAGAAGGCTTCGACAGTTGAGCAGAGAGGCCAAAGATAGAGCAAAGGAGATTACACTTCAAGTGCACATTACTGGACTAAAGAAACCTAAATGGTTACCCATTCTGCAGACTATTAATAGTTATCCTTCATGTAATCCTTGACACTTGTGACAAGAGTCTTTGTGTGTTAGGATTTAGCTAAACAATAATAGTTATAGAGTATTTAGTTGATTGTACTTATGCGATATGTTATATTGTCCAAAGGAACATATGATGTAAATTCACTAATGGTTCGGAATAAAACTTTCCGTTCCGACCAAAAGAAAGCAGTAATGGAGATCACATGATTAAATCCAAGTGGGTCCCTAACCCCGCCCCCAATCCCAACACCCCAACACCCCAACACCCCCAACTCCATCTGATCGTACAAACAAACGCCAACCACAGATCTGTTTGGTAGTCACAACTTACTTCTGTACTAAGATGTAGAAAGACCTTCCACCTTTCTACTTCCCTTTTCCTCCCTTTTACTCTTCTCCCAAACAACCCCTATATATTACCCTTCCCTTCCTTCTCTTTAATAGCCGCAGACTACACTTCTCTCTTTCTAAGTAGTTTTACTTTGTGCACACATAACAAAACACATTGTGAATGGATCGGAAAAATGCTATTTGGATCGGTTTGATTTGCATTATAATCGCCGGCGTTGGAGGTCAAGCGCCTGCCATGTCACCTAGTGCCACCCCAGCACCACCAACACCCACTACCCCATCTCCTCCTACTACCCCTGCACCTACTGGTTCTCCTCCGTCAACTCAACCACCTCCGGCATCTTCCCCACCGCCGGCAGTTTCATCACCGCCACCTACATCAACTTCACCACCTCCAGCTGTATCAGCTTCGCCACAAGCTACACCTCCACCGGCAGCTACTCCTCCTCCAGTGACTGCTCAACCACCGGCTAGTCCTCCACCACCAGTTAGCGCTCCACCGCCGGCTACTCCTCCACCTGTGGCTACCCCACCACCTCCTGCCACTCCACCTCCCAGCCCACCTCCGCCTGCTGCTGCACCTGCACCAGTTGCAACTCCGCCAGCTTCAACTCCGGCTGCTGCACCTACGACTGTAGCCACATCTCCGGTACCATCTCCATTGGGAGTATTGAGTCCTCCAGCACCTCCCATGGGTGCTCCATCCCCGAGTACTCTTCCAGCTTTTTCTCCTGGTCCATCAGTATCCCCTGATCAGGTATTTTTATATATCCTGTTAAACAATATGGCTCTTGATTATTTTCATTTTTCCTTTCGTTTTCTGATTTCATAGCATTATAACTTGGATCATACTTCTAGTTTTACTACATTATTATACTATTTACGTTGTCTTAATCTTTTTGTTTTCATTTTCATTTGTTTTTGCAATATTCCTGTAATAAATATGGGAAGAGATTAATATCTTCCCTTAAATAATACTCCCTCTTTCATATTGGTTTTCATATTGGTTGAGATACTTAATCTTTCCGTATGTCAAAGTAAATGATATATTTTTAAATTTAAAAATAATTCAACTTTAAGCTTTTTATTTTACCCTTTTTATTTTATCCCTTAATGTTTTGGGGACCATAAATTTTTTTTTTCTTTTTTTTTGTTAAACTTTATATCGAGTTAAACTATCTCAAAATAATATAAAACGAAGGGAGTAATAATAATAATATGAAATCAGAACATAAATATAAATAATTTGATTAAACTCTTTTTATATACCTTATTATCTTAAGGTGTATGCAAAAGATTGGAGTGATAAGTAAAAGGGGAAGAAAGAGTTGTTTATGTTTTAAAATACTATATTAAAACCTGTAATTTTAAATCTGTAATGAGATTATGGATAATACGACAAAGAAATTAGGAGTTTAGGGCTAAATAATTTTGAAGTGTGTAATTAAAATGGAGCGCATAATAGTCAAAGTTGGTATTGGTATTCTAACACGGACTAGCTTCTCGGAAAGTGTGTCTGTGATTGTGAAAGCCCAGCCCAATATTATCGAATGGGTATTTGGGCCTAGTGGGATCAGGTGTGGTCGGGAACATGTGAGCTTTGTCGACGCTTTAGTCTCTGATTAGTCATCAGAGTTTTTCATAATTTATATTCACGGGGGACATGTCACATGCTTTTTCTGCTTGGCCATAATGACTCTGCAATATCACTTATACTAGACCTGCTCTAGTATTTAATAGAAGAAAATATAGGGGTAACCTGGGTAAATTGAGCACATAAAGTTGTACATGCAAAAAATGTAAAATTTTAGAACAAATAATTGTAGAGACAAAGAATAATGGTGGGTAGCAAAGTCTATACAGAGAGAATATAAAGTCACATTGAACCCCAAATATCCCTTATTTTGAATTTAGTTGGATTCTTTATGCATGTGCCAACTTTTTATTATATCAGCCCAAAAGCTCATACTCGCTACAGATATATAGTGATCAGATGAGATCTAAATAGTGCTTGATAAAAAAATCTTTGAGGTGGAAGCTTAAATTCTAAAGACGAAATTTTTCCAAATTATTTTTGGCAAATACATGTCTGTTCATACATTTTATCCATATTTTGAAAAATTCCCAAAACACAGAGTTGGTTTTGGCCCAAAATATTGCTATTATATTTTTTAAAAATACCCTCAAACTTCTATATTTTAGAAAAGTGCCCACTATTTATTATGTTGTAACAATGTTGCTTTGTTTTCTCGTAGTGTATTATGTAGTTCATTATAAAAATAATATAATTTTGTACCAAATTTAATCTTTAGGTCTACGGTTTGTGATAATGATAATGAATGTTATTGATGAAGGTACTGTTGGGTATTTGTGATAGTTTTTGGAACTTGTGATAGGTGAAATATGTTTTAAAAACCGATATCCAAACACATTTTCATCTTCAATTCTCTCAACTAAGATTTTTCAAAACAAATTTGATAATCTATAGCCAAACTTTGGCAAAGTGGCTTCTTGTGAGCAACATTAACTTTATATGCTGCCAAAGCACTCTCTAATCATTAAATTAAATTGTTGATGATTACAACGTCTTAGTCTCAAGTAAGTTGGGGTCGGTAAATTTTTGATAATTTCATTTTCTTATATTTTGATGCATTTTCTAATATGCAGAGTGGAGTGGAGAGCCTGAGGTTTTCGAAGATGGTTATGGGAAGCTTGGTCTTCTGCTTGCTGATATAGAACTCTGTTTTGATCAAAACTACTTTTGCCACTTTGCCATCTCTTTAGGTTAGGAGGATGATGATGGCCTATTTTTCTCATCACATGTATTTGCGGATTATACATTCACTTGGATTCTTTTTGGATATTTTCTGTTGAGGGGAGCTTTTGTATTTTTGGGGACAGTTGTTTTTATATCTATGTTATTATGAGCTCTTCACCATTTCATGTTTTTTAATATATTTCTTACCTTCATGTCTTGCGGGAAAATATCAAACCTAACTTAAACCTATAGCTAGTTCACAAAATGGATAAAATTGTTTTAGTTCAATTCATCAGTGAAGAACTCTCATATTTAGAGAACGGAGATGAGGATGCTCAGGTGGATGTGCGGGCTCACCAGGTTAGATAAGATTAAGAATGAAGTTATTCGAGAGAATGTCGGGGTGGCCCCGGTAGATGAGAAGATGCGAGAAGCGAGGCTGAGGTGGTTCGGACATGTGCGGAGGAGAGGTCGTGATGCCCCGGTGAGGAGTTGTGAACGGCTGGCGATGGTCGGCGTTCGGCGAGGCAGAGGGAGGCCTAAGAGGTATTGGGGAGAGGTGATTAGGCATGACATGTCTAGAATGCAGGTTTCCGAGGACATGACCCTTAATAGGAAAGTCTGGAGGTCTAGTATCAGGGTTGTAGGATAGGGCCCCCTAGAGTTTTTTGTACTACTCACCCGGGGTTGGGTGATACTTGACAAGGCTAATTTTGTATTTTGGATTGTGTCTCCTTTATGGTAGTTATCTATGGTAGTTACTGTATGATATTATTGCATGCTATTTTATTTATGGTTCTTATGTTTAGATAATTATTTATGCTATTTCTGCTGGACTTACTAATGCTCTTTTGTTTTTATTTTTGTTTTTGTTTTTCCTCTCTTTCACTGAGCCGAGGGTCGATTGGAAACAACCTCTCTGTCCTTTCGGGTAGGGGTAAGACTCGTCTACATATAGGACATTACTGGGTTGTTGTTGTTATTGTTTCTATGCACCAGCATTGTTAATTTTTTTCACCTATGAAATTGAAAGTGAATACCCATAATCTATGGAATTTGTGATATAGAAAATCATGCAGAAAATGAGATCCAATGATTTAGAGAAATTCCAATTAAATTTGGAGAGATTCCTTCTTGATTGGTATTGCAATAAACTTTGTCAAAAGGATTTTATGGATCTTAACTTTTATTGCGTTAGAGGTGGCCTATAAATAGCTCTTTAGAACCCACTAAATATCATCCACAAGTCAATAATAATTCTCTCCTTTAATATTTTCTCTGTAAATACTTGTTTCTTTTCTGTTCTGGCTTTGCCGGGAGCAAATTTTCTCTAATAAACTATTTCACCTTCTATTTACCTGATTGACCAGGTTAAAGAAATTTTTCTAGTTGTTTGCAGAAAAACTTTAAATTTAAAAAAACTTTGAATAGAGTATGTTATATGCTCCATATAGCTAATTTAAGACTATTCAAAATCGAATTGCATAGATAATCCGAGTAGAAAAAGGTGTTACTATTAATTTATATATTGGGTTTATAGTTCGGAATAAAATGACATTGTATAAGGAAAATATACTATACTATGTAGCTGTCCAAAAGGGGGACACGTGGAGTCCAAAATGGAGGTATGGCCAAGACCGAAGCAACTGTTTCGTCTGTTACCGAGAAGAATAATACTCATAAGGATGTTGTAACAAATACTCTCCGTTCGGTAATATTTAATAAAGAATATTTCATAGCATTAAATATAATAATCCGTTACAAAGATTTTGACATTTATGCTCACTATTACATTTTTTTAAAGTACTAGATTTTGTGTTAAGGGAAAGATTCGTTTGAAAGCTTACTATCTATCTTTTTCTCTTCAATTAAGTTATGTCTCACAGTCTCAATACCAAATATTTACCAGTACTACAGGCTCCCTTCAACTTTAAACAAAAAAAATATATATATAATAAAAAAATAAAATATGATCTTCGCTAGGAGCTGATGGGCTCCTGGCGCGTTTGAATTCATTTTTCATGGGCCAGTCATGGACTGGGTTTGAAGAAGAGGATTCGGCATTGCATAACAAACTAGTCCAATAATTGGCAAAATAGCCTATCTTTTAGCATTTGGCACACGTAGCCTAAATTTAAAAGGGAAACTTACAGAAATATCACATATAAATTTTAACTTACTAACCTCTAGCCAATAATTTAAAAATTGAAACAAACAAGGAATTTTTTCAATGGGTATAGTCAAAATTCATTGAAAACATATAGATAAGTTTGGACTAGTTTTGTGTCAAAATTCATAGTCAAATCTGTGAGCACGTGATATTTGCCGTATTTCAATTACTCATTTAAATTAGAATTTTTATTTTTCATGAATTAATTGTTCAATTTCGTGTTTTATTTGCATTTTTCGTGTGTTTGATTGCCATAATTATTGAAAAATACAAAAAGATATTACACTGGTATTTTTAGGAGTTTATTTTTAGCTTATTAGTTAGATTAGTATTAGTAAAACAAGACTAGCCTTTTCTTGCATTTTAGTTATTAATTGTCCAATTGATCGTAAAATAGTTTTTAAATAATTTTATAAATTATCTAGCTTAATTTTAGAATCAAATTAAGTTTCATTTTTTAATTTCTTGCATGCTTTTACAATATTAAAAATTTAAAACAAAGCAAAAATGAGAAAATGAAATAAAAAAAGAAGTGTAATTAAAAGAATTAAAAGAAGCAGAAGGAAAAGGGCTCCCTATCAAGAAGCCCTCAAATTGGGCAAAAATTGGCCAGCCCAAACGCTCAACTGCCCCAACCCAGGCCCAAGTCGCCAATCCGGTTCATCACCCCTATTAAAACGACGCCGTTTCATGATTTTTAATCTGGAATGTCAAGGTTAAATGATCAAACGGCTGCGAACTAAGAAGGACATTATATATATATATATATATATATATATATATATATATATATATATATATATATATATATATATATATATATATATATATATATATATATATATATATATATATATATATATATATATATATATATATGTCCGAGCATTGCGCCCCCACCCCCCAGTCCATCTTCTTCTTCGCAACCTCCGTCTCCTGAAGAACCCTAGAACGCCGCCCTAAAATTCTCACTCCCACTGGTAGCGGCGCCACCTCCAATCACCCCCAAACTTACACCACAGACTCGTTTCCTCCCCCTCTTCACATATCCACCATTAGTTTCGTTCAAATACCAACCCAGCATCCCGAATTGTAGATAAAAAAATTCGGTCAAAAACCAAACTCACTCAAATAAGACCAAATTGATACTGGGTAGTCTATGAGACTTCCCCACCTCAAACCCATGGTCCTTTCACTTCAAATCTCAACAGGTCGTTCCTAATTTACGATCTAGGGTTTCAAGGTCGTTTTTGTTTGGAGAGTTATGGCGCCGATGTGATTTCTTAATTGATGCTATAGGTTTATAAACATATAAAAATTAATTATGAAACCAATTTCAGCAATTTGGTCGTATGAAGACTTTAGCCGTGAGTTTCTTCTCTTTTCTTTAATCTTTCATTTTTTCTTGTTCATCTTGTTTCTTAGTAGCAGATTCATGTTTAGTTGTTTAATGAAGAAGTTGTTATTTGTTCTTTCATGCTTTTGTTATAATGTTAAGTGTAGTATTCCTTGATTCGTTTCAGTGTTTAATCCTGTTTAGTTAGTATAATTCGACTCGATTAGGTTTTACTCGTCTTAAGTTCAAATTTCGTTTGGAATTTTGCAATAATTGATTTCTGTGTTCTATTCTTCTCTTCTTTCTGATGCACAAATTTGGCTCACTAGTTTTAGGTTATTCTTATTTCAGTTGGCATTTGTTTTGATTGGTTTGATTGTGTTTTTCTCAAGTTTGCTTTGTATTTTTGAAATCATGGCCCAAGAGTTTGTGTATTTTGGTTTCCCATTTCTTGAATTATTCTGCTAGGCTTTGGTTTGATTAGAAGTGAGTTGGTTCCCTTCTTTAATTTGGTTTAGTATTCCTAGATTTCAGTTTTAGTATGTGTGATTTCTGTCTTGAATAGTGTTAATTTGGGTTCTTTTAGTTTGTTTGATAGGTTTATTTGGGTTTTAATTCAGTTTTAGTAGTGTTAATTGGTTGTTTTAATATAGCTGAGAAGTTTTGATTACTTAATTTGGGTTAAGCTTTAACTAGGGTAAGGACTTGATGTAGTTAACTAAGGCAGTAATTTTAGGGGTTCACAAGGGCTTTTTAGGGATAGAAAAGGGTAGGATCTTTAAGAATAGTAATTTCAAAACAGGGGAGGGGTAATTTAGGAATTGTATAACCAAAAGAGTATTCTAGAGGCTTCTAGAGTAGGGTACAAGTATAGATTTCAGTTGTTAAAAGTATTTACTTGGTGAGCAAATTAAAAATTAAGGGACCAAAGCTGTAAATAAGTAGGGAAGGTGAAAGATGACGATTTGTCGCAAGGCTATTGTGCACTTCAATTTTTATATCAACGATATGGTACTCCTCGGGGTTTTGAAGAATTGAATCTCGGACTAACTCATGATGGGGATAGAAACAAGTGGGAGGCAAGACGTCCTTTAGTTTTCATGACGGCCTTCTTGGGGATCGTGGTTTGTCCACGCAAAGATAAAAAAATAGAGATATGCCTTGTAGGGATGGCCGACGTTGCGATCAAAAGGCCTAGCAGTACTGTGGTCCCTTTGGTGTTATCTGAAATCTACGGAGCCTTAACTGTGTGTCGGGAGGGAGGCAATTTCTTCCAGGGTTGCAATCTAATACTCTAGCTATGGATACAAGAACATCTCTGTCATCGGGTAGGATACATGAACCACGGGTTGACTGGAAAAAATTGCATCAATGGTTTTGAAAAGCGGGTGATGGGCGTTGAATTCCCTGAATGTGTCGAAGCATGGTTTGCACGATTGAGGTCATTGACAACTAATCAAGTTGAATGGGCATCTGGATGGTTTCCTGATACTGAGGTAATACACATGGCAACAGAAGAATGTCATATTCTTATGCCGGGAGTCCGCAGTATCCAGCCCCATGCTCCTCATCGAGTATTGCGCCGGTTAGGAAGGTTTCAGACAATGCCCACCGATGAGGATCTAAGAAAACATGCCATCGAGTTAAGTCCAGGAGCCACATTTCCCGAAAAGGAAGTTCGAAAGCTATGGAATGAATGAAGATTTCTTGAGTCATAAGGGAGAAGTAGATCCGAAGTACAATGCTTGTTTCGGAAAAAGGTTCCAGATTCAGAGACCTGCTAGAATGGCTCACGTCCAACAATTTACGGACAATTCACAATAACAATGGGGATGGTTGGCAAAAGAAGAGAACTATCGTGGTGAAATTGGCAAATTGAAGCAACATATTACAAGTTTGACTTTCGAGAACAGTGTGCAAGCTGCGGTGGACCAAAGTGAAAAGAATAGAGTGGCTCGAGAAAAGGAGATGCTCAAGGCTCAAAAAAAGCAAATGAAGGTAGCCGCCAAGAATCAACAACGGAGTATGTCATATGAATGACTCATAAAAGGTTTGAAAACTGAGATCAACGAGTGTCAGGACGAGTTGGAAAGATCGTAGAACATCATGGCAGAGCTCAAGGCACAATGGGATAAAAGATCAGAAGAGCAGCGTCAATACCTCCAGCAACTGAAAAAGGACCACGGAAAAATTGTGGCCAACTTGCACAAAAAAGTAGTGGCCCTTGAAGATAAAGTGGAAAAACATGCTAGAAGCTTTGAAATGGAGAGCGGACAGTGTTACAATTTGATAGCCCAAATAGAATTAGAAGTGAAGCAATTGCAAGATCAGCACTTCCAAGACTCTCAGGAATTGAAAACATGCAGTAACTAGATCAAACGCTTGCTGACAGAGAAAAAGGAAACAAGGGATAGAATTGTAGCCATTGCCCATGCTATCCTCAGAAAATGTAGGGCATGCGAGGACATGACCATCACCACTTTCTTCTCAGCTGTAATGATTTATGTCAAAAGGACTATGAGCGAATTGGAGGATCTTGAACATAATTTAGCACCTAGGACTGCAGCAAGGCCGAATGATGCCCCGCATGCACCTAAATTTGAAGCATTGGAGTCTGCGTAGCTAGTGTCCCTATTTTTGGGTATGTTAGTCCTTTGTTTTTCATCTGAAAATAAATCTATAGCTTTGGAATTCGTAGTTGGTCCTAGTTTGCGTCTGTCGTTTCTTTTATAGTTGGTCCTAGTTTGTGTTTGTCATTTCGTTTATAGTTGGTCCTAGTTTACGTCTGTCATTTATTTTGCAAGAAGTTTAGTTTGTAATAGTTTGTGTTATTAATGAAAATTTGAAAAATTCCCAAAATTGTTTTGCACCTGTTTCACGAACTACGCTTGGTCTGATTCATGCGGGGTCACAATACGTAGGCAATCTCCATAGGATTCGACCGTAAAAAAAGAGAGAAAGAAAAGAGAAATGGTAGAGAAACAAAGAAAGAAAAAGAGAAAACCAAAACAGAAAAAGAGAGGAAAACAGAAGAAAAGGAATAAATGAGAAAATTAAAGAGTGAAACAAGCGGGGAGATAGAAAAGCCGGGATGACGCATGCATCCATTAATGTGTAATTACCTGTCTATGTTTTTTCACAAAACTAACCGTTGGCTAATTCCGATTTCCAGAGCTCAGGTTTATAAGAAACAGGTGGTTGATTTATGGTAAACTGGGTAGCACAGAGATGTCTTCAGAAATGACTCTGCCAACAATCCCTATTCCAGATGACAGCTCGCTCTCGGGTGTCCCGGCCTCAGAATCTTCTGTAGCTAAAGAAAATAGAATTTTGCGTCTAAGAATGATGGAGAAGTGGGACGCATGGACAAACGGGAAAGAACCCCCGGAGACCATCCCTGGATACCCCGAGATGCTCACAAGGTCGGCTGGGGCTTCCAGTATTCCAATCAGTCACCCAAAAATCTCGTTGGGAAAACCCACAATATCTGCCCACTATGTAAGAGGCACATCTGAGGTTCGCCCACAAGCATTCATGCGCGGAATTACCCCACATATTTTCACCGCTCCGGCATCTACTACTGCAACACTGCCGACAGTTCCAAAGCCCGTGTTCAACCCATCATCCTACACTTACCCCATCCCTACTTATCAACTAGAATTTCTACAATACCCTACATATACCTAACCCCAGCCACCACTTATGAACTCACACCGGGGCAAGATAAAACTTCCATAACTCCTGAACCAGATGAAATGACGAGGAAAATGAGGAGCCTTGAGCAGAACTGAAAAAATATGCAGGGTTTAAGCGGGCAGAAAAGTGTTGCTTATACTGATTTGTGCATGTTCCCTCATGTGCGCCTGCCCATGGGATTCAAAAAACCAAAGTTTGAGAAATATGATGGGAATGGCGATCCTATTGCTCACCTTAAAAAGTATTGCAACCAATTGCGTGGGGCTGGCGGAAAAGAAGAGGTGTTAATGGCTTACTTTGGGGAAAGCTTAATCGGTATTGCCTCATAATGGTATGTGGATCAAGACATATCTTGATGGAACATTTGGGATGATCTGGCTCGAGACTTTGTAAGTCAGTTTCAGTATAACATTGACATCGCGCCAGACCGGAACTCTTTGTCAAACTTGAAAAAGAAACCCTTAGAAAGCTTCAGAGAGTATGCCATTAAATGGCGCGAGCAAGCCTTGAGGGTAAAACCTCCCATGGATGAAATAGAAATGGTCACTGTCTTTCTCCAGGCTCAGGAATCAGATTACTTCCAAAACATGATGTCGGCCATGGGCAAACCTTTTGCTGAGGTTATCAAAATTGGTGAAATTCTAGAAAACGGCTTGAAAACAGGAAGAATATTAAGCCAGGCAGTGATAAGGGCAACCTCCCAAGCCATCCAAGGCGGAGGAATGGCTAAAGGCAAAGAGAAAGAAGAAACAATTATGGCAACGTCTGGAAGCAGAAAGTATAGAGCTCCTAGATCGGTATTCTCGGAAAGGACTTCTCCACACTACTACCCGCATAGTGATATGGCTTATCCTCCCCCACCTCCACCCTACGCGGTCATGAATGCTCATCCTTTCAACCAATCGTAACCACCGGCCAACCGAAAGCCACCTCTGTTTCAGCGAAACCAACCTCTTTAAACCACTATAACCCCCGACCACCACAAAATAACCCTCGCCCTCGTGAGCCACCCAGGAAGACCAACTTCATACCTTTTGGGGAACCGTATTCCACCCATTTACCTATGCTCATACTGATGAACCTATTGCAGCCCATTCCCCAAAATCGACAAAATCTAGATTCTCCAGCCTACCAACGAGGCATGTAGTATTCTTATCATACTGGAGCTGAGGGACATAGTACTGATAATTACTGGACTTTGAAGAAAGCTGTACAAGATTTGATTGAACAAGGATAAATTAGTGTTGAGGGATGAGGAAACTCCGAATGTGACCAATAATCCATTACATGCTCACAACAACGTGCTGGTAATCGGAGTGATTTGTAAAGAGAAAGAATTCGATCCCGCTTTAAAAGCCATAATCTCTTTTGCGGATATAGAAAAAAAGCCAAAAACAACCCCGAAACAAGAGAAAGCGGAAAGAAGAATGAAACTATCAAGGCTGAGATAGAAAAGAAGATTGAAACCAAGACAGAGATGACATTGCCCCAGAAAAAGGGAGTCCTTTATCTCTATCGAGGACGCCCAGAAAAGCCATTAGTCATAAGTTAGCCAAGGGAATTTGAAACGAAAAAGGGGATGGCAATGTATGTACCCAAAGGAGTCTATGTGGTATGGGGGATGATCAAACCATGTCGGCCGAACGAGCCAGTGGTTATCGGACGCCTACCATAAAAGCCAATGACATATCCGTCCGTAGTACCCTGGAATTATCAACCGACGGTGGTCACATACAAAGGAAAGGAAATCACTGGATAATTATCGGGGAACACCTCCGTGAAAATATATTTGAACATACAAGAGTTAAACAATGCTGCACGAAAGCGCTTCCCGCTCAAGAAGTCCGCTAGTGCTGAAGAAGCGGAAGCCTTTTTTCAGAAAATGAAAATGCCTGATTATAAAGTGGTAGATCTATTGCGCAAGTGCCTTGACAAAGTGCCCATGTTATCTTTGCTAATGAAATCTGCCGAGCATCGGGATATCCTAGTGAGAATTCTGAATAAGCCGTACGTGCCTGCTGGGACTTCAGTGAACAACTTGTAAGAATGGCAGAAATGTTCTTTGCTGTTAGTCAAATTTCCATTAGTAATAATGATTTCCCTCGAGAAGGAGCGGCTCACAACAAATCTTTACATCTAACTATCAAGTGCGAAGGTTTTTATGTCAAGCGAGTAATGGTGGATGGGGGTTCGGGTGTGGATATTTGCCCGCTTTCTACGCTCCAAAGGATGGAAATTGGTACGGGAAGGATTAGCCCTAATAATGTCTGTGTTAGAGATTTCGATGGCATCAAGAGAGATACAATTGGAGAAATTGACTTGATATTGGTTATAGGCTCCGTGGAGTTCGAAGTAACTTTACCAGTCCTAGATATGGACACCTCCTACAATTTTGTCCTTGGAAGACCTTGGATCTATGTCGCAGGGGCAATACCCTCTACTCTTCATTAGATGGTGAAGTTTGAATACAAAGACCAAGAAATTGTGGTTCATGGATAGGATGAACAGTCTATCTATCGGGACCCATCTGTTCTGTGTTTGGAGGTAAGATAAGGAAGTGAGCACATCGTATATCAGGCCTTTGAGGTTGTATTGGCAGATCAGTATGAGGAAGGGAGTCCTTGCCCTCAACCTTTCTTGTCTAATGCCTCGATTATAGTGGCGAAAGAAATGATCAAGCACGGATTCCAGCCAGGGAAGAGGTTAGGAAAGTCTTTGCAAGGAATATCGAATCCGATATCTCAGACAACAATGGAAAAGTCCTTCGGAATAGATTTCTACCCTACTGCAGAAGATGAAGATTGGGCAGATGAGAGGAAAATGGAAGGATGGGTCTTGCCACAGCCATTGCCACATCTATATCAGACCTTTGTCAACCCAAGATACAATGAAGAGGAGGATGATGAAACCTTCACAGTTGAAGAGATCGAAGATATATGTAGAGCTATGAGGCAAATGCTTTATGATACCAATATGGTTCAGTTGGGAGAGGGTACTAGTACCGGTAAGGTGCTGTATATAGGCGCTGATGCTAATTGCAGAATTGGAAGGCTACGCCGTTCCCCGTCAGGGGGGAGTCCCGGTAGACTTGTCCTGCCACTTTTTCTGCATCACGGGTTATTTCAGGGTGTAACTCGGATGTTTTTCTTGTCTTTTAATTTTCCAATGTAACCTTGTTATCTTCCCAAATTCCAAGAAATAAAATCAATATTTCATCGTTATTCTTGTATTCTTTCTGATTCCTATTATTTTCTCTTTTATTCTTTTGTTTTCAGTTATAATAATGCGACTTTAAATAATATGACATGCCTGCGGACTTCATGCTCGAATCTAGATTGTTGTTTAATTGCAAAATAATGAACCAAGAATCGGAATATGATGAAGAAGAGGATTTTAGGGAAATAAATCGAGAATTGGAACAATTTGAGAATAAACCTAAACCAAACTTGAATGATACAGAACTGGTTAATTTAGGAATCTCAGAAGAAATTCGGGAGACAAAAAGCATTCACACTGACCAGAAAATGCGAGATGAAATAATTCAACTTTTGTTTGAGTTCATAGATTTGTTTTCTTGGTCATACGATGATATGCCAGGATTGAGTGTGGATCTAGTTGCACATAAATTGCCAATTCACCCTGACTGTCCTCATGTTCAACAGAAACAGAGGAAATTAATAACTGATATTAGTGGCAATAGCAAAGAAGAAATCGCAAAGCAGTTGAAGGCAGGGGTGGTCCGGTATACTACATGGTTGGCCAATGTAGTTCCTGTGCCCAAGAAAGATGGAAAAATTCGGGTGTGTGTTGATTATCGAGACTTAAACCGGACAAGTCCCAAGGACAACTTCCCTTTTCCCAACATCCACATCCTTGTTGATAACTACGCCAAACACGAGATACAGTCATTTGTGGATTGTTACGTAGGATATCACCAAGTGTTGATGGATGAAGAAGATGTCGAGAAAACATTTTTCACTATATCTTGGGGTACCTACTGTTACAGGGTTATGCCATTTGGTCTGAAAAATGCCGGGGAAACTTATATGAGAGCCATGACCACCATTTTTCATGATATGATGCATCAAGAGATAGGGGTGTATGTGGATGACGTGATTATTATGTCTAAAGCTAATGATGATCATGCCCGAGATTTGAGGAAATTTTTTGAAAGGATGCAGAGATATGATTTGATGCTGAATACGGCTAAATGTGCGTTCGGGGTCCCATCCAGTAAACTTCTGGGTTTCATTGTCAGCAGAAGAGGTATTGAGTTAGATCTTACAAAAATTATGGCCATCCGAGATGTACCTCCTCCAAAAACAAAGAAAGATGTGATGTGTCTTCTGCGTAGATTGAACTATATCAGTCGATTTATCGCTCAATTGACCACTACATGTGAGCCAATAATCAAATTGTTGAAGAAATATGCGGCGTCAAATGGACAGCTGAGTGTCAGGAGGCCTTTGACAAAATCAAGGAATGTCTACCAAACCTTCCAGTTTTGGTCCCACCAGAGCCAGCTAGACCCCTTTTCTTGTATTTGACGATTTTGGAAAACTCTTTTGGTTATGTTCTTGGGCAACATGATGTGACTGGAAAGAAAGAGAAAGAGATTATTTGAGTAAGAAATTCACCGGTTATGAGGTCAAGTACACTTTGTTAGAAAGAACGTGCTGTGCTTTAACGTGGGTCGCTCAAAAGCTGAGACATTATCGACAAGCTCACACTACTTATCTCATAACCAGGTTGGACCCTTTAAAGTACATATTCCAGAAACCCATGCCTACTAGGATATTGGTGAAGTGCCAAATCTTGCTTACTGAATTTGATATAGTTTACGTCATTCGCACGACAATGAAAGCCTAGGCACTGGTGAATCATTTGGCTGAAAACCCGGTTGATGAAGAATACCAGCCGTTGAGCACTTACTTCCCGGATGAAAAGGTAAACACGATAGAAATGGTTATTGAAGATACTCATATTTGGAAAATGTTCTTCGATGGAGTGGTGAACGCCAAAGGTGTAGGAATTGGGGAAATTTTAATTTCGCCAACTGGCCAGCATTACCCGGCTACTGCAAGGCTTCGGTTTTTCTGTACGAAAAACACTGGTGAGAATGATGCCTGCATCATAGGCATGAATATGGCGATTGAGCAATATGTGGAAGAATTATTGATCATGGGGGATTCTGATTTGATTATTCGGCAAACTCAGGGAGAAAGGGAAACCCGAGATTTCGAGCTTATTCCTTATCGACAACACGTAGAATATCTTGGCAAGTGATTCAAATCAATAGAATTCAGATACATCCCACGGTGTCATAATGAATTAGCTGATGCACTTGCTACTCTAGCCTTGATGTTGCCTTATCCGGGCAATACTTACATTGATCCCTTGGAAATAAAAATCAGGGAGAGGCATGGTTATTGTATGTAGTCGAAGCAGGGTCAAGAGTCCAGCCATGGTATCATGATATTAAGAAAATTTTAACAACACAAGGATATCCCGAGCATGCCACTGGGGATCAAAAGAGAACCATTAGGCGGCAGGCGAGTGATTTCTTTCTAAGTGGTAAAATCTTGTACAAGAGGACTCCACATTAAGGTGTGTTTACGCCGAATAAGCTGGAAGAATCATGCATGAAGTGCATGCGGGGTGTGCGGACCTCATATGAATGGGTATATGCTGGCAAACAAGATACTCCGAGCTGGATACTATTGGATAACCATGGAGAAAGATTGCTTCAGTGTTGTCCGGAAATTCCATCAATGTCAGGTGCATGGGGATGTGATTCATGCACCTCCAACAGAACTATATCCCATGTCAGAGCCTTGGCCTTTTGTCGCTTAGGGTATGGATGTCATTGGTCCGATCGAGCCAAAACCCTCAAATGGGCACAGGTTCATATTGGTAGATATTGATTACTTTACAAAGTGGGTTGAGCCTATCACTCTCAAGATAGTCACTAAAAAAGCTGTAGTGAATTTTGTGCATTCGAATCTTATCTGCCGTTTCGATATTCCGGCAACCATCATCACGGACAATGCTGCAAATTTGAACAGTCATTTGATGGAAGAAGTTTGCGAGCAGTTCAAAATAACGCACAGAAATTCCACTCCTTATAGGCTCAAAGACAATGGCGCTGTTGAAGTAGCGAAAAAAAACATCAAGAAGATTTTGAGAAAGACAATCCAAAGCTCTAGGCAGTGGCACTAACAATTACCTTTTGCCTCACTCGAATATCTCACTACAGTGCACACATCGGTAGGAGCAACTCCGTATCTGTTGGTTTATGGAACTGAGGCTGTAATCCCGGCAGAAGTGGAAATCCCTTCACTCCGGAGAATTGTTGAAGCAGAAATCGAAGATAGTGAGTGGGTTATAACTCTATTGGAACAATTGACATTGATTGATGAGAAATGGATGGCTACAGTTTGTCATGGGCAGTTGTATCAACAAAGAAGGGCCCGCGCCTACAACAAGAAAGTACGGCCTAGGAAATTTGAAGTGGGGAAATTAGTGTTAAGACGCATTTTTCCTCATCATCAGGAAGCCAAAGGGAAATTTGCTCCTAACTGGAAAGGCTCGTACATCATCAGGAAGATACTGCTAAGAGGAGCATTATTCTTCGGTGATATGGAAGGGAATGATCCCGAAGTTGTGGTGAATGCAGATGTAGTTAAAAGGTACTATGTCTAAACTTGCTTCGAGGACGTCTCTGTGCAGCTGAAATGAAGAAGGCTTTTATTCACACTATCTCAAACTCCATCAATCCTTTGTAAACCCTTTGAGCCGGTTACCTTTCTTTGATAACCCTCTTTGGAACCCGTAAGTGCTATTCAAAAAAAAAAAGAGAAATAAAAGAAAAGAAAAAAAAAGAAATAGAAAAAAGTGAAAAAGAAAAGAAAGAGAAAGAAAAGGAAAGAAAAAAAAGATAAAGAAAAGAAATAGAAAAAAAAAGTGAAAAAGAAAAGAAAAAGAAGAAAAGAAAAACAAAACTAAAACAAAAACAAAAACAAACTTATTTGCTTGAACTACGTCTGACTTGATTCCGAAAGGATATGTAGGCAGCCTCTCCATGAGGTTCAGTTACACCAAAACAAAGATCCAATTCCCCAAAAAAGTGAAACTGGGGCAGATGATATAATGGTTTGGCCATGAGACCACCGAAGTGGTTCCAAAGTTGTAGTTCCGCCCAAAATCCTTTTTCCTCAAAAACCTTGTCCAAGTCCTTCTGATCAATTGGCAAAGACAGGAAAGTTGAAAACGTCATTGTTGGAATCTGATACAATTCAAATTGAGAGAAATAAAATGAGAGAGTCCGCTTAGTGAAAACTCGCCAAGAGCACTATTGGGCGACGGTGAGAAGAGAAATGAGAGAGGCCGAGTGGGCGAAAATCCGCAAAGGGAGCTGTCAGCTGAAAAGAGGATACTTCGTCATTAAAACTCCTGGCAAGGTTCCCTAGTTTGGAAATAGGGGTCAATGGGTTCATGATAAGTTGGAAATCGGTGGGGGTCGGGCATCCAGTCCAAGAAGCATGTCATGTTCATTTGGAGCCAGCATGCACCCCAGATAAATCCTTCTTTTCCCCCGAAAGGACACTTGTCTTTAAACTCATATGCTTGCCTTTTGCATACTTTTCTTTGAATCCCATTCCGTTTAACTCTAATTACGTAATAATTACCAAGAAATGGTGGCAGGACCGGTTTCACAGGGCTCCACCCGGCAAGAGTGAAAGAAAATACTCAGCCTTAGTTGTGCGCCAGTCCAATCCCGACTGACCATGGTGGTTGATTGCCTTAAAAGTGAAAGACATTAGAAAAGAAAGAAAGCCAAAGGCGAAGGTCTGGAAAGCAGAATAAAGTAAAAGGACAAAGCCCACACGGGTGAGTCATCATGAACCCCTACGGCTGAACCCGGTCAGTGTGAAAGAAACTCGCCCTCAAAGCCAACAAGTAGAGAAGTTCTCAATGGAAGTGGGCTCGGGATCAAGCGATGGAGATAATTAAGGCCATAAAACCAACCACCTTTTCAACTAACAAATTGTTCTTGGTTGAAAACAGGTCTTATTCAAAGAAACCATGCAAGAAGCATGTGCAACCCAAAAAGAAATGAAATGCGCAAGTGTGGAACCAGTTTTGCAGCAGGAAAACCGACCAAATAGGAAGTTTCCTCAATAATCTTTCATGCATTCTGATAAATAAAAGGATAACATATAAAGAGAAACCCAAAGAAAAGAAAGAAGAAAAGGAATAGAATAGAAAATCCCAAAAGGAAAACAAATCATGGTAGCTTAGAAGATCTCACTCCTTGAAATATCCCGGCCAAAAAATTGCGGATCTCCCGACCAAAAAACCGTGGAGCTTTTCTGTAATCCCGGCCAAAAACTGCGAATATCCCGGCCAAAAAACGATGAAGCTTTTTCTATCTGAATCCTGGTAAAAAATCGAGAATCTCCCGACCAAAAAACCATGGAGATTTTTCTATATAAATCCCGGCCAAAAAACAGAGTATCTCCCGACTAAAAAATCATTGAGCTTTTTCTATCCAAATACCGGCCAAAAAACCGAGGATCTACCGGCCAAATACCATGGAGCTTTTTCTATCCAAATCCCGGCCAAAAAATTGAGGATCTCCATGCCAAAAAATCGTGGAGCTTTTTATATCCATATCCGGCCAAAAAATCGAGGATCTCCAGGCAAAAAATCGTGGAGCTTTTTCTATCCAAATCCCGGCCAAAAATCGAGGATCTCATGGCCAAAAAACTTCGGAGCTTTTTCTATCCAAATCCCGGTCAAAAAATTGAGGATCTCCCGACCATAAAACCGTGTAGCTTTTTCTATCCAAATCCCGGCCAAAACTCGAGGATCTCCCGGCCAAATAATTGTGGAGCTTTTTCAATCCAAATACTGGCCAAAAAACCGAGGATCTCCCAGCCAAAAACCGGTGGAGTTTTTTCTATCTAAATCCCGGCAAAAAAACCGAGGATCTCCCGGCCAAAAAACTGTGGAGCTTTTTCTATCCAAATTCCGGCCAAAAACTGAGGATCTCTCGGCAAAAAAACCGTGGAGCTTTTTCTATCCAAATCCCAGCCAAAAATCGCGGATCTCCCGGTCAAAAACTGCAGAGCTTTTGCTTTTCAAAATCCTGTCCAAAACCGTGGAGCGTTTGCTTTTCAAATCCGGTTTAAAAACCAAGAATCTCTTGGACAAAAATCGAAGAGCCTTTTCTAGTTTGATTGTCGTATGTGTCACAACTGACTCACGAAATTTTCCTAGTAAAATTGGGGCAGAAATTTTCGTTCGTTTGTTTGATTTAAACAGGTTTGACCGCAAGGCACAAGGTGCGAGATGACCGATGAAATGAGTCCCAAATCAAATAAAGAAAATAAAAAGGAACAAAAAGAAATGAGCTCAAATGTGAGGCGAGCAAGGGTGCGGATTGCTCAAAATCTGATCAAAGTCACAAGCTGCCTTAACCCAAGGTTGCATGAAGAAACAAACACATACAACTGGCGAGCATCAAGATTCAGATTGAAGTCTACAGCAAAATCAGCTAAGACTCAAGATCAAGTTCCAAGAGAATTATAGATAGTAATCTTGTAACTCGTAGTTGATAGGCTTAGCTAGCTTATCTTTGATTTTCCTTTGGATTAGAAAGGAGGTCAGCAAGCAGTAGCAATAGCAACAGCAGTCAAATCAAAACTTCTGGTAGTCCCAGCTACCAAACACTCCAGAACTACACTGACCTGCTTCATTTGTAGCCAAGGATATGTAGGCAACCTTTGAAGCAAGATTCGGTCAGATGGTTTTCAAAATGATTCCGATAGAGTGCTAAACATGCAAAAATCTCATGGTTGCTCATTTGTCTTTGCCCGAAAACTCTTCATGTCTTCGAGCAAACAGGAGAACCTATGAGCACGTGATTTTTGCCGTGTTTTAATTACTCCTATAAACTCATTTAAATTAGAATTTTTTTCCAGGAATTAATTGTTCAGTTTCGTGTTTTATTTGCACTTTCCGTGTGTTTGATTGCAATAATTATTGAAAAATACAAAAAAATAATACTCTGTATTTTTAGGAGTTTAGTTTTGGCTTATTAGTTAAATTAGTATTAGTAAAACAGAAAATAACAAAAAATAATATTTTCCTGCATTTTCGTTATTAATTGTCCAATTGATCGTAAAATAGTTTTTAAATGACTTTATAAATTAGCTAGATTAATTTTAGAATTAAATTAAGTTTCATTTATTAATTTCTTGTATGCTTTTACAATATTGAGAATTAAAAAACAAAGCAAAAATGAGAAAATGAAATAAAAATGAGAAGTGTAATTAAAAGAAGAATAAGGAAAAAGGGCTGCCTATCAAGAAGCCCTCAAATTGGGCCAAACTTTGCCATCCCAAACCCTCACCTTCCCCAACCCAGGCCCAAGTCGCCGATCCGGTCCAGCACCCCTGTTAAAACGATGTCGTGCCATGATTTTTAATCTCGACCGTCGAGGTTAAATGATCGAACGACTGCGAACTGAGGAGGACATATTATATATATGTCCGAACGTTCCCCCCACCCCAGTCCATCGTCTTCTTCGCAGCCTCCCTCTCCTGAAGAACCCTAGAACGCGGCCCTAAAATTCTCACTCCCACCGGTGGCGGAGCCACCTCCAATCACCCCCAAAATTTACACCCCAGACTCGTCTCCTCCCCTTCTTACCATATCCACCATTTGTTTCGTTCAAATCCCAACCCAGTATCCCGAATATTAGATCAAAAAATTCTGTCAAAAAACAAACTCACCCAAACAAGACCAAATTGATACTAGGTAGTCTATGGGCATTCCCCACCTCAAACCCATGGTACTTTCACTTCAAATCTCAACATGCCGTTCCTAATTTCCGATCTAGGGTTTCAAGGTCGTCTCTGTTTGGAGAGGTATGGCGCCGATGTGATTTCTTAATTGATGCTATATGTTTATAAACATATAACATTAATTAAGAAACCAATTTCAGCGATTTGGTTGTAGGAAGACTTTAGCCGTGAGTTTCTTTTCTTTTTTTTAATCTTTCATTTTTTCTTGTTCATCTTGTTTCTTAGTAGTAGATTCATGTTTAGTTGTTTAATGAAGAAGTTGTTATTTGTACGTTCATGCTTTTGTTATAATGTTAAGTGTAGTATTCCTCGATTCGTTTCAGTGTTTAATCCTATTTAGTTAGTATAATTCGACTCGATTAGGTTTTACTCGTCTTAATTTCAAATTTTATTTGGAATTCTGCAATAATTGATTTCTGTATTATGTTCTTCTCTTCTTTCTGATGCTCAAATTTGGCTCATTAATTTTAGGTTATTCTTATTTCAGTTGGCATTTGTTTTGATTGGTTTGATTGTGTTTTTCTCAAGTTTGCTCTGTATTTTTGAAATCATGGTCCAAGAGGTATTTTGGTTGCCCATTTCTTGCATGATTCTGCTAGGCTTTGGTTTGACTAGAAGTGAGTTGGTTTCCTTCTTTTATTTGGTTTAGTAATCCTAAATTTCAGTTTTAGTATGTGTGATTTCTGTCTGGAATAGTTTTAATTTGGGTTCTTTCAGTTTGTTTGATAGGTTTATTTGGGTTTTAATCCAGTGTTAGTAGTGGTTATTGGTTGTTTGGATATAGCTGAGAAGTTTGATTACTTAAGTTGGGTTAAGCTTTAACTGAGGTAAGGGCTTGGTGTAGTTAACCAAGGCAGTAATTGTAGGGGGTTCACAAGGGCTTTTTAGGGATAGAAAATGGTAGGATCTTTAAGAATAGTAAATTTAAAACAGGGGAGGGGTAATTCAGGAATTGTATAACCAAAAGAGTATCGTAGAGGCTTCTAGAGTGGGGTACAAGTATAGATTTCAGTTCTTAAAAGTATTACTTGGTGAGCAAATTAAAAATTAAGGAACCAAGCTGCAAATAAGTAGGGACTGATAGTGAAAATTAAAAATCTGAGGGTTACCTTCATTTTTACCTATAAAAACATTGAATAGTGTTGTAACAAGGGGGTTGAACATTTTTCAGCTTAAAAAACTCTGAAAAGCTTGCTTGTTTTTCTTCATTTTTTTTAGAAATTTCAGTAGTTCTTTAGTTCAAAAGCCAAAAATAAATACAAAAACATTCAAAAAAAGAGGAAAAAAAATGACTGTTTCATTAGTTTGAAGTTGATTTTCAGCTAAAGTTTCTGTGTATTTGCTGTTTTGGTCTTCAACTTCAAGTTGACTTACTCAATTTCAAGCATCTGCTGGGTTATAGTTATTGCGTGGGTATTTTTCGGGTTATCTACTGGTTTTCAAAATTTTCTGGGTCAATTCTTGCATCCGGAGGCTACTTTGGATGTTTTCTTTGTTTCATTCGAATTTCAAGTGTCTACTGGATCTCATTGCTATTAATGCTGGGCTGGTCGTCATTGATTTTTGCTATTAGCTGTGCAAACTGTTTCATCTGCTGCTGACTAGCTGACCTCTCTATTCTATCTTGTGGTTTTACATTTCCAGGTATTTGCTGTAAAACTCAATGCTATGTAGATCTTCTGCTGGAAATGAAGTGAAATCGAGGCTGAATCTCTGTTGTTGTGGTGTGGTTTTAGTAGTCTAATCATATTTAGATAGAATTCTGCAACGTGCTAGTTTACTCGTATATTGTATTAACTTTGGATTGGTTTAAATATTTGGACTGATGAACTCCTTCTGATGAACATTAACTTGGTTTAAATATGTATTAGTATAGTATAATATGGCGTGAGGTAGTCAGAATGGTTTATCATTTAATTGTAAAAGAGACAGGTCAAAAAGGTCTATTAGTTCGATTGATATGTTAGTAGTTATAGTCTAAAGCCATGAATTGCTTATTAACGTATGATATCTGAGTTTAGGCTATTGAACAATTTGTATGAAAGGTGAACAAAAGTCATCCACCTCAGCTTATTCACGTGAGACCTATATTTATGAGAAATAGTGTTAAGCTTAATCAAATCTTCAGTTTGAGTTCATTTAGTGGCATTAAATAATTCATCAGGACGCATAGTTGATAATGTAAGTAAGGATTCGAAAACCAGGTGATTAGTATCCTATTAATCTGAAAGAATTGAACATTGTTTGGGCCATAGTAATTCTTAAGGGATTTTTACCTAAATATGCCATATAGTAAACCTTATTACTATTATTGTGTCTTGTTTGGTTATTACCCGTATATTCCATGTTTTCGTTACCAAATATGTACCAAACCATATGTGGCTGATTTTATAGCCTAAAATTGCGCCACATTTTAAGGCTCCTAATTCATATTTGATTCTGTCCCAATTAACGCATCAATCAAAAACGGATATGGCTAATTTATAGTCTAAATTGCGCCACATTTTAAGGCTCCTAATTAATATTTGATTCTGTCCCAATTAAAGAATCAATAAAAAACGGTAAAAAATCTTAGCCAGCGTGAATCTCTCCAGATTTCAGTTTCGAAAATCACTCATTCTTCTACAGCAAATACCGAAAATCATATACAATTTTCAGCGTGAGAAATTGTAGTTCTCTCCAGATTTCTGTTTCGAAAATCTCTCATTCGTCTACATCAAATACCGAAAATCAGAATTTACAGCGTGATAGTCAATAAAATTGTAGTTTTTCCAGATTTCAATTTCGAAAATCACTCATTCTTCTACTTCAAATACAGAAAATCAAAATTGACAGCATGATAGTCAATCAGTGCGGAGGTTCTACAATGTCAAAAATCCCGATAATGCTGAAATCTAATGGTTATTGGGATAACTATGGCAGATTCCGAGATTTTGAAGTTGATGCCATTTTGGTTGATGAAAATGCAAGCTACGGAATTCTCTAATCTACAATTGCATAACAATTATCGATTGATACATTGAATAAAATTGTAAAAATAAAATACTTGTAGTAAGGTTGTAGTTAATTGTAGTCAGTTTGTAGTTGCTTGTAGTCAGTTTCGTAGTTAATTGTAGTCAGTTTGTAGTTACTTGTATTCAGTTTGTAGTTAATTGTAGTTAGTTTGTAGTTAATTGTAGTCAGTTTGTAGTTAATTGTATTCAGTTTTGTAGTTAATTGTAGTCAGTTTGTAGTTAATTGTAGTATATAATAATATGTCTGAAACTTGGATTTTTCTGTAGCTACTGGCTTGTATGTGTAGCTGAGAACTGCAAATGGCATTTCAAGGCAACGTCTATTCATGATTCTTCATTGTTCAAGATAAGAAGTTTTAGCCAACAACAAACATGCTGGCGAATGGACGAAACATTCATAAAGCGCAAATGTACTGCAACAGTAGTTGGTAGCATTGTCGTTCCAAAGTATTTGTGATCCTAAAGACTGTTTACACGCCAAAGGACATACAAACTAACATGTTATCCGAACTTGGAGTGAACCTAAGCTACATGCAAGCATGGAGAGCAAAGGACAAAGCATTATGGTTTTTGAGAGGGAATCTATTGTGTAACTGTTCTACGTTTTGACTATAATAAAGAAGTTTACTCATATATTTGAGTAATGTAAACTGTTGGCAGATTGTAGTTAGAATGTACTATAAGTGTGTTCTAAATGTGTTACCTTGAATCACCTAATGTGATTTTGTAGTTAAACTGTATTTCAATTTATTTATATGCAAATGTAGTTATATTGAATTTTACTTAACAGTAGTTCAATTTTTGCAGTTATATGAACTTTGTAGCTAATTGTAGTCAGTTGTAGTTAAGTGTAATATTTAATAAATATGTCTGACTAATATAATTTTTTGTATCTACGCGCTTGTATGTGTAGCTGAAAACTGCAAATGGCATTTATAGGCAACGTCAATTCATTATTCTTCATTGTTCAAGATAAGAAGTTTTAGCCGAAAACACAACAGCTGCCAAATGTACCCAGAAATTTTAATTCTTTGTTAAACAACCATCCACCTTGCTATGATATCGATAACTAGATAAGCAGTGCTCCTCCTGATCTTGAATTATTAGCAAAACAGTTAATAGTATACAATGACAACAAAGATAACAGGTATACATGTAACTCAAAAATACCAATAAAGAAGTTTTAATTCCTTGAAGAAGGCTCAGTCCTTTTTCTTTTTCTTTTTTCTCCTACTATTAATCGAATTTGACTCCGGTAACCTCTAATATATTAGCCATTACATCAATTCTGCCTCAACAAGAGGAAGATAAGAAGGAATTTCCTTTTTGAAGACCTAAAATTTAGTTCTGTCATGGAAGTCGTTCTCCATAAAGAAATAAAAGATGAGAGATTGATACTTTTTTTATAGGGAGAGAGAAAAACGTGTAGAATAAAATCTGAAAAGATTTTCAGTTCCACAAATCAAGGCTATAATTAATAAGTTGATATTTAAACCTTAAATATAATTTTGGTACATAAATTGAAAGGTGGTATACTTAAATGTAATAAACACAAACCTTAAACATGGGTGGTAATAAGGTTTGCTATATGGTATGTATATGTAAAAGTCCCAATTCTTAATCTCATCAATGCAAGTTCATTGAAGCGCCAAGCCACACAGCCGTTTTCCTTCTCGACTGGATCAGCGCCATATTTGTTGGGCCTGAAAGGTTCGTCCGTTATTCAAGAGAGTTACTTGGTATTTAGAATTCGGGTTTTGGGTTAGGTAGCAGGTCTTAAACTAAAAGGTTCGTCCTTTTGTTTGGATCCGGACTTAAACTTAATGTCCGGATTCTAAATATAATTAATTAGAAACTTGTCTTTCCTTAATAGAGGCAAAAAATCAAAAATAGAAAATATAGTTACACTTTTAGGTTTATCCTTAAAAAATAAAATGAGACGAGCCTCACCCAATAAAAATGCAAAATTACGGGGCCCTCAATAAAGGTTTAAAAAGTATTTAGAAAAACTCGGGCAGAGTTGTTTATCAAATTTTACGGCCCTCCTAAAAGATTACAACGCGTTAGACTCTATTAGAAGCGGCTTTAATAAAATTATATTCCTAAATATGGGTGGGCATTTTATGCGGCCCAAATCCAAATCCTAAAATGTTGAATAGAGTGTGTCTAGGATTGCAGGTTCATTTGATGCGGCGCAATCCGACAACACACTTTAAATGACGTTCACTCTCTCTTAAATAAATACTTAATAAATAAAAGCGGTTAAATATAAAATTGGAACATAGGCTCTTCATGTAATTAAATTAGATTTTAGCCATTCATAACAATTTAAGCGACCGTGCTAGAACCACGGGATTCGAGGTCGCCTAACACCTCCCTTGGGTCAACAGAATTCCTTATTCAGAATTTCTGGTTCGCAGACTCAATTCGGACGTCAAAGTTCTCCTCGGTTCGGGATTCAAGATAAACTGGTGACTTGGGACACCAAAAGCAAAACTTATCCCAAGTGGCGACTCTGAATAAATAATCCCGATCCGAAAAATGTCACTTTAAATGAAAAAACTCCCTTATAAATTATCCTCCGGGGTAAGTGTGTAAAAAGGAGGTGTGAGAAAATCAATGTCAAGAAATTCTTCTGTGACACATGTATTACGCATATATCTCACACACCGATATACATATGATACACAATCGACACAAATATGATATACACGTGATACACAGTGTGATATACGTATTATTTTTTTTCATATTTAGTTTTTACTTCGAATTTTCAATTCAAACCACCTCAAAACTTTACCAAATCATCCCAAAATTGAGATTCAAGCTCCTTAAGATATACCCAATCTATTCTAATAGCACCCATTCAAAAAAAAAGTAAAAATTTGATTTTTTTGCTACAAATAGCTAATTGGCCATTTGGCTAATATTAGTAATATTTGATCAATTGGCTAATTTTTTTAATGAGGTACTTCTAAATGAACATAGCTGGTAATTTTTCAATTTAAAATTTAATGACATTCTCTCTCTTCTAATGACCCAACCATCACTCCAAATATAGGCTTTTATTTCTTTTTCGTTAGAATTAAAAAATCTTTCAAGATTTTCTCCCACTCTACAATCTTTTTTGTAGATTTTTAAATTATTTCTCACAAGCACTAAAAATGTTAAAAATTATAAATGTAGTTTGTATATCATAGTGTATAACACAAATAATTTTAGTTTTTGTATAACATGTATACCTATATATATATATATATATATACATATATATATATATATACATATATATATATATATACATATATATATATATATATATATATATACATATATATATATATATATACATATATACATATATATATATATACATATATATATATATATATATATATATATATATCACAATTTTATTTTTCTTCTTTGTGTATATCAAAAAGTTATTTTCCTTCGATAATTTTGTATATCATAGTGTATATCCAAGTGTATAACAAAAATAAATTTTATTTTTATATATCATATTGTATAGCATGTATATAATGTATACATCACAACTTTATTTTTCTTCTTTGTGTATATCAAAAATTTATTTTCCTTCGATAGATTTTTATAATTTATTGTTATCTTTATATCCAAGGGTATAACACAAAACTAATTACATTATTTGTATATCACATTGTATAATACATAGCAAAATGTGTATATCAAAGCATATATCACAAATTTATTATCCTTCTTATTCTCCATCTCGGCCTTCGATTTCCTCGATGAAAAAATCCTTTATTTCACTCCACACCACAGACGATGGACTGTTCATATACATTATGGTTTTCTAGCAAACTATATCTCTCTATAAATTTCGAGAGCATTAATGAGTGGTGGAAGAGTAGAAGTGGCAGTACTATTAATCTTACTGTTCGTAACCAGAGCCCGAAGTCAATGTATACCGTTGTGGTCGACAAATATGCCGGAGACAAAGGTCCATAAAAGATGTTATCATTAATATAATCGACTCTTTTAATCTCATTTGGAATAGGTAAGGAGGGAGGGAAGGGGAAGGCAGAGAACAAGAAATGGGAGAGGACCAGCGATCAATAGAGGGAGGGCAGCAAACGGTTAGGAGAATAAAGAATAAAATAGGGTAGTTTTTAGAATTGGCTATATAATGCCAATTTTGGGGTTACCTTTTCCAAAACCTAATAAGGCTAAAAAATTACCAATTCCCTTTATGTGTTATCATCGTGTGTCATTTTTTCTTCGAATACGGAACCTTTGCTAAACCTGCTTTGCCAGTCTTCGCAAGTGGTGGTGACTTGTTTATCCGGCCCACATTTCCTAGCTCAGAAAGACCGGAATTGGGTTGATTGAATATTTGAAGTTTTACTTCCTATAATAAAGGTTAACACCTTATTTATTTTAACTAAATATCATTTAAAAAATTATAATATGTAAATATCTTTTAATGTTTATAGCAAAATATCTAATTTTGGTTACTCCTTATTGTCCTTAAACCACTAAATATGCTATTCAGTTATACTATTTCTTTTCTCTATTTTAATATATGTCATTCTCTTCCCCAATTCCCCGAAAACACGATGCCCGCATCACCTTTCTGCACCAAAACCCCTCTTTGTTCTCTCCACAGAGAACGTCCCCTATCTCACATGCTAACAACTTTGGGAATTATGATGGCAGTGGCCATAATGGTTTTGCTCCAGCATCTCTGTAATACATATTTTCCAAGATAGGGATCGAAACTGAATGGAAAGTCATGTGATCCTATTTCTTAGGAGATACAAGGCAGCGGGACAATTTATATGTACACTTCTTTTCTTCTCGTCCAATTATGCTTTACAATCTGATAAAGACCAATTACAATCCCTATTAATCCTTTGTAATAATTATACGGACACCATATTTGGTCGTCTCCATTTAATTTATATTTATTTTTATCAAAAGTTTTAATTTGTAGTCACTTTTTAAACAACTTCAGCCCCTTTCTCCTCCTCCTCCTCCTCTTCTTCTTCTTCTTCTTCTTCTTCTTCTTCTTCTTCTTCTTCTTCTCCTTCTATGAAACTTCAGTTCATGGGATAATTTTCATAAATATATTTATCAGATTAATTAAAAATAAATTATAAATAATTACTAAGTTAGTAGACAATAATTTGTGAATATTTCTACGAAAAAAAAATTTAAGGTCACACCTAGTGATTCTTTTCATGATAATTCTCTTTTTTTCACGTTTATTATTTCCAACATTTATGATTTAGATACGGTTGGTAATCTGATTATTTATCTAGTATGTTCGAAAGCTTTTTCAAAAACTTCAGCTTATATATTGCTGAAATTTTTACAAATGAACTAAATAACTTCAGCATCTTATGATGAAGTTTTCGAAAAAGCTTTTTAACAAAACTAATGAATCAAGTACAAAAAAACTTCAGCTTATTTAGTGCTGAAGTTTTTACAAATAAACTAAATAACTTCAGCATTTTGAAAAACATTATCCAGGATAAAGAACTTCAACATATTTAGTGCTGAACTTTTTATAAATGAGCTAAATAACTTGTCACGACCTGGATTTTCCACCCTCGAATCATGATGGCGCCTACTAATGCGAGCTAGGAAAGTCAATCCTTTGAACTAATTACTTCATTTTTCCATTTATTATCTTATTAACAATTATGGAACAGCAACGTGTGAACAACGAAAAATTTAAAATGAGTGGAAGAAAGCAATAAAATATCTGAACATGTAAGCCTTATCACTCAGAACTGGTGTCGCAGTATCATAGACGGTCTAAGACGGCTAAGAAGTAGGTCTGAAAATAAAATACACACTTGGATCTCCGCGTGGACAGAAGGTAGCATCCAAATTACGGTCCAAGAGCTGCTCCGTGATCTGCATATAGTGTAGAGTGTAGTATCAGCACAACCTACCCCATGTGTTGACCTGCTACCATTTCATATATCTTGTGGCAGGCGTGCTACTCGCTCCCGGTAAGGAAAAACTAATATTTCAACAACATTCCGGCAAGGGAAAAATAATATTTCAATAACATTCCAGCAAGGGAACAATGATGAAAATAACATGTAAGGCACAATAAACCAAAACGAAGTCATAACAATTATAATACAAGACTCACGGGCATGCTTGACACTGACGTATAGATACTCGTTACCATGCCTACATGTCGTACTCCACAACTAACACATGGCAAATAAGTTACGACTCCTAATCCCTCAAGCTAAGGTTAGACCAAACACTTACCTAGATGCCACGAACACAATTCACGATTCAATTATAGCTTTAACCCTTTGATTCCACCACCAATTCACGCGTATCTAGTCACCAGTTACTTAATTAAATCAATAAGCACTAAATGAATAAATTCTAATGCATGAGAATGAGTTCTCTAAAGTTTTACCCAAAATGTTAAAAATCGACCTCGGGCCCACATTGTCAAACCCCGAGGTTTGAACCAAAACCCGATTACCTATTCCCCCACGAATCAAAATATATAATTTGTCTTGAAATCGGACCTCTAATCGAGGCTCAAATCCCCAATTTTTTTTAAAATCTAGGTTCTACCCAAAATACCCAATTTCCTCCATGAAAATAATTGATTTTAAGTTGAAATCATGTTAGAAGATATTAAGGATTGAAGAAAACTAGTTAAAAACGACTTACAATTGATTTGGAGAAGAAGAAGCCTTTGAAAAAGCGCCCTAGAGTATTTACGTTTTGAGAGGATATGAAAATGGGTTAAAATTTTGTCTAAGTGTAAAAATTGCAGGTTGCAGACGTGGAAAATTTGAACAAGGGTAAAAAATTTGGACTTTCGTATTTGCGATAAAAAATGTCGCATTTGCAGCTTCAAGCATTACAAGTAGAATTCGCATTTACGAAGGAACACTCGCATTTGCGAGGTCAGAATTGCGAGGAATATCTCGCATTTGCGAGAAAGGGCAGGCATGGGCTGGTTCATATTTGCGACCAAGCCCTCGCATTTGCGATATCGCATTGCGAAGCCTGCAGGCCTGATTACACCAGCAATAGAACATTCAAATTTCCTAGTCTAAAATCTACCCCGTGGATTTTCCAAAGCCCTCGGGGCTCCAGACCAAATATACACACAATCTCAAAAGTATCCCACAGACTTATTCGTGTAATCAAATCACCAAAATAACATCATGAATATCGAATTAAACCTCAAAATCAATGAAATTTCTCAAAACTATTTAAACATCAAATTTTGCATTTAAGGTCCGAAATAACGTCAAATGGATTTCGTTTCTTACCAAACTTTACCTACAATACATATAAATTATGTTGAACCTGTACCGAGCTCGGAAACCATAATACGGGCGCGATACCATAGGTTTCACATAACATTTTACTTTAAAAAACCTTTATATTTTTCAGAAAATAAATTTTTAAAAAAATTTATTTCTCAAACTTGGGACCTCGAAATTCGATTCCACACATACGATCAAGTCCTATATTTTCCTATGGACCTTCCGGGACCGTCAAATTACAAGTCTGGGTCCGTTTACCCAAAATATTGACCGAAGTCAACTTAATTCATTTTATAGCCAAAATTTATTATTTTTCATAGATTTTTACATAATGGCTTTCCGGCTATGCGCTCGGGCTGCGAACGCAAGTCGATGTGATGCTAAAAGAGGTTTTTAAGGCCTCAGAACGCAGAATTTTATTTTAAAACAAGTCATCACATAACTTCAACATCTTCGGCTGAAATTTTTGAAAAAGCTTATTGATAAAACTAATGAATCTAGGACAAAAAAAAACTTCAGTTTATTTAGTGCAATTACAAACCAAAACTTCAGAAAATAGAGAATAAAACTTCAGTTATTATTCTTAAGTTTAGCAATCACAAATAAAAACTTCAGCACATTTGGTTCAGCACACTTGCTATTTTAGGCTCGTCTACTAGAATGCTAAAGTTTTGCGTGATTGCCTTTGCTACTTCGGTCCCGTCTACTAAAATTATGCAAAAAAGTGGGTACGCTTGTAATTTCTTTTTATAAAGAGAACACAAATTTAAACGTGACCTAAAAACGGGTATAAATCCTTTTGGGGTGAAGATAACAAAGGGGCTGATTTTGAACTTTTAACCTTTGGGACTATCAACTATGTCATCTCTGATCAATAGGCAACACTTCAAGGTCAACAAAGTTTACCCCATCAGCTCAATTTTAGACTTTTGACCGTTGAAGGTTTGTCCTATTTCTACCATTTTTTGCTCTTTTTGTCATCCTTGGTCTACCATTTGACTCCTATTTTCAGAAAGATGCAGGTGTAACTGTTTGCAAGGCCATGGGCCAAAATTTTGGTTGACGTCATTATCTTTGAATGAATTTCTCCATATGTGCGAAATCTGGAAAAATGACAAAATTATACTCCATATGGTTTATTATATACGTAGTATTACTTTATATTGCACGAGATTATTTTTTTCTATTTGAACTCATGACCTTATTATACGTGCAATGTTGTTATTATTGCTTTATAGGGTAGCTCCCCTTCCTCTTTGTGTGAATGAAAAAATCCAAGGAAGTTTAGAATTTCAAACTCAACAACAAGAAAAATCCAGTTTAGTTCCACGTGGGGATTCTGATTACTGAGGAAGTAGAGTAAATGAGTTTGAGTAGTAGTAATATCTTATTTGTTTATCGTAAAACAGTACAATTAAATTTATAACATGATTTATAGACATTGTTTAGCTCAAAGTTCACATATACTTTGCAAGCATAAAAACAATCGGAATAAATCTAGAGCCAATCATAGCAGATCGTAGTAATCAAAGACCAAATGAATGATATGTAATAGACAGTAGTAGCTTGTTAAAGGGAGAAGGGCAGAAGATCTTTTATCCATGATATTGGTTTGGTCTGCCTCTCTGTAGAGAGGTTCAGAGCCTTACAACGATAACCTCCGCTTTTAAAAAAATGGAAGTGAAGAAGAAAGAGCAGTCCCCTTCTAGGGTTCCTTCTCTTTGTATTTATAGCTGTGCACCTTGCCAGCTGGCGTTGGACGGTCGTGGTCGAGTCGAGAGGATGCCTGCCAATAATGAACAACCCCCGACCTTATTGATTATGCTGGGCGATTTCGGAATGCTTGTCAATAACGAATAGTCATGCCATTTGTTATTCCAAATATGCTTAAGAGATAATTAATCTTATTAATTATCACTGGTCAAGTTTTGACTCATACAATTAGTCCTTCAGCTTATTGAGGTCGAGATAAGGTCGAACTCGATGAGCGGACTTTACCGTGAGCGATTCAAATAAATCCGAAGAAAAGGAGATCGGAGGTCATTCTAGTTGCAGCCTAAGGCGACCGTAGCGGTTTATACTCAGGAGATGGTTGTTGCCACTTGTATTTTCGGGAAACAGCTGTGGTTTCTTATACTTGGGTGGTAGCCGTAGCTATTTACACTTGGAGGACGCTGTAGCCATTTATATTTAGGGGAATGGCCGTAGCCATTTGTTTACATAGAAGATGGCCATGGCCATTTATATTCGGACGGACGGCCGTAGCCATTTACATATGGAGGACGGCCGTAGCCGTTTTTTTTTTCAAAGGATGGCCGTAGCCATTTATATTTAGAGGGACGGCCGTAGCCATTTACTTACTTACAGGATGGTCGTGGCCATTTATATTCGTGGGGATGGCCATAGCCATTTACTTACTTATAGGATGCCGTGGCCATTTACATTCGGAGGTACGGCCGTAGCCATTTACTTACTTACAGGATGGCCGCGGCCATTTTTATTCGGGGGGATGGCCACTTATAGGATGGCTGTAGCCATTTACATTCGGAGGGACGGCCGTAGCCATTTACTTACTTACAGGATGGCCGTGGCCATTTTTATTCGGGGGATGACCGTAGATATTTACTTACTTATAGGATGGCCGTGGCCATTTACATTTGGGGGGATGGCCGTTCGATGTTTTTTCCAGGATCGTGTGTTCCCGTAGACGGCCATTGAGGATATTGGACTGCCTGATGTGCATCAAAGTGACGCTCGGTGTATGGAGGCATACTGGACGCATTTCCTTAATACCCAGGTCGTTGACCCTACCTCGAGAACGAACCGTCGATTGACGGTTGCAAAAACAGTTTCGTAATATATGTCATAATGACACCCGTTACTTATGAATTCAAACTGTTTTGTGGTTGGTTGGTCAATTAATGGTGGCTTTTGGAATTCGGGAAAGCCACTCTGCAGTATAAATATTGAGTAGTGTTATCTGTTTCTCACTTATCAATATTTGTCTTAGATTTTCGAATAAGCAACTTCTCTCACTCTTTTTCTTCATCAACTTGTGTTGTTTTCTCTTCTGTTCCACTCAATCTCCATTTTTCATTTCTTCTCCAGCAAGCTTCGTTCACTCATTGCTCAGTAGTTATCTATGGCAATCAGTTCTAACACGGAGCTTTATCCAGTAACTCTTCCGGCGGTCGATGGGTCTTCTGTGGTGGCGAGGCCCACAGAACCGGCAAAAGCTAATTGGATCTCGTCAGTGGCCGATATCCTTTCTCTGCCCAAGGGCCTGGAGACCGACTTTAACGGCGATGAAGGGGAGGATCATGTCAATGAGGCCTCACTAATGGGTGAGGTGGGCCTTGCCCAATTGAGGTAGCAATGGGGTATTCCTCGTTCTACCCACATCTCCCTTTCCAGGAGCGAGGAGAGGGTTCATATCGACCGCCCTGGGTATTGTGTTTTCTATGCCTACCCTTTCAAATTAGGGTTCAGGCTCCCCTTTCCAGCGCTGGTAGAGGATTTTTGTAGTTACTATGAAGCTTGCCCTCGGCAACTCGTCCCCTCCGTTTTCAAGCTTTTTGCTATGCTCGCCAGGTATGCGGTACTGGCACGGAGAGAAATAACACTGGGGCACGTGCTGACTTTGTACGCCCCTCAAAGGGTACGCGGACCATGATTCAGATGGTCCCTTGTGGGGCCCAGGATTTGACGGCTGAGCTGGACGATACGGTCGACCCTCATCCTTACGAGAACTTTTTCTATATCCGGACCGAGAACTTGGTGGGGAATGTCAGACACTTCCCAGATACTTGGAATCATATACATAAGTCTTATATTCGTCGGGTCCTGCTTTCCGCTCTTCCTTATTTTTGCTCTTAAGGGAGTTAATTTATGTCTTGTGTTTGCAGCTAAGCGAGCGCCCCCGGCTCCTTTGTCCGGCCTTGGTGAATGGGTCGAGGCCATACTCCCACAGACAGTAGGGATTCGAACATGGCCGGCCTTCTGGGAAAGACATGGCCGTAGGCTAGCCACCGGTGAGTGTCCGATCTATCGGATCGTTCTTGTTTAGTCGTATTGAGTTTCTTTTCTCCTAATTCCTTCTCGTTTGTTGGTCAGGGGCGGTGCACCTTGTAAGGGCTCCTCAACTTGCTTTCTGTAGGCTGGGTGCGACTACTTAATTGGCGATGGAGCCAACCCCATGCCCCGTTTCGAGGGCGACTTCAGTTGAGTCGTCGACGGCTCATTCCCCAGTGCGGTCTTCAATGGGGGTTGAGGCACCTTCGGTGGTTGTTCTCCCAAGGGAGGAACCATCAGTGGATGGGGAGCAGGAGGAGGAAGAAGAGGAGAGACCGTTGATGAGGCGAAGAGTCGCATTCACGCCCACTGCGGAGTTGGTACATTTGGATTATACGCCGTCGGAGGCTGCGGGGGAGGAGTCGCCTTCGCCTGCGCTTGAGGGCAAGAACATAATGGGGGTTGCCCTGGTCGGCTTAGGCCGCAGTGACACAGTCTCTTTGCTGGCTACATCGCCAGTTCCAGCTGCCGAGAGGGAGGTTGGTTCCTCAGCGGCTGCATTGGTGGGGGAGGCAAATGCCAACCCTTTAGCAAGGGTAGAAGCTTCAACTTCCCGGCCGGTCGAGGAAGAATGGGATGCCATGGGAGGGGGGTCAAATTCCGAGTTCGACCAGGAGTCTGGTGGTGTTCGCCGGCGCTTGGGAGGCTTTACCAACTCGACAGCGCATGTAGAGGGGTCGTACCGTTATGCTGAGACTCCTACGTGCCAGAACTTGCTTCTTGAGAGGGACAATTTGATACCAATGTTTGTGCCCCTGTGCTCGGAGGATGAGAGCAAGTCGTTGAAAGGCGTCTTGGACGTCGAATTGATGACCGGGTTGGTCGTGATGGACTTTAGGGTACGTCTGGTATTTCCCTTCCGTTTCCTTTCTTACCTTGATTTGTTTCTTATATTAAACACTGATCTTGCAGCCTTATCTTTTGGAGGTGGAGAGCATGCGCCAGGCCAACGTTCGCTCGGGACTTTTCTTGCGGGCGCTGGAGAAAACCGCCTCTATCAGGGTAGGTATCACATGTTGCGCGAGTGCCTAAGGAATGATCCTCGCATCCAGGAGTTAATTGAGGAGCTGGCGAGGAGGGAGCTTCTGGTGCAGCAAGCTCAGGGCAGGGTTAGTTCCCTCGAAGATCAACTTCAGCGTAGGGACAAGGAGTTGGAGGCTGAGAGAAATGTTGCCGCTGAAAAAGAGCGCCGGCGTCAGGAGGCTGTGGCAGAGGCTTCCGAGTCCCTGATCAGGTAGGTGCTCCGACTAGATAAGGAGCTCACTGCTTCGAGGCAGCAAGCCAGGGACGCTTCGACAAAGGCTGGGGCGTTGGAGGCAGAAGTTCACGTTCGGGAGAGGGAGCGAGAGCTGGAAAGGTTTATTGTGGCTTTTAGAGTGGCAGGGCTGGAGGAACGCATCAATGTTTATGAGCGGACGCTCAAGTTGTGGCTGACCGTATTGCGGCCTTGGAGGCCGAGAACCAACGCCTGAGGGAGCAGGCGGCTTCTTATGGCCCCGCTCGCGACCTTTGGTCGTTTGCTGAGGCCCTTCTTGATGTGCATAGGAAGTTGGGGCAGGCTGGCGTCGTGCTCGAAGCCGTTTATGAGGGGGCCCGCCAAAAGTCTAGTGCTGCTCGTCTTGGTTGTGGCTTCGACCCGGCTACTCCAGTGAACGACGATAGCGTTGAGGGCGCAGATGATGGTGCGGGCGGCCGCGAGGGTGGCACGGGTGCCGCTGAGTAGAAGGGATTTTTAGAGTTAGCTTTTTTTTTGTATTGTTGTTTTTGTTGCCGTTTGGCTTTCTCTTTTTTTTGCTTGTCGGCCTTGGCCGTATGTATAAATGGAGGTGACCCGTTGTAAATAATGCTAAGAATATATATATTTAACTTTTATGTTTTTCTCTTTTTTGTTTCTGAGCTTTCTTTTTCTCTTATTCAAGGGGGGAACTTGTTGATTTCCCTATGACCTTAATTTTGATAACGTCGGTGGCCTTGGCTGTGATGATGTTGATGGTCTTGGTCAGTTCGACGAATCCGACTATTGTCGGGTTGTCTGCTTGCCTTAGTCAAAAACTAGGTGGGCTGTTAGCGTCGACGACCTCAACAGTGATTGACTGTTTTTCATTTATCGCTTTTCTTTACTCGGTACGAGTAAGTTGTAGCCGTTGTTTGGTGAGGACGGCGTACAAACTTAGTCGCAGTTCGGGCGTGGTCGAATTGTTGGCCGTGGCCTTGTAATTCGGCCGGGGCTAAGCTTATCGCAGCCTGAATTTTACTTTTGAGTTAGGCGTACCTGCTTGATTGGTGAGGGTGCTTAACTTGTTCTTTTGTTCATAGGGGAATAGATTTTGCAGCGTCCGCCAGTGAGGGCGCTGGGCCTGAGGCTTGGTTTATATTGTAGTTGAATTTTTGTGCGAGGTCGCGTGTCCTGCGTCGTTGTTCGACCGTGGTTGAACCTTTGGGAGAGGGCGCGCAACCCGAGCCGTTGTTCAACTGTAGTTGAACTATTACAATTTTTGTTGTCGAAGGAACATAGCCTGAATCCCAGTTCAAGTAGATGAACTTTTTGGGCGATGGCATGCAGCCTGAGCTGTTGTTCAACTATAGTTGAAATCTTGCAATTTTTGATGTCGATGGCACATATCCTGAGTCCAGTTCAACTCATAGTTAAACTTTTGGGCAGGGGCACGTAGCCTTAGCCATTGTTCAGCCGTAGTTGAACTCTTGCAATTTTTTGATGTCCATGGCACATAGCCTGAGTCCCAGTTCAACTCATAGTTGAACTTTTGGGCGAGGGCACGTAGCCTGAGCCGTTGTTCAACCGTAGTTGAAATTTTGTAATTTTTGATGTCGAAGGCACATAGCCTGAGTCCTAGTTCAACTCATAGTTAAACTTTTGGGCGAGGGCACGTAGCTTGAGCCGTTGTTCACCCGTAGTTGAACTCGTACAGACTGAGTCCCAGTTCAACTCATAGTTGAACTTTTGGGCGATGGCACGTAGCTTGAGATGTTGTTCAACCATAGTTGAACTCTTGCAATTTTTTGATGTCGAGGGCACATAGCCTGAGTCCCATTTCACTCATAGTTGAACTATTGGGCGAGGGCGCATAGCTTGAGCCGTTGTTCAGCCGTAGTTGAACTCTTACAATTCTTTGATGTCGAGGGCACATAGCTTGAGTCCCAGTTCAACTCATAGTTGAACTTTTGGGCGATGGCGCGTAGCCTGAGCAATTGTTCAACCGTAGTTGAACTCTTGCAATTTTTTGATGTCGATGGCACATAGCCTGAGTCCCAGTTCAACTCATAGTTGAACTTTTTGCCGAGGGCACGTAGCCTGAGCCGTTGTTCAACCATAGTTGAACTCTTGTAATTTTTTGATGGCGAAGGCACATAGCCTGATTCCCAGTTCAAGTCATAGTTGAGCTTTTGGGCGAGGGCACGTAGCCTGAGCCATTGTTCAACCGTAGTTGAACTCTTACAATTTTTGATGTCGAAGACACATAGCCTGAATCTCTGTTCAACTCATAGTTGAACTTTTGAGATCTTGTCTGATTCGTACGTAGCTTTCTCGGCCTGTTTGCAGAAGCCATTTTGTTATGGATCCTGATTTCGTGCCACTTTCCGGCAAAGTCTCGGGTTAACTGGACGGGGGTCTCTTACCCGTGCTCTCCCTTTAGGGGGGTATCTTGTTTTTCTTCTTCTACTTTTTCTTTTGCTCTCTTGAGAATGAAGGGAAGTCGGGGCTTCGAGCTCTCGCCGGAGCTTTCTGGTTTCGTTCACCCACTGTGCTACCTTGGCTCATTCGAGCTGCGTTGCTTTCCCTTTTGGGTGTTCTCCTTCCATTTTCGGTCCAAGGATGAACTACGCGGTTCTCAAAGTTTACATATACTTTGCAAGCATAAAAACAATCGAAATAGATCTAGGGTCAATCATAGCTGACCATAGTAATCAAAGACCAAAGAATGAAATGTAATAGACAGTAGTAGCTTGTTAAAGGGAGAATGGTAGAAGATCTTTTATTCATGATATTAGTTTGGTCTGCCTCTCTGTGGAGAGGTTTAGAGCCTTACAACGATAACCTCCCCTTTTAGAAAAATGAAAGTGAAGAAGAAAGAGTCGTCCCCCCTTTTAGGGTTCCTTTTCTTTGTATTTATAGTTGTGCACCTTGTTAGCTGGCGTTGAACGGCCGTGGTCGAGTCGAGAGGGCGCCTGCCAATGATGAACAGGCCGCGGCCTTATTGATTATGCTGGGTGATTCCGGAATGCTTGTCTTTAACGAATAGCCACACCATTTGTTATTCCAAATGTGCTTAAGAGATAATTAATTTTATTAATTATTACGGGTCAAGTTTTGAGCCATACAAACATAATAAATTAATTTGATCCAGAAATATAAAATAACTAAGAACAAAAATAAATTAATTAATCAAACTTGAAGAATATTACAAGTCTGATTGTGAGGTCGGCTTCTCCGACAGAATGATAAGAGCAATACGAAGAACAACTAGAGAGAATGTTGTTTGATAGAGATGAGCAGATTTTGGCTTTTTGTGTACAGGAGATTTTTCGTGCCCAATAATAAATAAAAATTTCTTATTTTACATGATATTCAAATCAAGCTTTTCTTTAATATGATAAAATCTCTTTTGATAGTTGCACAAGGGTTAACCGATACTTTTTTTCAGACCTTCATCCACGGTTCCAATATTTTCGGAATTTATTCAATATCGATCACATATTTATAACTGGTGCTAATTATTATATCTTATTTGTCTTTACTTACACATATCAACTCATCGAGCATACACCTCTCGTTACCCTATACATTATAACAGAGAAGAAGGTGAGTCAAGAATGGACCTTGGGCCTAACTCAATCCCAAAAGCTAGCTTATGAGGTGAGGATTGCCCAAGTCATATAAAGAGACCAAAGACCTCAAATCCCTCCGATGTGAGATAACTCAACACTCCTCTCACGCACAGATCTCTGGAGCACGGACAACATAAATAGGGGCCCAATATCGGTAATAATAATTGGGATGAGCCTGGCTCTGATACCATGAAAAGAATGAACATTGGACCTAACTCAATCCCAAAAACTAACTTATAAGGTGAGGATTGCCCAAACCATATAAAAAAATTAAGGAACTTCAATCCCCCGATGTGGGACAACTCAACGTAATACAGCGAGGAAAGCAAAAATAAATAGTTGGTATACCCAAGGTAGAAATGTACGTGCGCAGACACATGGGAAAACTTGAAGTATTATGAGAATGAGGGAAACCCTTTGAAATGAATGCTAATCTCGACTTTCTTCCTTGGGAGTCTCAATCTCTCTGCTATTCTCACACTCAAACAGTATGGTCTCTCAGCCCCCTACCATAGGTTACCCCTACAATTAATATGCTTCCTTCTTAGTATATAGTAAGAGTAAAGAAAATGAGAGAGTATGTCGGCAAATGCAATATTCCAGATTTTTAACAATTGGGACATAGTAGTCTATTTATCTTCTTCTTACCCAATGTTTGGTGTTTGTATCGAAGCTCCAATTAATTCATATTTATTGTTTATTCGGTATATTTATAATTGATTTGATTCCCAAAGGATAAATAAAATATAAACTTAACATTGACATCAAAATAAAAAACAGATAACTTGGTTCCGAGAGTAAGATTCTCGAAAGCAGCTACAAGAATTACGCTAAACAGAAAATAAAGTATTATTCAACTTAGAATAGTGCGTAATATAAGTTTATTAGAATTTTCGGGTCTTACAATGGTTGTTGAATTTACCATTTATAGCTATATTTAGGAAATAATTAAAGTTCTAGGATAAAATCTTATGTAACGATAGGTCATGAATGCCAAACCCTCTGCTGAGTCGTGACACATTCGTTTGCTCCCATTGATAATGTTTCCTTCATGATCTATCCAGCGGCATTCGAAGATGTTATCCTCGGTCTTGATTTTCACTTGTTCATTTATCATCTGCTTCCGATTTTACGTGTCACGCTTTGTAAATACATTAAATCCGTCACTATTAATGCAGGTTACTTGCTCTCATTTTCTTCATTGTAGAGTGGTTTTGGGATTAAAGACGGTTTCATAATTTTAACTTTCTGTATTCAGAATTTTAGAATATAACTGAACTTGGAATAAATTTTTCATATATAAGTGAACCTTTTAATATAATATAAAATTAAAATTAAATTATTGAATTCTACCAAAATTCGTAAATTGTACTTTATATCCGTTCGGGGGTTTTGCCGTTAGGTGAAGGAGGACAGTTCACCGACAGTTTAATACAAACTATTATTTTCTTCTGTTCAAAATAAGTAATTTTTTTAATGTTTTTGTCCTTGTTTTTGTTTTGCTGCTGTTTCTCATTTTATCCTTTGAGCCGGGGGTCGATTGGAAACAGTCTCTCTGCCCTTTCGGGTAGGGGTAAGGCTTGTCTACATATTACTCTCCCCAGACCCCACCTGTTGGGAGTATACTGGGTAGTTGTTGTTGTTGTTGTGTTGTAGCAATAAAATTAATTATATTAATCTTTACTATCTCACATAAACACTCCTGACACATATTCCAATATTATTTACTCCAAGAACAATGTAGAAAAAAAGTAATTGGACCATAAAAAAAATGTCAAAAAATTACTTATTTTAGACCGAAAAGAATATAGTAGTAAGTTAATAATAACATTAATATCAAAGAAATGTTACACGTTTTCATTCTTCTTTTCTTTGTTACTACTATTAGAACAATTGCACAAACTCAAGGACGACAAAAAAAAATTGTACTAAAAATTTGCTACCATCTTTACCGTCCACCGACAATAGTTACTAACATCTTCCTAGTATTAGTACATTACATGAGTTATATTACACAAGTTTAAACCTTGTTAAATACGAACCTTGTTGAGATCTGTGCTATTATTCGAAAATTAAAGTAAGTTGATTAACCACATTAATGGAGCTTTTGCTTGTTTTTATCATATAATGTCACTTCTAACACAGAACATTAAAATTGGAGACAGTCGAATTTGCAACTCTAACCAATGATCCAGTGTATACATGTGTGTGTAATATTTTTTTCAAACTATTCTAGGGTCCACCTCTATCCCAAAAAAATTGGAGAAAAAATAATTCAAACGAAAGAGACTACGAGAATTGGGTTTAAGGATTAATGAGGGCTGTTGATACGTTTGTTTACGGATTCGGCCGAATTCAGTAATTTTTGCTCAAACAATATCTTTGTGTTAAAAGTTTCTTTAAATATGAATAAATATTAAATTTAAAATCTAATTATTAACACTTAAAGATCGTTCTAAAGTTTTAAATTTATAATGTTGAAATCCTGATTCCGCCTTCCATATTGCACATAAAGAAATCTGTATAAGTTTTCGTTGGGAATTTGAGTTTAAACAGTGTCTTGACCGCTACCTTACCTAGACCTAGATTGGCACATGATTCTACAATATAGCAACTGTATAAAATAATGTGTATAGTACAGATTATGGTTCTAAATTAACATTGGAATCTAACACTGCTATCCTAGGAAAGGACGAGAAGATGGGACTTACTGTTTAAATCTTAAAAGAATGAATACAATGGTGTCCCTCCCCATATAATTGCTAGAATCATGGTAAGCATCAACATTTAATTCTGCTACAACACTCAAAATAAATCTTTCAAATAATGCTTTTAGGAATTTTTATAAACTGGGATACAAGTACAAATAAGCACAACAGGACAAAGGGGAAGAGAAGAAGAAAGTCTTCAGATACAGTGTGAAAACATTATGGATATTGACTTTGATGGGTCCATTGAATTAAATAGGCTTGACTGCTCCCAATTTAGTGCAAGGAAGAAACTATATTTGGAGTGTGCTTAAATATATGGAATCCGCATTAATCAGACCAGTAATCTTTGATTATCGGATTGTGCTAAATATATAGGATCCCTGATAGGTTTCATATTCGTATTTTAAGCTTTTAAAATAAAAAAAAACTTCTGATAGGCACTACACAACGCGAGCACATTAATGGAACCAGTAGTTTTAAATACTGAATGCTTAAAGAAATAGTACAAAGAAGGAAAGATAAAAATCTTTCCTTTCCCAAGTCCCATATGAATGCCAGTGGTTTAGAGCCTCTCACCCAATCATGCAATGGTTGTTACTGAAGCAACTGAATGTGAATTGGACCACTCTATGATTGAACCATTTCATATTAATTAGGTGATTGTGGTAGCTCACTATCAAATAAATGACTCCTATGAATAGGAGTGGCATTATATCAAGATTCCATTAAATTTGCTGTATCGTGTCATAAGATCCATAGAGCTGAACCTCTACAACTTTGATTCTTAAGATGGGTCCAATAGGAAAGATAGTTGTGTAGCAAATTGGTAACGTAGATCCAAGGACAAAATATTCTAGCAATATAAGTAAAGTACGATCAATCAGTACTCTTGAATCTCGAATTTGTTGAATAGACTGTGCAAGTGACCAGGAGATCATGGGTTTGATTCGTAAAAATAGTTTTTTGTAGAAATATAAAATAAGTGTGCGTACAATAAAATCTTGTGATCTGATCCATCTTCGAACACTGCGTATAACGGGAGGTTAGTGCACCAGACTGCCCTTTTATATTGGATAAGTATAGCATTGTGTTGAGTAATTTTATGGTGTGCCTCAGCCTCTTTTTATCTCCCGCATTTGTGGACCCATATTATTAGACAAAAGAAAACCTCACACAACTAGCGTTAACTGTGTGAGACATCCCGAACCTTACGCATAGGGAGAAGTTAGTGCACCAAACTGTACTTTTATGTTGGATAAGTATAGCATTGCGTTGGTTCGTCGATGTGTTCTTTTAGTTTGAGAGTGACATTACTTGGAGGATCACTTGCTGTAGAAAAGAAGTAGAAAAAGTGGAGAACATCATCATGAGGAAAAACTTCCCCCCATAAACAGCTAGCTAGCATGAGGCATGAGCTCTTTTTTAAAAAAAATTCTACAACATCGAAATTGATGAAAGTGAAAATGGCAGGTGAAGAGGGGCATGGCTTATCTGTAAAAAAAAAAAAAAGGAAGAGTGTTACTATGGGGGAACAAAGCACCTGAACAAAGGAGAAGATAATACTCCAGTACTAGGAGAAAGAAAGAAATAGGTGGGAAGTGATGAGGATATCACATGGGCTGGTAAAGTTCTGTTTTTCACCCTGTCTCTCTCATGCTCCTCCAACTGTATGCAATCTCAACTTTACCAAAGACCTATCAACCCCTCTCGGCATCTTTTACTTTCTTCCTTTCTGTTTTTGTTTTCAATTCAATGTGTTTATTCCAAGAAGTCATGAATTTAAGCCATAAAAAAAGTTACTTGTAAAAATTAAAAGAAGACCTCATATAGTAGACCTTATGTGATCTGGCCTTTCTCCAAATCGGAACTGAAAAGCTTTGTGCACTGAACTGCCTTTTAGAGTAGAAGATGCTGGAACTCCAGCTACCCTAGATGGTCTTCTTTCAAAACAATCAAAAACCAACTTCTCAAAAACAAATTATAGGCATACAAGTACAAGGCATCGGCATTATGTCATGAAGAAAGTACATGATTTCAGATAAAACCAAAAGGGATTAACTGAGAGATGCTCATCTCTGCATCCGCAGGTATTCCACACCAGATGGGCAAAGATTCTGTTATTATATTCTTGGCTGTATTTACCAAACCAACAAAATACTGAGAGTAGTATCTGAAACCAACAAACAAGATCCAATCTAGTTAACAGCAGAATCAAGCAAATTTACAACTTTCTTCATCTGCTTACCTTAACTACTTTGACTTTAACCTAAACTCCAGAGAAATCCCATTCTCCTGACACAAATTGACAACTTCCAAAACTAAGAAAAGAAAAGGAACATGTCATATGAAAGTGATAAAAATGAAAAAACTAAGACTGCTGTCAATCCAATCTAGCAGTGCTCTAACTACCACAGCCATATACAGTAGGCTGAGAGAAAAAACTATGATCACCTAAAATGGTCAATGACTCAGGCTCATGGCAAAGATTCTTGACCTAGATTTATGGAAGGTAAACTAAAAATTAACCTCCAGTTGCTCCATTCATCACCAGGAAAACTGAGCTCCAACGCTTCAGTTGGATTCTGTTTTCAAGAGTATAAAAATTCGTCCAGGCTCAGGAAGAACCTGGGAATCATTATGCTCTATTTACAGATAAAGATGTACGCCACCAACAATTTATGACTCAATTAATTAGAATCTAAGTAACTTCTAGTGTGTTAGTCAATCAGAGACCCCTCTTTCCGTATAAACAATTGACCAGCGTTTGTTCCTAGTACGTTAGACTTCCACCTTCCACACCATGTTATCCATGCTGCCATCATGAGTTTTCTCCAGTGCTGCAACCTTAGCACGGTGATGGGCAAGTGAAATTGCACTTTTTCCCCTTTCATCTTGAGGGAGCTCACAGGCTTCGCTTATAGACCCTGATCTCAGATCAGCTGGTGGTATAAAGCAGTCCATCGATAATCCTGGGACGTTAAATGCAACCTCTTCTATTGTCCAAGCTTCTTCCATCCTAGTTTTGGTATGACTCATAGCCATCTCCCCAAAACGGAAAAGTGTGACTACAGAACGCCCAGAATGGGCAATCATGATTCCTTCTACAGGGCGGTAATCATTTAAGAATGAGTTGATAGTTGTCTCCCAGTAAACTGCATCTCCTCCGTTTGATTGGATCCTGGTGAGATGCGAATCCTCCATGTGAACAAGAAGGCCAGTCTTCTGGCTGAAGTAGCCAAATAAGACGTGCCTTATTATTTCCGCTGGTCCTTCACTTCTGGCCTTCAACGTGTGAGGATCAGCACAGAGCTTCAGAATGAAGCAGTCCTCCCCATTGATCTTCTTCTCACCAATGCATCTTGAGTTAGCAAACATACTAGCAGTAGATCTTGGATCAAGACCCTGTAAACAGCAAGATTCAATTCTGAGACTAGGTAAAGATGAAATCTTGCAGTAAAAAAGTAAAACGCCCAAAACCAAGACTAGTTAAAGTAGTTATATATGAATGGCAGTAAAGCACTAGTTAAAGTAGTTATATATGAATGGCAGTAAAGCTTAATCATGAACATGTTCACCTGTAGGGCTCGTCTCAGTGGCCGAACAGGTCCTTTTGCAGTATGAGCTCCAAGCCAAGGCGTGTGTCTCCAGACAAGCTTGCCATTGCAGCTAGCATGAACCTTGCTTCCACCAACAGCAAGCTCCACATACCACATGTCGGGATTCATTTGCCAGAGGACAAATCCACCTGACTCAGCAGCTCTAGCAGAATTCCTATTCTTAACCACCTTTGTTGGGGTTTCAAATTCAGAAGCTAACATCTTCAGTTTCCCCATGGCATAAGCATTCTTGATTGAATTCTGGAGCTTTTGCCCTCCTGATGCAGCAGTATATTGCTGCAATATATACTGCGCTGATGAAGTTTCCTGCAAAATTACAATAAAGAGGATCAGCCAAGTTTTCAGTACAGTAATTAGTGACTAACTCAAAAAAACAGCAAACAGACCACAAAATAATTACACCTTCTAGAGTTAAATAAATATTCCTTAAAAAAATAGAAGACATTAAAAACATACCCCAATTAACACAAAATTCTTTAGCTATCTCACTACATTTGAAAACTAAACAACTAGAATGTGCAACCAAAAGGGACCCGTTAACACATCACCCCATTGCTTGCCATGTGAAACCATGCGTCATATGACCAGTAAACTCAGCATCAAAGTAGTTGTATCAGTCAAAATTAAGTAAACATGGACTTAAAATCATCTATTCAAGAAGGACCAGTTAGTACATCACTACTAACTAACTACTTAAAATATAAATTACAACAAAAAAAGGGAACAAGTCCACCTAATAATTTCAGCTCAGCTAACTAAAAATCCAAATGACGTATAGAAGAGAAGGATAATCACGAAAAAGGATTAAAAAAAATAGACTTACGATGGGCGTATCTTTGATGCTAAGATGAGGCAAGGGGTCACTGGTGCTAACGTGCACCGGGGCGAGAGGAGCACCCATGACACCAAGCAACAGTCTCAGATCAGACCTCTTAGCGTACGCACTCGACGCTACCGAGGGAGTCCTAAAAAGCTGCCCTTTCATCCAATGTCCTAAACCCGACCCGACCCGCTTCGAATCCCCGACTTCTCCACCGTCCGGATCCGGACCCTCCATCAACGGCGTTAATGTCTCCCCTAACGGCCTCAAACTCCCTGACCTCGAGATCAACGCCTCAGAATTCGCCACGTAATGACTACTACTACTGCTATTATTAGTGTTCTTCTTCCTCCGTAGCAAACTCGTAATGGGCGACCCGCTTCTTGCCGGACTCTTCGCTCTTGACCGCCCCGGAGATAAACCACGCACCACTTCTTCCTTTAACGCCGAGAAGAACCCTTGTTTTCTCTCCATATTACGGAAACAAAAACACCAAAACCCCAATACTTAGTTTCTATCTTCTTCAACCAAACAACCTAAATGCAATTTTCAGAGGTTGAAATTACAATACTGAGACATAAGGGTAGCCATAGATGAGATATTTAGCAGAGATTATAGAGTGAGAAAAAAACAGAAAGAGTGAGTGGAGAAGCTGGAAGTTGAGAAGAAAAAAGGAGATTAAAGAGGAAAGAGAGGAAGACTGAGTATTGCTTTGTGAGAGTGACAGTGTGAATAAGACTACTGGAAAAATGAATGAATAATAAAAGGGATAAATCATAAAAGCAATATTGCTGCTTCTCAGTCTTGGGCCCATTGTGGGAAGTGATGTGAGGATACCTCTTTATCTTTATCTTCACGCGCTTTTTTTAGTGAGTGGATTCCCTGCTGTTCCTCTTACTTTAATAGCGGGTTCTTACTTTTACTTAATGATGTATTGTTGTTATGAAATAATATAAAAGACAAGAACAATAACCCAAGAACAAGAGCAAATAGAGAGAAGAGTAGAGAGAGTTCTTCTTATTGATACTTAGAGAATGTTAAGAGTTATTTACAATGATAGAGGGCACCTCTATTTATAGGGAGGAGGATGATTTATCTACCAAGAATAGAACTCTAGAATCTCTCTAATTAAAGACATTCACCTTAAATAGAAGTGTATTTATAACACTCCCCCTTGAATGTCTATTCAATGATGTGCCTCGTTAAAACCTTAAAACAAAACCCAATGGAAAAAATTAAAGTAAGGAAAAAGAGTACACATGTTTGAATATGCGCCTATTGGTTGCCTCGTTAAAAACCTTGCAAGGAAAACCCGGTGGGACAAAACCTTGTAAGGGAAAAAGAGTGCAACGCGCCTTAAATCCCCCTGATAAGAACATCAATTTATGTCCTTAAGTCTTCGCATCCCGATCTTGTGAACTAGCTTCTTGAAGGTTGACTTTGGTAGAGATTTTGTGAACAAATCAGCCATATTGTCGCTTGAACGAATCTGTTGAACATTGATATCACCATTCTTTTGAAGATCATGTGTGAAGAATAACTTTGGTGAAATATGCTTCGTTCTATCTCCTTTTATGAATCCTCCCTTCAATTGAGCTATACATGCTGCATTGTCTTCATACAAAGTTGTGGGTAGTTTATCACACTTCAAACCACATTTGTCTTGGATATGATGTATTATCGACCTTAACCACACACACTCCCGACTTGCTTCATGAATAGCAATTATCTCGGCATGATTAGATGAAGTAGCCACAATTGATTGCTTAGTCGATCGCCAAGATATGGCGGTTTCTCCACAGGTAAACACATAACCCGTTTGAGATCGAGCCTTGTGTGGGTCGGACAAATATCCAGCATCAGCATAACCAACAAGATCCGGGCTGCAATTCTTGCCATAAAATAAGCCCATATCGGTAGTTCCCTTTAGGTACCGCAATATGTGTTTGATCCCATTCCAATGTCTCCTCGTAGGAGCCGAGCTAAATCTTGCTAAGACATTAACTGAAAAGGATATGTCAGGTCTTGTAGTATTTGCAAGATACATTAGTGCGCCAATTGCGCTAAGATATGGTACTTCAGGACCAAGTAGCTCTTCATTCCTTTCTTGTGGTCGGAATGGATCTTTGTTCACATCAAGTGATCGAACAACCATCGGTGTACTTAAAGGATGTGCTTCATCCATGTAAAACCGTTTCAGTACCTTTTCTGTATAGGTAGATTGATGAACAAAAGTTCCGTTTGCCAAATATTCAATTTGCAAACCAAGACATAGTTTAGTCTTTCCGAGATCTTTCATCTCGAATTCATCCTTTAGATAATCAATTGCCTTTTGGAGTTCTTTAGGGGTTCCAATAAGGTTTATGTCATCAACATATACGGCAAGTACAACAAATTCCGATGTTGTTTTCTTTATAAAAACACACGGGCAAATGGCGTCATTTATATAGCCTTCTTTTAACAAGTACTCACTAAGACGATTATACCACATTCGTCCAGATTGCTTTAGACCATACAAGGATCTTTGCAATTTAATTGAGAACATTTCTCGAGATTTTGAGTTGTGCGCGTTTGGTACCTTGAGTCCATCGGGAATTTTCATGTATATCTCATTATCAAGTGAGCCATAAAGATAGGCAGTAACCACATCCATTAAGTGCATGTCAAGCTTTTCATGGACAGCAAAACTTATGAGATAACGAAAGGTTATCGCATCCATTACAGGCGAATATGTCTCTTCATAATCGACACCATGCCTTTGAGAAAAACCTTGTGCAACAAGGCGTGCTTTATATCTTTGTACCTCGTTTTTCTCATTTCTTTTGCGTACAAAGACCCATTTATAGCCGACAGGCTAAACACCATTAGGTGTTTTAACTATAGGGCCAAAAACTTCACGTTTTGCCAGCGAATTCAATTCTGATTGAATTGCTTCTTGCCACTTTGGTCAATCCTGTCTTTTTCGACATTCTTCAACAGATTGAGGTTCGAGATCCTCACATTCTTGCATAATGCTAGATGCTACATTATAAGCAAAGGCATTATCCACCACAATATCCACTCGATTAATATTTGCCTCAATATTAATTGGATTTAGGGATAGTTCCGTATTTTCCAGAGTCTCGGGCTCAATGGATTCTTCATGAATCTCAGAATTTGTTAAATCATGAGATTCTTTTGTGGTGTCATTTTGATCGTTCTTTTTCCTCTTTCTAGGATTTCGATCTTTGGAACCTAATGGTCTGCCACGCTTCAGGCGTGCATTCGACTCATTGGATATGACACTAGATGATTGTCCAACAGGGACATCAATACGGATTGGAACATTTTCCGCGGGAATGTGGGATTTCGTTATCCTTTTCAAGTCCGTAAATGCGTCAGGCATTTGATTTGCTATTCTTTGCAAATGGATAATCTTTTGTACCTCTCTTTCACAAATAGAGGTATGTGGATCAAGATGAGATAATGATGCATTTTTCCACAAAATTTCCCGTTTGGTTTCACCAACTTTTCCCCCTAATTTTGGGAAAAGTGTCTCATCAAATCGACAGTCTGCAAATCGTGCAGTAAACAAGTCGCCTGTCAATGTTTCGAGGTAGCGAATGATGGAGGGCGATTCAAACCCAACATATATTCCTAACCTTCTTTGCGGACCCATTTTGGTGCGGGATGGCGGTGCAATAGGCACATATACTGCGCATCCAAAAATCCTTAAATGGGATATATTGGGTTCATGACCCAAAACCAATTGCAACGGGGAATACTTGTGGTAATTCGTCGGTCTGAGACGAATTAGCATTGCTGCATGTAAGATGGCGTGACCCCATACCGAAGTGGGCAGCCTCGTTCTCATAAGTAATGGCCTTGCAATCAACTGCAGGCGTTTGATTAACGATTCTGCAAGACCGTTTTGAGTGTGAACATGAGCTACAGAATGTTCAACTTTTATCCCGATTGATAAGCAATAATCATTAAATGCTTGGGATGTAAACTCAGCAGCATTATCCAGTCTAATGGACTTGATTGGATTATCTGGAAATTGTGCTCGTAGTCGAATTATTTGTGCCATTAATTTCGCAAACGCAAGGTTGCGTGATGACAACAGGCACACATGAGACCATCTACAGGATGCGTCTATCAAGACCATGAAATACCTAAATGACCCACTCGGTGGGTGAATAGGTCCACAAATGTCCCTTGTATATGTTCCAGAAACGTGGGTGACTCAGTCCCAACCTTTGTTGGTGATGGCCTGATAATCAACTTGCCTTGATAACACGAAGTGCAAGGATATTCATTATTTGAGAGAATTTTGAAATTCTTTAACGGATGCCCATATGAGCTTTCTATAATCCGTCTCATCATGACCGATCCTGGGTGTCCCAATCGATCATGCCAAAGTACAAAGGTATTGGAATCAGTAACCCTTTGGTTTACTGTTGAATGTGCCTCAATTGCACTAATTCTTGTCCAATACAGGCCACAAGATAAAGACGGGAATTTCTCAATAACCTCTTTTGGCCGGAGACATTCTTTGTGATGACGAGATATTCAAGATTATCTTCATCCATTGTCTCAATATGATAGCCATTCCGGCGTACATCTTTAAAACTCAACAAGTTTCTCTTAGACTTGGAGGAGAACATTGCATTCTCTATGATTAACGTCGTGCCCTTGGGCAGAGTTACAATTGCTCTTCCGGAGCCTTCAATCAATTTACTACTTCCAGAGATTTTAGTAACGTTTGCCTTACACATATTTAGTTGAGAGAAATACTTCCTTTCTTTGAGTATTGTATGTGTAGTACATGAATCAATTAGGCAAATACTTTTACAGTTGGATGTTGATCCAAGTTCGCTTTGTGAGATATCCATATTTGCTATCCCATAGTTTGCCATACAAAAGAGATACAAGAACATAAGAATAAACAAGTTCAATTCTTTGTGTCACATAATATTTTCAAAATCTGCTGCTAACAGTTGACTAACAAAATCAGATATGTTATCCATTACTTTGCAGTTTGAAAATTTCAGTTTAAACATTTTTCACACACAATCGATTGTTTAACATTGACAATCGATTGTTGATTAATTTTGAAAAATTCCGGATCACACTGTCTAACGATAATCGATTGTTAGACATAGACAATCGATTGTGGATGATTTTTGAAAAATTCCAGATTACACTGCCTAACGACAATCGATTGTTAGACATAGACAATCGATTGTGGATGATTTTTGAAAAATTCCAGATTACACTGTCTAACGACAATCGATTGTTAGACATAGACAATCGATTGTGGGTGATTTTTGAAAAATTCCAGATTACACTGTCTAACGACAATCGATTGTTAGTCAACGACAATCGATTGTTGATCAATTGTTTTTCAACTTTAATGCGAAAATAGTTGATAATCGACTAGTTTTTCAGGCTAGTCGATTACCCCCACTGGAAAATAAAAGTTTTATTGATATTTGAGCATATTGAAGATATTCTAAAGAACTACTGCTAACATTGCATCATGAACTAACTAATACGAGCTAATACTAATGACTATTAGTTTATTCACTAACTAATACAAATAAGTAGGACAAAATCAAATAACTCCATCTTCTTTCATCACGGATCCATCGCCGATTAGGTGGTCTATTTTTCCATCGGGTTGCTCAAAGAAGTCTGCCACATCCAGGTGGGTGATGTCCTCATTGTCGTCATAGACAAAATTTGTTTCAGGGCCTTTTTTCTTTCGAGATGCTTGATAAAGGTCAACCAAGTGTCTTGGTATACGGCAAGTCTTTGACCAGTGCCCTTTCCCACCGCAACGATAACATATCGTTTCTGAACCATTTGCCTTAGGATCTTCATGACCCCGTTTCTGTTTTCGGCGGTTATCTCTCTTCGGGGGGTGACGGACTTCATTGGAATTTCTTCCTTGTCTACGTCCCTGGCTATGACCCCGTTTACGACCATGACCATGGTCCTTTTCATGTTTGGCATAATGAGAGTGCACCTTATCTGCTTCAGGCAGTGGTGTAGACCCAGTGGGTCGATTTTCATGATTTCTCATGAGCAAGTCATTATTTCGCTCAGCCACTAATAGAAGAGAAATCAGTTCAGAGTACTTTGTAAAGCCTTTCTCTCTGTACTGTTGTTGCAGTACTATATTGGAGGCATGAAACGTTGTAAACGTTTTCTCAAGCATATCATAATCGGAGATATTATCCCCGCATAGCTTCAATTTGGAAGTAATTCTGAACATAGCAGAATTATATTCAGAAACGGACTTAAAGTCCTGGAGCCTCAGATGAGCCCAATCATATCGTGCTTGTGGCAGAGTGACCAACTTCAGGTTGTCATACCTCTCCTTTAAGCCGTTCCACAAGACGAGTGGATCCTTGACGGTGAGATATTCAATCTTCAAACCTTCATCAAGTGGTGGCGCAAGAAAATCAAGGCCTTCGCACATTCTTGGGTGGATGCTTTTTCTCTATCTTTGATGGTGTCTCCGAGACCCATAGCATCTAAGTGGATTTCAGCATCCAACACCCATGTCATATAGTTCTTGCCCGAAATTTCAAGGGCAACGAACTTTCTTTTTGTAATGTCAGACATAATCGAAATTTAAATTAGGAAGAGGGAAATACCTTAGATTTCTCGAGAATGGTTCTTGAGACGGTAGAGTCTCGTGCTGATAACGTGTTATGAAATAATATAAAAGACAAGAACAATAACTCAAGAACAAGAGCAAATAGAGAGAAGAGTAGAGAGAGTTCTTCTTATTGATACTTAGAGAATGTTAAGAGTTATTTACAATGGTAGAGGGCACCTCTATTTATAGGGAGGAGGATGATTTATCTACCAAGTATAGAACTCTAGAATCTCTTTAATTAAAGACATTCACCTTAAATAGAAGTGTATTTATAACAATTGTGGAGTATTTAATATTATAAAATTGGGTGACACGCTTGATTAATTAAATGATCGGGTAAGATTTAGGGTAATTTTCCACGTAGTAACTAATCTAGGATATTCCGCTTTGACCACGATATGTATGGCGCGTGGTTTCCTGACCAGAAAAGGAATTTGTGGAAAACAACTAAATTAAATTCGGTTTACATTGAAGTTACGAAATTAAAATTCCCAGTGAATAAGGGAAGAAATTATTGTTAACTTTATTTAATTCTCTTAACTTTCTGTATGAACTGAAATATTTATTTATATAAAGTTTCAATATTTAAAAATTAGACATAGCCATTGTATCTTTTGTTGATCAAACCACTAAGATAACGTTCAAACAGATTTTGGTTTTTTTTTAAAAAAGAATAAGAATGATTCACCATAAAGTGGGCAGGTTGAGTAACACAGTTTATGCCACGCTTGCACTAGAAATGAACGCGGTAAGGTGGATGAAAAAATAGTTATTTAACTATCAAAACTTCAACCAACTACATTTTTCAAAATTTTGATTACCAAATGCATATTTTACCCTTTAAATTTATAAAATTTTGTTTATTTTTTATTTTCTTTTAAGTTTTTAATACAATAAATTTTGTTCTTTTTAATTTATATTATGGATTTACCTAAAAAGTTTATTTATAAATAAAAAATAAAAAAATTCAAGCATACATAACATTCAAATATTAAAAATTAAGCATAGTAAAAAAATTAACTAGAACAATTTGTTCCTAAATAACAATTATGATATTAACAATAAAAACTCAAAAATTTATTTACACAACGGAGAATGAAAGAATATAAAAGTTTTAAAATATATATGATATGCACGTAATATAAAAAATAATTATTTAAGATAAAGATTTTAATTTAATATATATTATATATTCTTCAAAATTATGCTCAGTTGTACTTTTATTGCGGAATTATACATGCTAGAAAACTAATTCTTCATTTTTTATTTTATAAATAAAATTTATTTGTTCTATAGGTAAGTATATAATGTAGATTAAAAAGGAGAAAAACATATGAAATTTAAAAAATCGGCGTATTTGAAGCTAGCAGAGAGCATAGACGAGGATTATAAGAGATCTAACAACAAGGTATAAGAAGACTAGGAAGAGAGCAAGGTTAGCGGTTACGACGACTAAGACTGCGGCATTTGGTCATTTATATGAGGAAATTGGGGATAAAGGCGTGGACAAGAAGTTGTACAGGCAGGCGAAGATTAGATAGTAGAAGGCCCGAGATTTGGACCAAGTGAGGTGAATAATAGAAGAGGAGGGTAAAGTATTATTGGATGGGCATAAATTAGGCAGAGATGGTAGTCTTACTTCCATAAACTCTTGAATGAGGAGCTGATAGGAGCATTGTGTTGGGTGAGTTAGAGTACTCGGAGCGGCATCGTGAGTTTGGGTACTGTAGACGCCTACGAGGGGGAGGTTGAAGGGGCTATGCACAGGATGTGTAGGGGTAGAGCGATCGGGTCGGACGAGATTCCTTAATTTTGGAAGAGCTTGGGCAAGGTGGGTTTAAAATGAATTTTTAGGTTATTTAACGTAATTTTTAGGATGAAGAAAAAGTCTGATGAGTGGAGGCGGAGTATGATGATTCCATTGTAGAGATATCTAAAACGTCAACAATTATAAAGGTATCAAGTTGTTAAGCCATACGATGAAAGTTTGGAAGAGGATGATGGAAGGGAGGATGAGGAGGAGTGTGTCCATTTTCGAGAACCAGTTTGATTTTATGCCGGGATGATCGATTGCTGAAGACATCCACATTCTGAGGAGATTGGTTGAGTAGAATAGAGCGATGGAGAAGGACTTGCATATGATATTTATTGACATAGAAAAAACTTATTAGTAAGTCTCGAGAGAGATCCTATGGAGATATTTGGAGGTTAAGAGAGTGTCGGTAGCGTATATAAAAGTGATCCTGGACATGTATGATGGAACTAAGACATAGGTTTGGACAGCAAGAGGAGACTCTAAGTACTTTTCCGGTTAAGATGGGGCTGCATCAGGGATCAACACTTAGCCCATTTTTATTTTTCTTGGCAATAGACGCATTGACGCAACACATTTAAGGGGAGGTGCCTTGGTGCATCTTATTTGGAGATTACATAATCCTGATTGATGAGATGCATTGTAGTGTTAATGAGATGTTGCAGGTCTGGAGACACGCCTTGGAGTCTAAGGGTTTCGAGTTGAGTATGACCAAGACAGAATACTTAGAGTGTACGTTTAGCGATATTACTCTGGTACTGGATGGGGATGTGAGGTTTGATACACAAGTCATTCCCAGGAGAGAGAATTTCAAATATCTAGGGCCTATAATTCGGAATGATATGAAGATTGATGAGTATATCACATATCGTATCGGGGCAGGATGGATGAAGTGGAGGCTCGCTTCCGATTTCTTGTGAGATAGGAATAAGCCATTGATACATAAGGGTAAATTATACAAGGTAATGATTAGACCGACTATGTGTTATGATCGAAACTACTAGGTGTCATGCAGATGCTAGCAAAACAAACCTTCAACATTGATAAATCAGACAACAAAAGAGAATTATACCAAAAAATACAAACATTTAATGTGGTTCGATCAATTGACCTACATCAATGACAGAGATGAGCAATCCACTATATAAAAGAGAGTACAAAAATTGAGAAAACAACCTCATGAAGAGGTAAACTAACACTTGTCCCGTTAATTTCTCCCCCTAAATATGACTCTCAAGTCCCATATGGCTACGTTGTGGATGCTACTGAATAAGAAGGAAGAATTCTCAATTTATAGAAGTCCAAACCTTTTCCTACAAGAAAAGGGACTAGCCAGATTTATATTTCTATCTAAGAAAAGGAAAACCCAATATGGTAAATATGTTGCCCTTTCCTTCAAGAGATACGAAAACAAAATATGGTAAGAAAATCAGGACAATACTTAACGGTCCCTCCCCCCTACCCCAAATTTTCTGATAAAATAAATTTGATCAACCTTCTTGACACATTTTTCAACGAGTCACATCTCCAAATTTCCACCACAAAATTTGTTTCAACGTGAGTGATACTCCGATCAAATTTCTTATACAAAAATCATGATTACCTTCAAAAAGTTTGCGGCTAGAACTAAACTCGCCAAGATGAACTTTTCTTGAACCTTGCTCTGATACTACTTGTTAGGACAAAAAAAATCACGTGTCATGCGAAGTTAGTAAAGCAAATCTTAGATTATGATACATCAGACAACAAAAGAGAAATATACCAAAGAAACACAAACATGTCAACTGACCTACGTTCACAGTGAAGATGAGCAATCCACTATATAAAAGAGATTAAAAAAATTGAGAGAGCAACCTCACGAAGAGGCAAACACAAGTGACACACTAACATTTATTCCTTAAAGTTCTCCCCCCTATACAAGGCTCTCAATCCCCCTATGGCTTAGATGCTACTGAATGAGAAAGAAGAATCTTCAATTTATAGAAGTCCAAATCTTTTCATACAAGAAAAGAAACTAGACAAATATGGGAGATTTGTGTTCCTTCTAAGAATAGGAAAACCTAATTATGGTAAATATGTTATCCTTTCCTACAAGATATAGGAAAATCAAATATGGCAAGAAAATCATGACAACACCTAATACTATGTTATATGGAACAGAGTGCTGGACAATCAAGAACTCACATGTCCAACAGATGAAAGTATCTAAAATGAGGATGTTGAGATAGATGTATGGGAATACTAGGTTAGATAGGATTATGAATGAAGTTATTTGGGATAAGGTGGGAGTGACCTTTATAGAGGAAAAGATGAGAGAGGTGAAACTGAATGGTTCGGGCATGTTAAGAGTAGAGGAACGGATGCCCCAATCAGAAGGTGTGAGAGGTTGGCCTTGGGTGTATGAATAAAGGTAGAGGTAGGTCGAATAAGTATTGGGAAAAAGTTATCAGGCGGGACATGGAGCATTTGAGCTAACCGAGGACATGACCTTGGATAGGATGGTGTGAAGGTTTAGAATTATGCTAGAAGGTTAGTAGGTAGTGTTAGTGTTAATGTTAGTGTGGTACCCTTTTATCCCGAGTTTGCTATTTTTACATATCTTGTTCTATTATTACTTGTCACTAGTACTTCCTTAGTTTGTTATCAGTGCTCATTTCATATTCTCTGTTGCTATTATACCTCGAATTTAATGTCTCTAAATATATCGTCATTCTATTAGTTGTTATCGGTACTTGTTTTATATTCTTTATTCTTATCTTCAAATAAATTTTCTAAATATATTATCTTGTTATTTATTTCTACCGGTGCTTCTTCCATCTTCTTTAGCTGTGGATCTATCGGAAACAGTATCCCTGCCCTCCCTAGGTGTTACATCTCGTACCTTAGCATTAGGATGTGCAGTAATAAATCCACATGAATTCGAAGGGATTATGTCTATTATGAGATTATAGAGGGTTTAAGACATTATTATTATGAGACCCTGTAAATTTACAACATTGATACCGTTATATATATATATATATATATATATATATATATATATATATATATATATATATATATATATATATATATATATATATATATATCGTTAAAAATGGTTTGAAAATATAATTTTATATAGTTATTAATATTACTACTTTCGAATAAGTTATAAATTATACACATAATATGAGAAATTTTATGAGATTTTATTTATTATAAATATAAATTATTTTCTCAGAAGAAAAGAATATTATCCTTTTACCTATTAAGAATTAAGTGTACGAAATTTTGTACTTTTTATATGTGATTAGAAAAATTAAAAATTGAAAACATATATGTATTTTTCGATCAATATTTTATTAAAATAATAGTGTATGTATTAATTTTATATGATCCATATAGCTACGATAATATGATATTAAAGTATCTTAAATATAATAATATTTTAAATAACTTAAGATAATTTTTAATTGTATGAACATTAATCCACGTGTAAGAAGGTAGAATGAATAATCACCATTTATACGTGGATACAATATTACACTCAATGCTCTACCCTAATTGACACCTAGAGCAAAATCCAAAGAAGCCTAGAATTGCTCTTTAAAACACGTTGTTATTCAACTTTTGGTCTGATAAATTTGTAATTGTTTGGTTGTTATTAAGTTTGTAAAAGTAATTATATATCAACAAAACCATCCGAGGAAAAGTATACAGGGAAAATGTTCATATACCAATTATCATATTACCCTTAATTAACTCCTTTCCTGTTGTGTTTGCCTAGAACTCTTTCTTTTTTTCCTTTTTATTGGAGTCAAGTGTGTATCTTAATGTTTTACATACGTCAAGCCAAAGCTTTACTGTGCACTGATGAATTATGTAGCAGCATCTCAAAGGAGTTCGAACGAGGTCAACGAAGAAAAGTAGTTTAGGCTTGCCCTTGGCCTCTATGGCTTAGTGGGGAATTTGCGTGAGGAAGTAGTAAGGGAAATATAACAAATCTAATCAATTATAAGACGTGTCAATAGAGTCTCAATATCTCCAAGAGTCTCATCCGAATTCATGACTAAGTGAAAATTTACCAGTTGTTGAGTGAAAATCTTTATTTGTTGAAATTGTTGATAAAGAACAATGAACTTTGGTGTATAGCTGGATCAGTTATGTGAAGGCTATCAATTTTTTCCTTTTTGCATGATCTATACGATAGCAAAAAAGACAAGCAAATATATAATTCCCATAAATGATTGTATCCATAGAAATGCTAGAAATACTTATATTCTTGATTCCTCATGTATCACATTATTTTATTATTTATTCATGGATCTCAGAAAAATATGTAACTTGAAAAGGGTTTATTTTATGGTATTATTCAAAGGCATAATGTTCTTATGACATTCAAAAAGATTTTATTAAATAATGTTCTTCTCATGCGTTGCATTCGTTTATATGTGTATTTACTCATGACTCAGACGACGTTATATATGCGTATATATGAATATATGTATATGGGATATGAGAAAAGGTTACAACATTATATACGCATCACCACCTAATCAGCTGGTATACGATGATGATGTTGCCCACAATGGCTGAAATATGACTCAGACGGCGCTATATACGTGTACACACACACACACACACACACACACACACACACACACACACATATATATATATATATATATATATATATATATATATATATATATATATATATATATATATATATATATATATATATATATATATGGGAAAAGATTACGGGGGTTATATACGCATCACCACCTGATCAGCTAATATACGTTGATGATTTTGCCTACACTGACCGCGATGATATGATGGGATGCCCTCAGAGGCTTGATGATGTTACGAATACATGTACCTATTGCTTAACCAAAAAATGTAATTTGGTCAAAACTTGAATTTTAGAGAGAAGAAATCGGGTTACTGATAATCAAAGAAACCGAAATATAATTGGCTTTCAAAGAATAAGAATAAAGTAATAAGAACTTGTTATTTTAATATGATATCCAGAGTGTTCTGTGTCTACAAAATCTTTCTCCTTTTATAGTTGACAAGGAGTAATGAATTAATCTAAATAATAAAGGATCATTTAATGAGACGTTGCATAATTATTGCTATTAAATACTAAATAACTAACGTATCAGGTAATTAATAATGAATGTAGACTACTTTTTGTCATCAGATTCTTGTCTTTAATGCCCTTTTTATCCATTGATATTGAATGATTTAAAAAGATACAAGACTCGTATCTAAAATTCCCTCTCGTGTCTATTTTCTTTCCCTCCACCGCATGTTGTCTTCCATGCCTTTTAATCATTTATTGTTCTTTGACTGTTTGACCAATCCACATGTCATGCCACGTCATCTTTAATTCAAACTCAATTTTTCCCTAATACAGATAGTCCCCCCACTTCTCATTTATTTATCGATTAAATAATTGGGAAGTGGATCCTGAAAAAGAATTTTTGTCACAATTAATGCTTGTGTCAGTATAGATGTATCATCTGTCTTTCTCATTTAATGTTGTATACACGTGTCGTCTTCTGGTTGAATCTGCAGTTTTGTTCCCATATTTCTAGGCCTATTCAACTTCTTCTGTTTACGAAGTGATGGTTATCTTTAATATAGGCTTTCCATCATTGCCTCCCTTAATTTTGACGGTTGTTCTCACATAAACCTTTAATTCACACTTTCCTTGTCCTCTTATTCATCAATTTCCATCAAGCATTCATATTTTCTTTCTTTCTTTCACTTCTATTTATTTCAAAATTATCTTTCAATGGCATCTCCAAACCCTAACCCCATAAAGGTTTTACTTCTCTATCAATTCTCTAATGCGTCTGCTCCTATCAACCATTCAAGAAGCAGAGGAGGAAGACTCTGAACCACATTGTCTTCATACAAAATCGTTGGTAGTTTATCACATTTCAACCCACTTTTATCTCGAATGAGATGTATTATAGACCTTAATCACACACACTCTCGACTTGCTTCATGAATAGCAATTATCTCAGCATGATTAGATAAAGTAGCCACAATTGATTGCTTAGTCGATTGCCAAGATATGACAGTGCTTCCACATGTAAACACATAACCTGTTTGAGATCGAGCCTTGTGGGGGTCAGATAAATACCCAATATCAGCATAACCAACAAGATCAGGACTGCTATTATTACCATAAAATAAGCCCATATCGGTAGTCCCTTTTAGATACCGCAATACGTATTTGATTCCATTCCAATGTTTCCTTGTAGGCGCAGAGCTATATCTTGCTAAGACATTAACTAAAAAAGTTATGTCAGGCCTTGTAGTATTGGCAAGATACATTAGTGCACCAATTGCACTAAGATATGGTATTTCAGGACCAAGTAGCTCTTCATTCTCTTATTGAGGTCAGAATAGATCCTTATTCACATCAAGTGATCGCACAACCATCGGAGTACTTAATGGATATGTTCCATCCATGTAAAACCATTTTAATACCTTTTCAATGTAGGCAGATTGATGAACAAAAATTCCGTTTGCCAAATGTTCAATTTGCAAATCAAGACATAATTTTGTCTTTCCGAGATCTTTCATCTCGAATTCCTTCTTTAAATAATCAATTGCCTTTTGGAGTTCTATACGAGTTCCAATAAGGTTTATGTCATCAACATATATGGCAAGTACAACAAATTGAGATGTTGAATTCTTTATAAAAACAAATGGGCAAATGTCATCATTTATATAGTCTTTCTTTAATAAATACTCACTAAGACGATTATACCACATTCATCCTGATTGCTTTAGACCATACAAAAATCTTTGCAATTTGATTGAAAACATTTTCCAAGATTTAGAATTATGTGCGTTTGACATTTTAAATCCATCAGGAATTTTCATGTATATCTCATTATCAAGTGAGCCATAAAGGTAGGCGGTAACAACATCCATTAAATGCATGTCAAGTTTTTTTATGAGCAGCAAAACTAATGAGATAACGGAACGTAATAGCATCTATAACGGGTGAATATGTCTCTTCGTAATCGATACCAGGCATTTGTGAAAATCATTGTGCAACAAGGCGTGTCATATATCTCTGTACCTAATTTTTCTTATTTCTCTTGCGTACAAAGACCCATTTATAGCCAACAGTCTTAACACCACGTATGGACTACAAGCCCAAAAACTTTACGTTTTGCAAGTGAATTCAACTCTGATTGGATTGCTTCTTGCCATTTTGGCCAATCAAGTCTTTGTCGATATTCTCCAACAGATTGAGGTTCAAGATCCTCGCTTTCTTGCATAATGCTAGATGCAACATTATATGCAAAGACATAATCCACCAATATATCCACTCGATTCAAATTTGTTTCAATATCGATTGGATTTATTAATAGTTCACTATTTTCTTGAGTCTGAGAAAGCTCAGGAGATAGAAAGGAGGTTAAAGGAGGGCGGAGCTTGGAGAAGTTATGGGGAAGCGGACGCTATGTGGTCAGCGACAGCTAACTTGGTTAGGGGGGTAGCACGGGACGTGCTCGGGGTTTCTAAGGGATATTCAGGTAGGCATCAGGGTGATTGGTGGTGGAACGATGTAGTCAAAGGAAAAGTGGAGGCGAAGAAGGCGGCGTTCGCAAGGTTGGCAGGGAGCACAAGCGAGGAGGAGCGGAGAGTGAACAGGTTGTCCTACAGGGAGGCGAGAAGAGAAGCTAAGATGGCAGTCACGGAAGCTAAAAACGCGGCGTTCGGTCGCATGTATGAGGAACTAGGGGAGAAAGGTGGGGAAAAGAAGCTATTTCGGCTGGCTAAAGCAAGGGAAAGGAAAGCCCGTGACCTAGACCAGGTCAGGTGTATCAAGGACGAGGATGGTAGAGTTTTGATGGGGGAATCGCAAGTCAAACAGAGGTGGCAGGCGTACTTTCGGGACCTTCTTAACGAGGAGGGGGATCGGAGCATAGAGCTAGGGGAGCTGGGGCATTCAGAGCGTCATAGAGACCTTGGGTACTGCAGGCGCATCAGGGTGGAGGAGGTCTTAGGGGCGTTGCGCAGGATGAGTAGGGGTCGAGCAATCGGGCCTGACGAGATCCCGGTGGAGTTTTGGAAGTGCATGGGTAAACCTGGAGGGGAGTGGCTCTCTAGGCTATTCAACGTGATATTCAAGACTAAGAGGATGCCGGATGAGTGGCGGTGGAGTACAGTGGTGCCCTTGTACAAGAACAAGGGGGACATCCAGTGCTGCAACAACTATAGGGGTATTAAACTAATGAGCCACACGATGAAGGTTTGGGAGAGGGTGATTGAGGCGCGAATGAGGGGGGCGACGAATATATCGGGGAACCAGTTCGGTTTCATGCCGGGCCGCTCCACCACTGAGGCTATTCACCTAGTCAGGCGGCTGGCGGAACAATTCAGGGATAAGAAGAAGGACCTGCATATGGTGCTTATCGACTTGGAGAAGGCGTATGACAAGGTTCCGAAGGAGGTGCTATGGAGGTGCTTGGAGGCGAAGAGTGTGCCAGAAGCCTATATCAGAGTTATCAAGGACATGTACGATGGGGCTAAGACTAGGGTGAGGACGGTGGGTGGCGATTCAGACCATTTTCCTGTGGTAATGGGGCTCCATCAAGGATCGGCGCTGAGTCCCATGTTGTTCGCCTTAGTGATAGATGCTCTAACCCGTCATATCCAGGGGGATGTGCCCTGGTGTATGCTCTTTGCTGATGATATAATATTGATATACGAGACGAGGGCCGGTGTTAGTGAGAAGTTAGAGGTATGGAGACAGACCCTCGAGTCTAAAGGTTTCAAGATAAGCAGATCTAAGACAGAATATCTGGAGTGCAAGTTCAGTGACGAGCCGAGTGGGGTGGGCAGGGATGTGATGCTTGGTTCTCAGGCCATCGCCAAGAGGGACAGTGTCCGATATCTTGGGTCTGTGATTCAGGGGGACGGAGAGATTGACGGGGACGTCACCCATCGGATAGGAGCAGGGTGGTCGAAGTGGAGGCTTGCTTCTGGGGTCCTGTGTGACAAGAAAATCCCACACAAACTCAAAGGGAAATTCTACAGAGCCGTGGTTAGACCTGCGATGTTGTACGGGGCAGAGTGCTGGCCCGTGAAGAACTCCCATGTCCAAAGAATGAAGGTTGCTGAGATGAGGATGCTTAGGTGGATGTGTGGGCACACCAGGCTGGATAAGATTAGGAATGAAGTTATTCGACAGAAGGTAGAGGTGGCCCCAGTGGACGAGAAGATGCGGGAAGCGAGGCTGAGGTGGTTCGGGCATGTACGGAGGAGGGGTCCCGATGCCCCGGTGAGGAGCTGCGAGCGGCTGGAGATTGCTGGTGGTCGGCGGGGTAGAGGGAGGCCTAAGAAGCATTGGGGAGAGGTGATTAGGCAGGACATGACTAAAATGCAGGTTACCGAGGACATGACCCTCGATAGGGGAGTCTGGAGGTCTAGAATCAGGGTTGCAGGATAGGGGCTCTTAGAGTCCTTCGTTCGCCCCACCCGGGGTGGGTGTGGGTTAGTAGGGTTACCCATCGATGTCTAGTGTTTTAGCCTAGGTCCCCTCTTGGTTGCGATGGTATTTATGTTCCTTATGTTTACATAACCATTTACGTTATTTCTGCAGGATTACTTATGCTTTGTTTTGTTATTTTGTTTGGTCTTGCCTTGGTTACTAATTTTGTCTTTGTTTTCCAATGCAGCTTTTCATTCTGTCCTATGCGCCGAGGGTCGCATGGAAGCAGCCTCTCTGCCCTTTTGGGTAGGGGTAAGACTGCCTACATATTACCCTCCCCAGACCCCACCTGGTGGGAGTATACTGGGTAGTTGTTGTTGTTGTTGTTGTTGTTGTTTATTTTCTTGAGTCTCGGGCTTGGTGGATTCCTCATGAATTTCATAATTTATTAAATTGTGGATTTTTTTTCATGAGATTCTTTCATAGTGTCATTTTGAACATTTGTTTTTCTTTTTCTAAGATTTCTATCTTTGGAACACAATGGTCTGCCACGTTTTAGGCGTTCTTTCGAATCATTAGCTATGACACTAAAAGATTGTCCAATAGGGATATCAATACGGATTGGAACATTCTCTGCAGAGATATGCAATTTTGTTATCCTTTTCAAATCCGTAAATGTATCTCGCATTTGATTTGTTATTCTCTTCAAATGGATAATCTTTCGTACCTCTTATCACAAATAGAGGCACGTGGATCAAGATGAGATAATGATAGATTTTTTCACAAAATTTTCCGTTTGGTTTCACCAAATTCTCCCCCTAATTTTGGGAAAAGTGTTTCATTGAATTGACAGTATGCAAATCGTGCAGTGAACAAATCTCTTGAATGTTTCGAGGTAGCGAATAATGGAGAGCGATTCAAACCCAACATATATTTCTAACCTTCTTTGCGGACCCATTTTGGTGCGATATGGCGATGCTACATGCACATATAGTGCGCATCCAAAAATTCTTAAATGGATATATTAGGTTCATGACCTAAAATTAATTACAACGGAACATTTATGATAATTTATCAGTCTGATTCGAACTAGTATTGCTGCATGCAAAATGGCGTGACCCCAAACAGAAGTGGGAAGACTTGTTTTCATGCGTAATGGTCTTGCTATTAATTGCAGACGTTTAATTAAAGACTCTACAAGACCATTTTGAGTGTGAACATGAGCTACATGATGTTCCGCTTTTATCCCAATTGATAAGCAATAACCATTAAATGCTTGGGATGAAAACTCAGCAGCATTATTAAGTCTAATAGACTTAATTGGATTATCGAGAAATTGAGCCCATAATCGAATTATTTGTGCCATTAGTTTTGCAAATGCAAGGTTGCGAGATGATAATAGGCACACATGATACCATCTGGAAGATGCGTCTATTAAGACCATAAAATATCTAAACGACTCACTAGGTGAGTGAATAGGTCCATAAATGTCCCCTTGTATACGTTCCAAGAACGCATGAGACTCAATTCCAACCTTTGTTGGTGATGGTCTAATAATTAATTTGCCTTGATAACAAGAAGTGCAAGAAAAATCATCAATTAAAAGAATCTTTAAATTATTTAATGGATGCCCATTTGAATATTCTATAATCCGCCTTATCATAATTTATCCATGATGTCCCAATCGATCATGCCAAAGTACAAAAGTATTGGAATCAGTAGAGTTTGGCTCAATTGCACTAATTCTTGTCCAATACAGGCCACAAGATAAAGATGGAAATTTCTCAATAACCCTCTTTTGGCCAGATACATTCTTGGTAATGATGAGATATTCAAGATTATTATCATCTATTTTCTCAATACGATATACATTTCAACGAATATCTTTAAAACTCAACAAGTTCCTCTTGGATTTAGAGGAGAACATTGCATTCTCTATGACAAGTATTGTTCCTTTAGGCAGAGTTATAGTAGCTCTTCCAGAGCCTTCAATTAAATTACTACTACCAGAAATTGTAATAACATATGTCTTACACATGCTTAAATGAGAGAAATGTTTCTTCTCTTTGAATATTGTATGTGTCATACATGAATCAATTAAACAAATATTTTTACAATTGGATATTGATCCAAGTTTGCTTTGTGAGATATTCATATTTTCTTCCCATGGTTTGACATACAAAAGATATATACGAATAAACATTAGTATTTTTATAGAGAAGAGAATAAGCAAATTTAAGTCTATGATCCAACATAATAGCTTCAGTGCGGTCATTTTGAATCGAGAACTAGAATACAAAAATCTTTTCTCATAGTTATTCTCCTTTTAATATCAAGGTATTAACATTTGGCAGTAGCATATGCAGCCTTCACAATATTTCAGTTTTTTTTATTACTATAATGTGCAACAAATAAAGTGTAAGATGAATGTGTAATCTAAAGTTATATATTTTAAAACCATAATACAAATTATATAACAAATTATAGCATGAAACAAGAATATATAATAAATAGAAACAATGACAATATGTGAACAAAATCCACAATTAGCCTCTCTTTTTTCACGATTCAACCATATTACAATTTAAACTAATACTTGTGTGGTACTTGGCTTTACTAGCTTAGTACAGAAAAAAAATAAAATTTGAACCATATCACAATAATAGATTACTCACGTAAACTATGATAATTACATTATGTTTATTCATTAACTACTACGAATAAGCAAAAATAAAAATAATATCAAACTAATCAATCTTTTTTAACCACAGATCCATCACCGATCAAGTGGTCTATTTTCCCTTCAGGGTGCTCAAAGAAGTCTGACACATCCAAGCGGGTGATGTCAGATTCATTGCCATAGACAAAATTAGCTTCAGGGCGTTTATTCTTTAGAGATGCTTGATAAAGCTCAACCAAATGTTTTGGTATGCGACAAAGTTTTGCCCAATGCCATTTTCCACCGCAACGATAGCATTTAGTTTCTGAACCCTCTACATTTCGCTTCTCATCTTTCCCTTTCCATTTTTGAGAGCTATTTTTCAGTGGAGGATGATTAACACCAGGAAATTTTCTTCCTTGGATATGGCCACGACCACGACTACGAATATGGCCACGACCTTTTCCATGATTAGCATAATGGGAATGCACGTCGTCTTCTTTAGGCAATGGTGTAGACCCAGTGGGTCGATTTTCGTGATTTCTCATAAGCAGTTCATTATTTCGTTCAGCCACAAGTAGAAGAGAAATCAAGTGAGAGTACTTTGTGAAGCCTTTCTCTCGGTACAGCTGTTGCAAGACCATATTAGAGGCATGAAACGTTGTAAACATTTTTTCAAGCATATCATAGTCACTGATATTATATCCACAGAGTTTCAATTTAGAAGTAATTCTAAACATAGTAGAATTATATTCAGAACAGACTTAAAGTCTTGGAGCCTAAGACGAGACCAATCATATCGTGTTTGTGGAAGAGTGACCAACTTTAAGTTGGCATATCTTTACTTTACATTCCACAAAACAAGTGGATCTTTAACTGTGAGATATTCAATTTTCAACCCTTCATCAAGGTGATGGCGCAAGAAAATCAAGGCTTTAGTACAGTCTTGGGTAGATGCTTTATCTTTATCTCTAATGGCGTCTCCAAGACCCATTGCATCTAAATGGAATCTCTTGACCATTTCATGATTCTCTTTTCCCGCACACAATCTAATAGTATAAAGTATTATTTACTATAGTACTGACATTTTAATATTTTGTAATTTTTAGCTTTAGCTATTTTTTGAACTCAAACTAAGATATGGTCACAGTACTCGACAATGGTTATGTCTCACTAATACATGCATTAACGACAATTAATTTAAGGGATTTGTGATTAATTAGAGCCAAAAACTCCCAAACTTTAGGGCCCCAAATAACGCGTTCCATTAACTTTATTCCCTAATTTCCTTGCATACAGCTAATTAGCATTTCTATTTGCGCCACTAAAATGTGACATCCACTACACTTACCACAAACATTGAACTTTACTTTTTTTATGTTTCTCGTATCCTTTTTTTGATCCGAAAAGGACATACACCTTATGCTAAATAGACTAATAATGATAATGAAAATAATATCGACAATTAAAGAGATTATAAAAATGCCAGACTACATATAAGATTTGATATTGTAACTGAAAGTAAATTTTTAGCCGCATTTTCTAAGAATCCTCCTTCTTATTAAAGGGATTCATCAATTTAATTATTATATATTAACCTATTTGAATAGTATAAATTTGGATGCATAAAAACGAATTAAACCTCCTCGATACCTCCACCTGGCTTAAGTGGATTGTGGAACGAGGCAGATTATAAACGAGGAGAGGATTATAAAAATTCAAAATGAAGCTTCATTTGTTTGGGTTACGGGTTATGGTTCTGGATACGGGGTTTCGTGAAGCAAGTGGTTTAATATGTGTCCAGATACAAAAAAGGCACGACCGAGTGCCATGTATCACCTCCATCTAATTAAAGATAAATTTGTTATGATAGTAAGACGGTATGGAGTTTTATGGTTCAATAGTATAACGGAAACAACTTTAAACAATTTATCATAATAGAGGAATATATCAGACCATTTTCCGTAGCGGTAATGTTTAAAAAAGTATTACATTATTAGTGGGTTTTAATTTCTAATAGCAAATTTGTTACTACCATTTTTATCAGATTATCACTTAATGATTAACAATGAAGTTACCTATAATTAACTAAAAATAACCTAATTGTTCGATTCAATATTTCACGCTCAAACTTCCAAACATATGCGAGTATTGTCCAAATTTATGCAAAGTGATGTGATGGAATTTGTCAATGAATTTATTAACTTTATCTTTTGTTGGGGACTGCAAAGCAATAAAAACATAAAGGGACCAAGACCAATATTGGAGCTTATCTTATTTGAATATAATTTTTTTTCGTGTACACTATAATTGAAGAACTCAAGTTGATGATAATGATCAATCAGGGTTGTGGTGGAGTGGTAAGTACTCCTTCATCCTTAACCAAAGGTCTCGGGTTCGAGCCTTAAATATGGAGTCGCATTTGTTAGGGAGTGCTTTACCCCTGTGGGACATCCCGACGCAAATCTAAATTTAATCGGACCCCAATATAGAACGGACACCGAATGTTTGATGATAATGGTTTGCGGGGTTGGTGACCATCTATTTGTGTAGTCATAGCTAGACTTGCATGTTCCACCGTTTGTTTTTTTGTTGTTGTCCAACTTTCCTCTTCTTTTTTCTTGTGTCTCTATTATAAAATTCATGTATAATTGCAACTTGGATATATTGATTATTTCTCTTATTATCTCAATGCCATAACTCTCTAATTATCTCAATGATCATCATTGTTACAGTCAAATTTTATGTTTAACTATGTTTTTTATTCTTATCTTCTATCTCAGATCTAGGATAAATTATCTTTGGTTGGGATTTGTAGAGAGTTTTGGGAGAATTAATTTTCTTGTATTGCTCACAAAAGTATATATAGAGTATAGAGAGGTATCAAATCCTACCAACTATAGGACTGTACAATATCAAATCCTACCACTAATAGGACTGTACAATAATAAGAGAATGTCTACCAATAATAAAAAGATACACAACACAATATATCCTAATACGCCCCCTCAAGATGGAAGGCCGGAGGACACGCCAATCTTGGACATCAGTAGAAGAAGCCGAGGACGAGATAAGTGCTTGGTGAGAGCGTCAGCAAGCTGATCGGCAGAGGATACGTGAGCAACACGAAGAGACTCATTCTGAACCAATTGACGAACAAAGTGATAATCAATGGAGATGTGTTTCATGCGCGAATGAAACACAGGGTTGGCACAGAGGTAAGTGGCGCCAATGTTGTCGCTGTAAATGACAGGAGCAGCCAGAAGAGGGACATGAAGCTCGCGCAGCAGGGAATGAAGCCAACAGACTTCAGCGGCAGCAGAAGCAATGGCACGATATTCAGCCTCAGTAGAAGATCGTGCAACGGAACGCTGCTTTTTGGAGCTCCAGGAAATAGGATTAGGCCCCAGAAAGACAACATAGACACCAGTCGAGGAGCGGTCATCACAGTTTCCACCCTAATCAGCATCAGAGAAACAATGCCGAGGTATAGCAGATGAAGGACGCAGCCAGACTCCAAAGGCACGCGTCCCATTCAGATACCGGAAGAGGCGCTTAACTGCACCCCAATGAGTGACAGTAAGGAGCGTACATGAACTGTGAGAGTTTATTCACAGCAAAAGAGATATCGGGACGAGTGAAGGAGAGATACTGGAGGCCCCCAAGGGCCTGTCGATAGGCGGATGCGTCTGCAGGAGCCGAGCCATCGGCCAGATGAAGGCGGGTGGACGCCGCTGTTGTCGTCTGAACGGGATTGGATTCCAGCATATTATGATGAGTCAAAAGATCAACAACATATTTACGCTGAGAAAGAAAACACCCCTTGGAGCTGCGCAGAACTTCAACACCAAGAAAGTAGCTTAGATCACCCATGTCTTTAAGAGAAAATTTAGTCCCAAGAGAGTCAATCACACGGTTCAAGAAGGCAGAGTCACTACCAGTCAAAATGAGATCATCAACATATACCAAAAAACAGGCTGTAATACCAGAATGCTGAAAAACGAAGAGCGAAGTGTCAGAGGTAGTGTTGACGAAACCCATCGCCAAAAGGCATTGGCGGAGCTCACTGTACCATGCCCGGGGTGTCTGTTTGAGACCATAAATAGCTTTCTGTAACTTACAGACATAAGATAGATAGGCTTTGTCAACAAAACCCGGTGGTTGTGCCATATAAACATCCTCTGTAAGTCTCCCGTGGAGAAAGGCATTGTTCACATTCATTTGACGAAGAGGCCAGCCCTTGGACACAGCTAGACTGAGAACCAAACGCACAGTTGCCGGCTTAATAACCGGACTGAAAGTCTCCTTGAAGTCTACACCATTACGCTGATGAAAGCCTTTCGCAACAAGCCGGGCTTTGAACTTGTCCACAGTACCGTCAGGCTTTCGTTTGATACGATAAACCCACTTGCAGCCCAAAACATTCTGTGAAGAATCAGGCGGAACAAGATCCCAGGTGTCATTCCGTAGTAGAGCATCAAAATCCAATGACATAGCAGCGCGCCAGCGCTCATTAGCTATAGCACTAGACAAAGTTTGAGGTTCTGTAACAGCTGGAGAGGTTACAGCACACATACCAAACTTCTTGATGGGCGTAATGATGTTATTTTTGCTGCGAGTTTGCATGTAATGACCACCCTGAGAGGATGAAGGAGGCGGCATAGTGGGTGTAGCTGCAGCGGTGCCAGCTGGCGGTGCCAGCTGGCGGTGCCGTAAGAGGCGCTGATGGCGCGGGCATTGGCACCGGCGGTGCGTCCGGTGAAGTATCGCGAGTAGGAGCGGCGGCAGGTACTGGCGGAGGCAGCGGAAGGACGTCTAGGCAGACCAGAATGGGTACAGGTGAAGACTCAGGGTTAGACAATTTGGAGAACGGGAAGATATCTTCATGGAAAGTGACATGACGCGAGACGAAGATTTTAGACGTTGAGGGATCAAAGTATAGATATGCACTTTGAGTAGTAGAGTAGCCGAAGAAGACACAAGCACGAGATCTGGGTTCCATTTTGTGTGAGGTGTAGGGCCGAAGCCAAGGGAAGCATTGACAACCGAAGACACGCAGCTTGGCAAGGTTGGGGCGCCTATGGAAGAGAGACTCAAAGGAGAAGAGCATCGAGAGATTTGTCTTGGGAAGACGATTAATGAGATAGACTGCTGTGGAAAAGGCATAAGGCCAGTAAATGAGAGGTACAGAGGCATAATGAAGGAGAGTGAGACCAGTATCGACAATATGACGGTGACGGCGTTCAGCATAGCCATTGTGCTGAGGTGTATGAGGAGGTGAAGTGAGATGTGAGATGTCATTGGAGGCAGAAAAGAGCGTAAAGCTAGGAATTCACCCCCATTATCAGTATACAGAGTAATGGTTTTAGCAGAGAAATATTTTTCTACAATGGATTTAAAAGTGGGGAAGGTTTGTAGGACATCAGATTTACGGCGTAAAGGAAAAAACCAAACATACTTAGAAAAATGATCAACAAAAATGACATAATATTTAAATCCTTCATTAGAAATAATTGGAGAGGTCCATACATCAGAAAAAATAAGCTGTAGCGGAGCAGTAGAAGATAATCTTGACTCAAAAAAAGGGAACTTATGACACTTATGAAATATACAAGCAAAATCAGACACACTATTGGACGCTAGACTGCTAGAAGAAACTAAATGACGCATGATTTTGGCTGACGGATGACCAAACCGAGAATGCCACAATGACGCAGAGAGCATATGTGCCGTGAGGGCGGACGGTAGACGGGAAGCCGTCGGCCAGTAGTAGGCGCTGGCCCTACGTGGCCCGCTGACGAGTGTTGCCCACGTACGACGATCCTTCACCTGAAAATCAGTATCAGAAAAAATAACACGAACATCATTTTGACGACATAATTTAGCAACAGAGATCAAATTTTTACGCATATGTGGAACACAGAGAGCCCCAACCAATAAAAGAGAGGAATAACTGATAAGTTGTCCAGTATGTGTAATTTTCAAACCTTCACCGTTACCAATAACCACATCATCGAAACCAGTGTAAGGACTGTGAAGAGACATGTTGGCAAGATCAGTGGTTATGTGATGAGATGCACCAGAGTCCAGGATCCAATTGGATGTAGAGGGAATTGTCGGAGAGTGATGGGTTGTGTGAGCAGCTGGATAAGACGGCGGAGCGTATGCTGGCCGCGGCAGTGGTCCACCGTAAGGGGGCTGATTGGTGCCGGAAATGGGATAGGACGGACAGCGGCGCGCGAAGTGGCCAAATTCACTGCAGAGCTGGCACTTCCCATTGTACCCGCGAGATTGGCCATTGTTGGAGTGACCACCGCGACCGGATGATGAACCACGGCTACCCCGTCCGCACCTGCGGCCACCGATGCGGTTACGGTTGGACTGCTGTCCGGCGACGAAGACAGCCGACGGAGCCAAATCAGATGCGGCGTAGGTGGCCAGCGCACGAGCAGTAATCTGAGCCTCCATGCTTAACAGCTTGTCATGTAATTCAGCAAAAGAGATGGGAGATTCGCGGGCTTGGATGGCAGGAGAGAGCTCCATATACGGATCATCAAGATCATTGAGAACCTTAATGACAAGATCCTCAGAATCAACAGTAACACCCAGGAGAGATAAATCATCCACAATCACGCGAATACCGTGCATAAATTCAGTGACAGATTTAGAACCTTTTACCAGATTATGGAGCTGTTGTTTGAGAGCCATGATACGACCACGAGAAACAGCGTCGTATGTGTGCGCGAGGATGTCACAGGCCTCTTTAGAGGTTTCCGCAGCGGCAATAAAGGAGATGATCGTCGGTGTGATCGACGAGATGATGGCAGTGAGAATAAGATTGTCCTGGCGAATCCAGTAAGGATATGCTGGATTGGGGGAAGTCACCTCCTTGTCGACGATAGTGGCTGGTGGGCACGGCTTCGATCCGTCCAAGAAGCCGAGGAGGTCGTAACCCGTAAGGAGGGTTCGAAATTGGAATTTCCACGCCAGGTAATTAGTTGAATCCAATTTGAGTGGGATCTGAGCCGATGCATTGATGGCAATCGGCTGGAGAAGATCGTTTGATATCGTATCGGCCATGAAGCGCGAGGCAAAGGAGAGAAGGCGCTGATCGACGTCGAGAGAGAGAGGGCTGTCGATTAGTGCAGCGGCGGCACGGCAAGACGCCGGAGAGAGGCGGTGGACCGAGAAGGTCGGCGGCGCTGGAAGGAAGAATTAGGGTTTCTTTGGCTATAAGCCACTGGCGTATGATACCATGTAGAGAGTTTTGGGAGAATTAATTTACTTGTATTGCTCATAAAAGTATATATAGAGTACAGAGAGGTATCAAATCCTACCAACTATAGGACTGTACAATATCAAATCCTACCAACTATAGGACTGTACAATAATGAGAGAATATCTACCAATAATAAAAAGATACACAACACAATGTATCCTAATAGGATTTATCTCAAATCTTTCTATTTAATTAGTTTAATATAAAAGTTTAATATTTTTTAGTCAAAAAAAGCGCTCTCTATACTATGAGATTTTTTTTCTCAGCGCTCGAAAAAGGATTAATTTTGCACATTTTGTTACAAATGATTAATGAGTGCAGTGCTTCAACATTCATTAATTTAAAATCTCAAATTATTAGTTATTGAACAATTCAACATAATAACCTACAATATTTGTTCTTAGTAATTTGGTACACCATTTGTTAGCGAACTTCCTAACATGTTAGTCCGCCGTTGTAAGTACTTCGTCTATTGCTGCTTTGTAATTTTACACATCGGGTAACCTCTCTTATTAGTTTAGGGGTGACAAACGGGTGAATTGTATCGAATATGAGTAGGTCGAAAATGGCTAATATAAAAACGGATAAGTTTCGGATCCAACCCACATTTAATGTGGACAAAAAATGGGTAACTAGCGGATAATATAGTTATTCATATTAACCATGGTTGTTGCATATAATTATTTTTTGAAGAATTTTTAATCTCCCAAATTTGAAAAACCTCCAATTAGAGTTTTTACAAATATAAAAGTTAAACTCATGGATTAAAAAACTAAAATAAAATAAATAAAGAGCGAAAAGTTCTTCATAATTTCAGGGAAATGGGAATGTATGAATGTCTATGCGAGTGGTATGCTTTCTGTTTAAGGAAAAACAATATTTATGTGACTAATTTACAGCAAACAGATAAGTTAATGCTTAAATTGATCAAAGAAATATACATTACCTAATTATAGTTAAGTGACAAAAGTGTATAAAGATATATACATGTATTCTACTTATCAATTTGATGTGAACAATAGGGGCGAGTAATTTTTTTTTATATTTAAAATGGAGGCATAATTGTTAGGTACCATTTCTGATATTTCAGCTTGTGTACATGTAACATATTGGTCTATTACCAACAACAACAACTCATTATAATTCTATTTAGTGGGGTCTGGGGAGGGTAATATGTACGCAGACCTCACTCCTACCTTAGGGTAGAGAACCCATTTCTAAATAAATTCCCGGCATCATTTCCTCCAAGAACTTTCCACATTGCTCTTGGAGAGACTGAAACTCACAACCTCTCGGTTGAAAGTGAAGGTTGCTTACCATCAGAGCAACTGCTCTTGTAAATGTTGCTCCATTACCAAACTACAATAATTGACAATGCATGGATTACGTTTTCACGTGCGTAGCTATTATTGTAATATTTCTGATTGATCTTGTGATCTTTTTATTCTCGTATTTTTTTGTTCTGATTTAGAATGTTTGGATGTTAGTTTCCATCATGCAAGCAAAACAGCAAGAAATTGATAATTATATAGTATTGGCCAATGGCCCTTTTGTAGACTTGTGTCCAAACAGTTCCCCTTTTTAGTAGTGGCGGAGCCACATGAACAAAGGAGTGACAAGAGATACCCATTCATCGGAAAATTATATTATATTGTTAAATAAACTTTTTTATTTTTTATATATTTACTATACGTTGACTCCCTTTGACTTTTCGATATATCTATTTATATATATTTTGACACCTCTTAATATATATATATATAAATCAAGAAAGTGGGACTCTAAATCTATTAATATTTATCACTTGGTCTCATAATTTTGATTAGTGGGGTATGTTGCTTTTTTCTTCCTTTTAGAAGAGGGGACACATTGGACACTATTCCTTCATAACCAAGCATTCTCATTTTTTTTTTGTTGCTTAATTAATTAAGTTCTTTTCTTTTAAAAAATAAATAAATTTGATACCTAAAAGATATTAATTTTCTCTTATTTAATTGAGTATTAAATTACTCATGAAGTACTGATGTTATGGAACATATGCCATAAAGTCTTAACCTTACATCATACTGAGCGTCATCTAGGGAAAAAGATGACTTTAGAATTTCTAGATTTAAATATGATATGATTTTTCTGTGGTTATAAAAGTATGTTATGAAACAAAACAAATCTATTGACAATGACAATTCGTGGGTTTTGATGTAAAAACTCTTATCATTTTAATGCTTAAAACTAATGTATGTAAAATGAGATGATATGGGTAATTTGAGATAATCTGTTTACTTTTTCACTCTCAGACAATGCTCACTGTTATAGAGTGAAAATTTGAGACATTCAAAATATTTCTGAAGTCAGAAGTATGCTTGATAATTGAAAACTGTTCTACGTACCATTTACTGTTTTTTAATCTTTCTAATTTAAGAAAACAACAAGAAGCACATTCTTTCTTAAATTTGATGTTCGAGCAAAATTAAAACCATTAATTTTGAAATCAATGATTTTTTTTTCCAGGCCCCGAAGATCGCGACCGACTTGTAATACCTCCAGTGATCCTGTGGGGGCTCGAACTGACGACCTGAAGGACTTTGTCCTCCGGCCTTTACCAACCGAGCTATCCCTCGGATAAAATCAATGATTTAATGATTGTGATGCATATGGCATGTCCACGCAGCATATCAATCGCTTTATTCATAATAATTTGAGACTAGACACTTAACAACAATAACAACAACAATAACAATTATCCAGTATAGTCCCACAAAGTGCGGTCTGAGGAGAGTAATATGTAAGCGTGTCAACCGGACCGGGTTAACTCGGAACCGGCCCGGGTTGACCCGGGACCGGCCCGGACCGAACCGGCAAAACTCGGGACCGGACCAGACCGGTTAGCAGGGGCCGGGCTGGGCTGGGTTCTAGGGGGGTAGGGGGTTGGTCCGTTAGGATTTGTTGGTGCCGGAAACGGACCGGACCGGCCCGGTATAGTCCACAGTACCGTGAACGGTATGGACCGGCCCGGTTCATCGGTAATTTTTTTTTTTTTTGAATATGTGGGGCCCACATTACCGTTGGCCAACGGACAATTTTGTAAAAATGGCCATTTTTTCATTATTTTTTTGTATTTATTAATTTACAATATTAACCCTTCTTAAAATCTATAAATACCCTCATCTCTTCTTCATTTCTTCACTCAAAATTCTTATCTCAATCTCAATTCTCAAATTATCAATCTATATCTTCCCTTCAATTTGCAAGATTTCATATTTTATTTGTCACTCTTTTCCCGAATTTAATTTATCGCAATTTGTCATTCGGAATTTGAAGCTTGAAGTTCAAAATTGAAATACTTGCTTGACGTTTGTTCGTGGTAACACCGGATTTGCGTAATCAAGTGCTCAATTTATTATCGAATTCGGTGCACTCCCTCCAACTCTTTCTCTTATTTAATATTTTAATTGCATATTTAATTTTAGCTTATATTTTAATTTTTACAATATGTTTAATGCTACTAGGGGTGGAAATAAAAAAAGAGGTAGTCCTGTAGCTTCTGGTAGTAATAGTAATGACCCAATTACACATGTTTCTGAATCATCGCCTAATAAGCAAGATGTAGAGATTGATTATGAACAATTACAAGAAGATTTTGGAATAGAAGATAATGAAATTGGAATAGAAGATGAGATACCACATACACCTAGTAGTGGAAATGTTGGTAGTATTGGAGTTGGAGTTGCTAGTGCTACAAGGGGTAGAAGACCACCAGTGGCTCCGACTTCTAATCGTAAAAGAAGAAGTCCGGTATGGAAATTTTTTGAAATAATAGAAGGTACTAATATTGTTAAGTGCAAATTTTATAACGAAACTTTTCAACATTTGACTGGAGGAAATTTAGGGGGGACTGGAACACTTACAAGGCATATGAGAGTTGACCATCCCATGGAATGGGTCAATAATTTTTAAAAGTGGCCTTGATTTATTTTCAGACTTTCAGTTGGGAAGCAATGCTTTGTAAGTTTTAGTATGTTTCAGAGATTGGATTAGATCGGAACGAAGAAATCAAGGAAAGGAAGATGTTGATAGCCCTGAAGACGAAGAACTTGGGCTTGGAGATATTGATTATGATGAACTTGCTAAGGCGATGCAAAACATTTGAAATTACTACTGCACTAGTTTACTTGTTAGAAAAAATATAAACATTTCATTTTCTACTAATTAATTTGAAATTGAGAAATAAAGTAGCACTTGCAATAAGTGCAATTTTTTTCCATCTTACTTGTATTCATTCAATTATTACAAAGTATTAATATAATTATAGCTTAATAGTTATACTTAATTCCAAAAAAAAAATTAAAAATATACTAACCCGGCCCGGCCTGGCTCCCTTCAACCCGTAACCCGTATGGTTCAATTTTAACCCGAACAAACCCGATCCGTTAAGAAACCGGTACTGCTCAACCCGGACCGGCCCGGCCCGGAACCCGTACGGGTCGAAAAAATTGCGACCCGGACCGGACCGGTTGAATCGTCTAACACCTTTAGTAATATGTGGACGAGCCTTACCCCTACCCGAAAGGGCAGAGAGGCTGTTTTCAATCGACCCTCGGCTCAGTGAAGGAAAGGAACAACAAAAACAAAAACAACAACAAAAGAGCATTAGTAACTTCAGCAGAAATAGCGTAAGTAATTATCTAAACATAAAAACCATAAATAAAATAGTATGCAATAATATCAGACAGTAACTACCACAAATAACTACCATAAGGGAGATACAATCCAATACACAAATCATCTATGGATAGCCCTGCCAAGCCTCATCCAACCCCGGGTGAGGAGTACGAAGAACTCTAGGGGCCCCCATCCCACAACCCTGATACTAGACCTCTAGACTTTCCTATCAAGGGCCATGTCCTCATAAACCCGCATTCTAGCCATGTCATGCCTAATCACCTCTCCCCAATACCTTTTAGGCCTCCCTCTGCCTCGCCGTACGCCGACCATCGCCAGCCGCTCACAACTCCTCATCGGGGCGTCAGGACTTCTCCCCCGCACATGCCCGAACCACCTCAGCCTCGCTTCTCGCATCTTCTCATCCACCGGGGCCACCCCCACCTTCTCTCGAATAACTTCATTCTTAATCTTATCTAACATGGTGAGCCCGCACATCCACCTGAGCATCCTCATCTCCGCAACCTTCATCCTCTGAACATGAGAGTTCTTCACTGGCTAACACTCCGCCCCATACAACATGGCATGTCTAACCACAACTTTATAAAATTTCCCCTTGAGTTTCTGTGGAACTTTCTTGTCGCACAGGACTCCTGATGCAAGCCTCCACTTTGACCACCCCGCTCTTATGCGATGAGTGACGTCCCCGTCAATCTCTCCGTCCCCCTGAATCACCGACCGAAGATATCTGACACTGTCCCTCTTGGCGATGACCTGAGATCCAATCATCACGTCCCTTCCTACTTCGCTCGGCTCGGCGCTAAACTTGCACTCCAGGTATTCTGTCTTAGATCTGCTTATTTTGAAACCCTTAGACTCGAGAGTCTGTCTCCATACCTCTAACCTCTCATTAACACCGACCTTCGTCTCGTCTATCAAGACTATGTCATCAGCAAATAGCATACACCAAGGCACATTCCCTTGAATATGTCGGGTAAGAGCATCCATCACCTTGGAAAACAAGAGAGGGTTAAGCGATGATCCTTGATGGAGCCCCATAACCACTGGAAAATGGTCTGAGTCGCCACCCACCGCCCTAACCGTAGCCTTAGCTCCATCGTACATGTCCTTAATTACTCTGATGTAGGCTTCTGGCACGCTTCTCGCCTCCAAGCACCTCCATAGCACCTCCCTTGGGACCTTGTCATACGCCTTCTCCAAGTCAATAAGCACCATGTGCAGGTCCTTCTTCTTATCCCTGAACTGCTCCACTAGCCTCCTGACAAGGTAGATAGCTTCTGTAGTGGAGCGACCCGGTATAAAATCGAACTGGTTCATAGATATAGATGTCATCTCCCTCACCCTCACCTCGATCACCCGCTCCCAGAACTTCATGGTGTGACTTATTAATTTGATACCCCTATAGTTGTTGCATCACTGGATGTCACCTTTGTTCTTGTACAAGGGCACCACTGTATTCCTTTGGAAAATTGGTACACATGACTACATGAGTCATGGTCTTCACAACCATCTTTCCATAAATACCTAACCAAGAAAACAAGCCTAAAAGGTCTAAAAATAGTTTCCTGTTTTTCTTCTTCATCCTTTTTGAGTTTTTGACTGTTGAAAATTAAGGTATTGGTACAAATGTCTTTCTAAAAGATAATATGGATGTACTTCAAATAAAGAAGTGTTCTTACGTGCATGTCGGGGAACGTTATTATTTTCTATATTTTTTTCTAAGACGAGAAAGACCACCAAATTCTACAACTACCCCTTTTATTTTCCACGAAAATAAAAAAATATGTTTACTTAGAAAATTAAGATGGAGTTATAGTCTAACGAACCCATTTCCTAAATTGTTTTCACTTTCAATGCCTTCGAACGTTATTATTTTCCATTTACTTTCTTTTGTAAGACGAGAAAGACCACCAAATTCTATAACTACCCCTTCCTTTTCCATAGAAAAAATATCGTTTACTTTAATAAATAAAACGGAGTTATAGTCTAACGAACCCATTAACTAAATTTGATTCACTTTAGATGTTTCTGTTGAGACTGATGGGGTCCAGCCCCCTTAAATTAAGGAAGAAATTGTCTTTCTTTACCAATTTTTGTCAAAAGTCGGCAACAACAACATCAACCTACATTTTGTTTCTATCAAATTAAGTGTGCTGCAAAAACAAAAGTTCAAGAAAGGCTCCCAACGTTTGCCTATAAGCTCTCATTTTTTACACCAAAAACAAAACCTCAGAGAAAAATATATTTGAGAGTGAGATTTCACAGACATAGTATAAGAAAATAGTCTGTGAGGAAAATAGAGAGTGAGCGATACTGTAGTGAGGTGTAAATATCAAAAGAGAGTTGTTTTCTTTTGAGTGGTGTAGTGGTCTTTGGAGTATTTTACTCGGAACTACAAAGTGTAAAATTCCTTACTATAGTGATATCAGTTGCTCCTATTAGGGCAGTGATTTTTTCCCTTATTCAGAAGGGTTTTCCACGTAAAATCTTGGTGTCATTGTTACTCTTTTATTCTTGTTAATTACCGTATCTCGGTGCTATATTATTATTTTGCTTTTATTACCGTGAATATTATTTTGGTAGGGGGTTTATTCCCAACAACTGGTATCAGAGCACATGTTCTGCTCGCTCACTAAAATACCATTCACTGTCGGTAGTACTATAACAACAACAACAACAACAACAACTACCCAGTATACTCCCACCAGGTGGGGTCTGGTGAGGGTAATATGTAGACGGCCTTACCCCTGCCCGAAAGGACAGAGAGGCTGCTTCCAATCGACCCCCGGCGAGTAGAGTAAAAATGGGACATCTGCATTCAGAAACAGAGATAAAATTAGAAACACAAGCCAGACAAAATCAAATAATAAAGGATAGGTACTCCCACAAAAGTAACGTAAATAGTTATGAAAACATAAGCGGCATAAATACATAGAAACAGTCGCATGCATGCATTAATATCAAGCAGTAACTACCATACTAAAACACTAATCACCTATGAGCCCCCCCTAGCCTACAATCTTGATTCTAGACCTCCAGACCCCCTATCCAGAGTCATGTCCTCTGTAACCTGCATTTTGGCCATGTCCTGCCTAATCACCTCTCCCCAATGCTTCTTAGGCCTCCCTCTCCCTCGCCGACCACCAACAACCGCCAACCGCTCGCAGCTCCTCACCGGGGCATCGGAGTCCCTCCTCCGAACATGCCCGAACCACCTCAGCCTCGCTTCCCGCATCTTTTCGTCCACCGGGGCCACCCCTACCTTCTGTCGAATAACTTCATTCTTGATCTTATCCAGCCTGGTGTGCCCACACATCCACCTAAGCATCCTCATCTCCGCAACCTTCATTCTCTGAACATGCGAGTTCTTCACGGGCCAGCACTCCGCCCCATACAACATTGCGGGTCTAACCACAGCTCGGTAGAATTTCCCTTTTAGTTTGTGCGGGATTTTCTTGTCACACAGGACCCCTGAAGAAAGCCTCCACTTCAGCCACCCCGCACCTATCCTATGGGTGACGTCCCCGTCAATCTCTCCGTCCCCCTGAATCACAGACCCAAGATATCTCACACTGTCCCTCTTGGCGATGGCTTGAGAACCAAGCATCACTTCCCCGCCTACCCCACTCGGCTCGTCGCCAAACTTGCACTCTAGATATTCTGTCTTAGATCTGCTAATCTTGAAACCCTTAGACTCAAGGGTCTGTCTCCATATCTCTAACCTTGCACTAACACCGGCCCTCGTCTCGTCTATCAATATTATATCATCGGCAAAGAGCATACTAGGTAGTACTATACTAGGTAAAAAATAAAAATGTCCGGAGTAAAGTATGAGGTAGCAAAATTCAATGGAGATAACAGTTTTTCAACATGGCAAAGAAGGATGAGGGATCTGCTCATCCAACAAGGATTACACAAGGTACTAGATGTTGATGCCAAAAAGCCTGATACCAGGAAAGCTGAGGATTGAGCTGACTTGGATGAAAGAGCTGCTAGTGCAATCAGGTTGCACTTATCAAATGATGTGGTAAATAACATCATTGATGAAGCACTGCACGTGGAATTTGGACAAGGTTAGAAAGCCTACACATGTCCAAAACGCTGACAAATAAATTGTACTTGAAGAAACAGTTATACGCCCTACACATGAGTGAAAGAATGAATTTTTGGTCACATTTAAATGTGTTTAACTAACTAATCACACAGCTTGCCAACCTCGGAGTGAAAATCGAGGAGGAATATAAATCCATCTTGCTATTGAACTCATTGCCATCTTCGTACGATAATTTGGCAACAACCATCCTGCACGGTAAGACTACTATTGAGTTGAAAGATGTCACATCGGCTCTTTTACTCAATGAGAAGATGAGAAAGAAGCCTGAAATCAAGGACAAGCTCTTATCACAGAAGATAGAGGCATGAATTATCAAAGGAGTTCGAGCAACTATGGTAGATCCGGAGCTCGTGGAAAGTCAAAGAATCGATCCAAATCAAAAGCCAGAAATTGCTACAACTGTGATCAACCAGGTCACTTCAAAAGAGATTGCCCAAATACAAGAAAGAGCAAAGGTGAAACTAGTGGCCAGAAGAATGACGAAAACACAGCCGCCATGGTGCAAAATAATGACAATGTTGTCCTCTTTATAAATGAGGAAGAGGAATGCATGCACCTATCAGGTCGATAGTCAGAATGGGTAGTTGACACAACGACGTCTTACCATGCCACACCGGTAAGAGATATTTTTTGCAGATATGTAGTAGGTGATTTCGGCACATTGAGAATGGGTAACACGAGTTACTGAAAGATTGCGGGTATTGGTGACATTTGTATCAAGACAAATGTTGGATGCACATTGGTTCTAAAAGATGTGCGGCATGTACCTGATTTGCGGATGAACTTGATCTCGGGGATTGCTTTGGACTGAGATGGATACGAGAACTATTTTGCAAATCAAAAGTGGAGACTCACCAAGGGATCGTTGGTGATTTCAAAGGGAGTTGCTCGTGGCACGTTGTACATGACAAATGCAGAAATATGCCAAGGAGAATTGAATGCAGCACAAGATGACATTTCTGCGTATTTGTGGCATAAAAGAATGGGTCATATGAGTGAGAAGGGATTGCAGATTATTGACAAGAAATCACTTATTTCTTATGCCAAAGGTACAACAATAAAAACCTGTGACTACTGTTTATTTGGTAAACAACATAGAGTCTCATTTCAGACATCGTCTGAAAGAAAATTGAATATACTTGATTTAGTATATTCTGATGTTTGTGGCCCAATGGAAATTGAATCAATGGGCGATACCAAATATTTTGTTAGTTTTATTGATGATGCTTCACGAAGATTGTGGGTTTATATTTTGAAAACCAAAGATCAGGTGTTTCAAGTTTTCCAGAAGTTTCATGCTCTAGTATAAATAGAGATAGGTCAAAAGCTAAAGCGTCTCCGAAGTGACAATGGAGGTGAGTACACTTCAAGGAAATTTGAAGAGTATTGTTCAAGTCATGGGATCAGACATGAAAAGACAGTTCCTGGAACCCCACAGCACAATGGTGTAGCAGAGAGGATGAACCGCATTATTGTGGAGAAAGTGAGAAGCATGCTCAGAATGGCTAAACTACCAAGGTCATTCTGGGGTGAAGCAGTTCAAATAACCTGTTACCTGATCAATAGGAGTCCATCCGTTCGATTGGTGTTTGACATCCTATAGAGAGTTTGGACCAATAAGGAGGTGTCCTACTCGCATTTAAAGGTGTTCGGTTGCAGAGCTTTTGCACATGTACCAAAAGAGCAGAGAACAAAGCTGGATGATAAAATCTGTTCCCTCCATATTTTATCGGATATGGAAATAAAGAGTTCGGGTACAGATTGTGGGATCCTGTAAAGAAGAAGGTCATCAGAAGTTGAGATGTAGTCTTCCGAGAAAGTGAAGTTGGAATTGCTGCCGATATTTCAGAAAAGGCGAAGAATGGTATAATTCCTAACCTTGTTATTATTACTTCTACTTCTAACAATCCCACAATTTGAGAAAGTACGACCGACGAGGTTGCCGAGCAGGGGGAGCAACCTGGTGAGGTTATTAAGCAGGGGGAGCAACTTGAAGAAGGTGTCGAGGAAGTGGAGCACCCCACTCAGGAAGAAGAACAACCTCAACCTCTGAGGAGATCGGAGAGGCCAATGGTAGAGTCATGCAGGTACCCTTCCACAGATTATGTCCTCATTAGTGATGAGGGGGAGCCAGAATGTCTTAAGGGGGTGTTGTCCCATCCAGAAAATAACCAGTGGATGAAAGCCATGCAAGAAGAGATGGAATCTCTACAGAAAAATGGCACGTACAAGCTGGTTGAACTTCCAAAGGGTAAAAGACCACTCAAATGCAAATGGGTCTTTAACTCAAGAAAGATGGAAATGGCAAGCTGGTCAGATACAAAGCTCGATTGGTGGTTCAAGGCTTCGAACAGAAGAAATGTATTGGTTTTGATGAAATTTTCTCACCTGTTGTCAAAATGACTTCTATTCGAACAATTTTGAGCTTAACAGCTAGCCTAGATCTTGAAGTGGAGCAGTTGGATGTGAAAACTGCATTTCTTCATGGAGATTTGAAAGAAGAGATTTATATGGAGCAGCCAGAAGGATTTGAAGTAGCTGGAAAGAAACACATGGTGTGCAAATTGAATAAGAGTCTTTATGGATTAAAGCAGGAACCAAGGCAGTGGTACATGAAGTTTGACTCATTCATGAAAAGTCAAACATACATAAAGACCTATTCTGATCCACGTGTATACTTCAAAAGATTTTCTAAGAATAATTTTATTATATTGTTGTTGTATGTGGATGGCATGTTAATTGTAGGAAAAGACAAGGGATTGATAGCAAAGTTGAAGGGAGATCTGTCCAAGTCATTTGATATGAAGGACTTGGGCCCAGCACAACAAATTCTAGGGATGAAGATAGTTCGAGAGTGAACAAGTAAAAAGTTGTGGCTATCTCAGGAGAAGTACATTGAACGTGTACTAGAGCGCTTCAACATGAAGAATGCTAAGCCAGTCAACACACCACTTGCTAGTCATCTAAAATTGAGCAAAAAGATGTGTCCTACAACAAAGGAGGAGAAACAGAACATGGATAGAGTTCCTTATTCTTCAGTAGTCGGAAGCTTGATGTATGCAATGGTATGTACTAGACCTGATATTGCTCACGCAGTTGGTGTTGTCAGCAGGTTTCTTGAAAATCATGGAAAGGAACACTGGGAAGCAGTCAAGTGGATACTCAAGTACATGAGAGGCACCACGGGATATTGTTTGTGCTTTGGAGGATCTGATCCAATCTTGAAGGGCTATACGGATGCCGATATGGCAGGTGACATTGATGATAGAAGAAAATCCACTATTGGATATTTGTTTACATTTTCAGGGGGAGCTATATCATGGCTGTCTAAGTTGCAGAAGTGTGTTGCACTTTCAACAACTGAAGCAGAGTACATTGCCACTACTGAAGCTGGCAAAGAGTTCGTATGGCTCAAACGGTTCCTTCAAGAGCTTGGATTGCATCAAAAGGAGTATATTGTCTATTGTGATAGTCAAAGTGCAATAGACCTTAGCAAGAACTCTATGTAGCATGCAAGGACCAAACACATTGACGTGAGATATTATTGGATTCGAGAAATAGTAGATGATGAATCTCTAAAAGTCATGAAGATTTCTACAAATGAGAATCCCGCAGATATGCTGACCAAGGTGGTATCAAGGAACCGGTTCGAGCTATGCAAAGAACTTGTCGGCATGCATTCAAACTAGAAGACAGTGCTACCTCCTCTAGATAAATGAGACTGGAGGGGGGATTGATGGGGTCCAGCCCCCTTAAATTAAGGAAGAAATTATCTTCCTTTGCCAACTTTTGTCAAAAGTCGGCAACAACAACAACAACCCACATTTTGTTATGTCAACTTAGGTGTGCTGCAGAAATAAAAGTTCAAGAAAGGCTTCCTACGTTTGCCTACAAAATAAAAGCTTCGACTCTCATTTTTTACACCAAAAACAAAACCTCAGAGAAAAATACACCTGAGAGTGAGATTTCACAAACAGGGTATAAGAAAACAGTCTGTGAGGAAATAGAGAGTGAGTGATATTGTAATGAGGTGCAAAAATCAAAAGAGGGTTATTTTCTTTTGAGTGTTGTAGTGGTCTTTGGAGTATTTTACTCGGAACTACAAAGTGTAAAATTCCTTACTATAATGATATCATTTGCTCCTATCAGGGCCATGGTTTTTCCCCTTATTCAGAAGCGTTTTCCACGTAAAAATCTTAGTGTCATTGTTACTCTTTTATTCTTGTTAATTACCTTATTTCGGTGCTATATTATTATTCCGCTTTTATTACCGTGAATATTATTTTGATAGGGGATTTATTCCCAACTGAGACAAGAGGACACATGACACGCTGGTAAATTTAAAGTATAAAGGCTCCTATTAATAAAACTTAAACAACGAATTAAGATAATATAATCAAGGACTTCCTTGCGAGACTGGTGGAGGGATTAAAAATTATGAATGATGTATTCATGGTGATGTTTTTTTCTTGTTATCTTTCTTTTATCCTATTGATTTAAGGAAGTGTTTTTTGTGCTGTGCAAAAACTAGTACCAATCTCGCATATCTTCTGTAGCAAGTGTCAGCTCCTCTAATCACATATACTATTAAATAGTTTTCTAGACTTTTTTTAAACTTATCTTTACCCCAACAAAAAAATAAATATATCTAGCACTTCACTAAAGAAAAATATAGCTCCCTTTATATAGTAGATGCTTGTCAATACAAAATTAGGGATAGGTAGATGCCTAGGCTCTTCCTTTTATCGTTAAGCTAATTAATCGAAAGAACAACCTAATGTGTATTTTCTATATAGTCTGCATCACTATCATAATGACAACACTTTTTTGTTGTTGTGTAATCACATGAAACTGAAGTCTATAGTGACTTTCATTAAATCGTCATTTTCCAAGGTATGTGGTAGGATGGATGAAACTTTTTCGAACTTTAACGAGTGATCTTGAGTTCGAGTTCTGGGAGTTGAGAAATTCTTGATATGGAACGGTTGACCCTTAGATGGCAAAGTGTATTGGTTAGTGGGGGTTAGTTAATTCCGGAGCTACAAGGTTATACCAAAGACTAGGTCGATTGGCATTATATTGTAATACTAATAGTAATATATTTTTAGTTGTAAGCCGGCTGCATTATTTGTGGCGGTTATTTTATTAATCTTGTTTTAGTTACATTATAACTAGTTAATCAAGGAGTGTTAGCTAGTCAACAGTCAAAACATTGGGGAGAATTAATATTTAATATTTTAAATATAAGCAATAGCTAATTACTACAGGTCACAGGAATCTGTGCAGTTGCAATTTATTAATTGTTAGTTATACTAGTAACGAGGAAGTTTACACGCGGGATTAAAATATTAAAAATTATAGGCTTAGCTTCTACTAATTGTTATACACCAACAGGACCAAGTACTCTAATTAAGCATTATGTATTTATGTCTACCTTTCCGCGGATTGAGGCGAAGTACGAAATGTCCTAATGACTGGCTCTAGAATTAGCTTCTGGATTAATTATAAAACTGTAAGATAATCAAAATCTAAGTAAGTTGGCTAAGCGTGGCGTTGTACGAAATGTCCTTAGTGTTTAACCAACTTCATGTTATTTGAGTTGGTAGTTGATAAATAGTACAAGAAAACATTAATATAGAACATGCACGCAGAGTTCGTTTTAGATCTTAATTTACAGATTTCTGCTACTTATACTTTGGAAAGAAAAACATTATTTCAGAATATTTGGCCGGCGTGTTTTATTTATGTAGGTACTTATTATTTATAATAAAATATTGTACAAATTCATTACAATGAAATATGATATCCCCTTCATTTCATTTTTGTGACGATATTTAACTGGACATGAGTTTAAAAAAAAATATTTCTGAAATTTATTATGGTGTAAAACATATCGTAAAGTATAAATGAAAATAATTCACGAAAAGTAGAATGAAAGTTTAAAGTATAAATACTTCAATATATATAAATATATTATAGTTTAATTTGATGGATAAAAAGAAAAGTGTACCTCGTAGGACGAAGTTATACAATAAATATACGTTTGAATTAACTTCTGTCCCCCTCAATCAAAAGGTCGAGATGGTACTACATGAAATTCGACTTAGAAGGATAAAATTAATTATAAGAACAGGCGTCGCCTTCATATTATTACCAGTAAATACCTTGTTGCATAAAGTGGTATACAATATCAATTTTTTGGTTTTTTGCACGAAAACAGGGATAATAGTAACAAGTTAATGTTAGACATAAGTTTGTATATGTGGGGGTTTTCTAGGTCGGCAATTAGAAGTGATTTTGGAGACCTTAAAATGCTAAGCCCATATATATATATATATATATATATATATCATTTGGACTTGGTCTAGGGCTAGGGCGCGGGTTAAATCGGACCTTTAAATAAAAGTTTTATTATAACTATTCATATATGAATATGACTTCTCCTCTTGAATTCTATAAATACGAGGAGACTTCAGAGCAACTTCTTCTCTTTTAATCTTCTATAATTTTTTAAAAGTGAATAGTAAGAAGATAAGTTAACGTTTTATGTATTGATCATGTAAAAAGTATCTATATAGTAAAACTATTTATAAAGCAATTACAAATTAAAATATTTATAATAATTATTTTTAGAATATTGGACAAGTAAAATTTAACGGAGGAGTACTACTAACTTGATGAAAATGATATTTACTCTTACATAATATCATCATGAAAGTCAGCGTAACAAACAAAGGTCAAAAGTTTGGGAGGGAAAAACGGAGCCAATAACTCCTTATGATAGTAAAATTCTATGCCCAACTTGGCGCTAAATTTGAGAGACTGCGGACTTGTTCTTAATTAGATAATTTAATTAATTAATTAATTAATTAATTAATTATACTTATCTGTAATACGATGGTTTACAAATTATTATTGTGATATGAAAATACAGGGAATATATGTCCACAAGAATATTTTGAGAACTTTCACGAGACTTACTATTTGCGAAAAGAAACCTATAAAGCTAGCTTTGCTCCAATAACACTTACTTAACTTGGGAGGATAACGCAGAATATATTCTTTTTTTTTTTTTGATGTCTCACTTCGGAATTAAACGTCAAATTCGTTGTATTTAACAAGTTTCTGTAGAGAATTTTGGGAGAATTAATTTTCTTGTATTGCTCACAAAAGTATATATAGAGTACAAGAGCTATCAAATCATACCAATTATAGGACTGTACACTAATGGAAGAAATCAAATCCTGCCAATAATAAAAAGATACATACAATATATGTTGAGTTGTCCCACATCGGAGGAATTTGAGGTCCTTGGTCTCCTTATATGGCTTGAACAATCCTCATATCATAAGCAAGCTTTTGGGGTTGAGTTAAGCCCAATGTCCATTCTTATCAATATATTCTAATAGTTTCAAGCTGAAGTCTACAAGCTAATAACTGTAATCAATTTATATCAGTAATGCGTATATATGGGAATATAATTTTGACAAAAGAAATCAAGATGTCATATTCGAATAAATGTATTTTATGAACTTATCTCACGATAACAAATATACAATGTTATTAATTAAAACAGTTCAGCCCACCAAAACCAAAAAGAGAAATGGAAAAGTGAACCACCTTTAAAATGAAGTTGACGGTTAGTATTCTCTAACCCTTATTATTACATATTTGAATTGTACCAAGCTTTTAATTATAATCAGGAATTAATTAATGCAGTAAAACGCCATAAGAATCAAATATAAGCCACTCTGCAACAACAACAACCCAGTATAATCCCACTTAGTAGGGTCTGGGGAGGGTGGTGTGTAGACCTTACCCCTACCCTTGGATAGAGAGGCTGTTTCCAAATAGACCCCCGTCATCCTTCCCTCCAAGAACTTCTCACATTGCTCTTGGGGAGACTCGAACTCACAACCTCTCAGTTGGAAGTGGGAGTTGCTTACCATCATACCAACCCCTCTTGTCAACTCTGCTACCTCAATAGTTTAAAAAAGAAAATGAATGTAACAGTGGAATTGCTGTGTATCGCCGCCTGAATGTTCCTAGGAGCTTCTTGTCTCTGCAACAATATAATCCTGATCGATGGATCAGATTCCAAAAGAAAGCTCAATATAAGTTCCAGGAACTGCAAACGAAATGAGCTAAGCCAACCCACGTGATTCCTCCTTTTATTACTACTACTCCACCACTTTGCTTGGATCTATAGCTAGCCCACACTCCAAACTCCCAAATCCATACATAATAAAATATTTACAAAAAAATAAAAAATAAAATTACAGGTATGAATATTATTACTTGTTGTTAATTATATATGCTCATTAATGCATGAGGATATAGGGAGCTACTACACTCGCTGTATACTTTGTATTACTCCATCTAATTAATTGATTTTTTTGATTGTTTTCACACTTATTAAGAAATTCATATTTTATTATTAATTAAAAATAAACTTAATTATATTAATCTTAATATATTCATTAAAAATATAACAAATACTCCTAGGCTCTTTACTCCAAGGACAACAATAGAAGAAAAAAAAGTTAATTCCTTCTTTATATCTGCAAAAGTTAAATAGTACTGAAAACAAAAAAAATATTAAAAAATCAACTAAAGTGAACCCGAGGGAGTAGCAAGTAGTAACCTAAAGCAACGACATAAATTATCTCTCTTCATTTACGTACGTATGTTATTAGTTCAAGTACTACTTCCTCTATCTCAATTTATGTGATATTTTTAGTTTATCAAAAGTTAATTTGACTAATCTTTAAAGCTAAATTGGATTAGATCAATTGTATATTTTTAAAATTAAAATTAGATGTTCACAAACTATACCAAAAGTACTATGATTTACAAATTTTCACATGTCAACATAATGAAAAGAATATCTTTTAAAATATTGGTCGAAGTTAGTTTGAATATCAAAAAGCAAAAAATATCATATAAATTGGGACACTAGAATAATATTTATCAATCAGCAAGGACGTGGTTGAGCATACAAAAATAAACTTACCAAGGAAAAATTTAAACCGATGTTTTATGATTAATGAAGCCAGGAGAAAGGAATTAGACTTTTTCTTTTCAGTTTTGATTAATTGAGATGCGTGTTTTTATGACTTTTTAATTAAATAAAATGGAGTACTATTTACTCATTATTAGCTCAATAAGTTTCAATACAGAGTATTGTTGGAATAAATCCGACTGTAAAACTGTAGCCTTCGTATCGAATCATTTGGAACTATAACATAAGCGGAAGCGTACCTGAATCCATCGGTGGAAGCACGTTGATCCGGATTGTAGTTCGTCCGGGGTTGGGTTTTCCACTTGATGTGCAAGACAAAGGATTTGCTCTCTAATTTCAATGGGAAGAAGAAGAGATATGTTCTTGCATCAAATGGGAACCATAACCCCCCTATTTATAACCATGTAACTTTAGTTACATGTATGTAACCTTAGTTAGTCCATCATTAACTAAGGTTACTCTTTATGGGTATCTACACAAAATTAGGCTCTACACTTTATATGACAATGTATTGGCCTCCTCAATAATAATATCCCAAAGACCACTAATTTATGCCAAACCAAAAAATAACACATAACATATAATTAATCCATATTTTATTCATATGTATGTAGTATAAGTCCACATGTCTAACAAATATACTTTTTTTATTAGCTTATATATCCTCTTTCTAATTAATGGGCTAATTCAAACTGGTAATCTTATGATCTATTATTTATGATTTTTCTGAAGAAACAAAAAGTAATTTTATTATGTATCCTTATATAGATATGATATGAATCATTTTGTTTGGATGATGCATGCATGTATTAAACAAGAGCAACACTTTTTGTTTCTCCTGCCTTGTATAATACTTGCATAATACATGCAGGAAAACACAGCATTTAAGTGTCTGTTTTCCTGTAAGATATCGATATATATTTTATATAAATAAAATTATGACGAAAACTATATAGTGGGCTATCGTAATCGGGTCCAACAATTTTACCAGAAATGAGCAGCGTGGTTGGGCGATTCACGCCACAGTCCAAAACCAAACCCCCTACCCCCATATAGCTGTACCCCAGCTGAGGTGGCTATTTCTGGGCCCCACATGCACCCCCTAATTAGGGGTTAATGTAGACGTGCTTGGGCCCCACATTGTCCCCTCTTCAATAAACACGTTGATATTACAAAATTGTCCACGGCCCCTCCGTCGACTTCCTTCCAACCTTCCAACCTTCTTTTTGTCTTTGCCGCCCTTTTGGGTCCCACTATGACATGGCACGTGACGTGTCACCCCACTCTTCTTCTCCTCCTATTTAAGCATCCTCTTACTCCATATTTCGCACCACCATTTCCCTTCGTCTTCTAATTCCAACACAAACTCAAGTAATTTACAAACTCTTTCTCTTTTCTCTCAACAGTCAATATTTTATAAGCTTTGATAAATTACCTAAATATGGCTGTTGATTCGGTACTATCATCACCATTGGGTCCTCCTGCATGTGAGAAAGACGCAAAGGCACTTCAATTCATCGAAGAGATGACTAGAAATGCTGATGCCGTCCAGGAAAGAGTCTTGAATGAGATATTGACTCGAAACTCACTAACTGAGTACCTTAAGCGCTTTAAACTTGACGGCGTCAGTGACCGTCAAACCTTTAAAGACCAAATTCCGGTCGTAACTTACGAAGATCTTCAGCCTGAGATCCAACGGATTGCTAACGGCGACCGTTCTCCTATCCTATCTGCTCATCCCATCTCTGAATTCCTCACTAGGTAAGCCGTTAGCATAATATTATTATTTCTGTTCAATTTTACGTGACACTATTATTATTTGGAGAGTAAAAATAAATTTTCTTTAACATTTTTTTGAGTATTTTAATTTATTACTTAATATATAGTTTATACTTCACCGTATAAAATGGAAGAGGAGTACCTAGTTTGCTAGCTCTTTTTATATGCAAGCCTTTAATGCTATACCTAAGTTATTGATATATTTTTTTGTATGTTAACAGCTCTGGGACGTCAGCTGGCGAAAGGAAACTTATGCCAACAATTAAAGAAGAGTTGGATCGTCGCCAGCTACTTTACAGTCTTCTTATGCCTGTTATGAACCTGTAAGTATACACAAATTAAATATGCAAAAACCAACTATAGTTACGTTACCTATTTTTATTTGGCGAAAAAAAACATCTTTCTTATGAAGCTTCATTAATGTGACAGGTACGTACCTGGATTAGACAAAGGCAAAGGACTATACTTTTTATTTATCAAGTCCGAGACGAAAACGCCAGGTGGGCTATTAGCAAGACCAGTACTCACAAGCTATTACAAAAGTGAACATTTCAAAAGAAGACCACATGACCCGTACAATGTTTACACCAGCCCAAATGAGGCCATTCTTTGTGCAGACTCCTTTCAGAGTATGTACACTCAAATGCTCTGCGGTCTTTACGAGCGCGTGCAAGTTCTTCGGCTTGGTGCGGTCTTTGCCTCCGGCCTTGTCCGAGCCATTCGGTTCTTGCAACTCCATTGGCCACAACTCGCTCATGACATTCGAATCGGGACTCTGAACCCCGAAATTACCGATCCCTCAATTTGTAAACGCATGGGTCTGGTTATGAGACCAAATCCAAAGCTAGCCGATTTTATTGCCGATGAATGTTCTAAGGAAAATTGGGAAGGAATTATCACGAGAATTTGGCCTAAGACAAAGTACCTTGACGTAATTGTCACGGGTGCTATGGCTCAATATATTCCTACTCTGGATTATTACAGTGGTGGATTACCAAAGGCGTGTACTATGTACGCAGCTTCCGAGTGTTACTTTGGACTCAATTTAAATCCCATGTGTAAGCCCTCGGAAGTTTCGTACACTATTATGCCAAACATGGGTTATTTTGAATTCTTACAACATGACCCTAACTCATCTCCTGACTCAAGTACTCGTAATCTTGTTGACCTTGTTGACGTTGAAGTTGGAAAAGAGTATGAACTTGTCATCACGACTTATGCAGGATTATACCGTTACAAAGTCGGTGATATACTTCGTGTCACTGGGTTTCATAACTCAGCACCACAGTTCCATTTCGTGAGGAGGAAAAATGTTCTATTGAGCATTGATTCGGACAAGACGGACGAGGCCGAATTACAGAGAGCTGTTGAAAATGCTTCAAAACTTCTTAAGGAATTCAACACTAGCGTGGTGGAGTACACTAGTTATGCCGATACAAAGACAATTCCTGGTCATTACGTGATTTATTGGGAGTTATTAATGAAGGATTTAAACAATTCTCCTAGTGATGAAGTATTGAACAAGTGTTGTTTGGCCATGGAAGAGTCACTCAACACAGTGTACAGACAAGGACGAGTTGCTTGCAATTCAATTGGTCCATTAGAGATTAGAGTGGTGAAAAATGGCACGTTTGAAGAATTAATGGATTATGCAATTTCAAGGGGTGCTTCAATTAACCAATATAAGGTGCCAAGATGCGTTAGTTTTGCACCTATTTTGGAACTTCTTGACTCAAGAGTAATGTCAAGACACTTTAGCCCATCGTTGCCTCAATGGACACCTGAACGGCGTCGTTAAGGAGGTGAACTGTTTATTAATTACACATGCATGACTGACATGGGAGAGTCAACGATCAACGAAGGATTCCCTAAACTTTTTTTTTGTCTTTTGTTTTTTCATTTTCTTGTCTTACTTTGTGACTAGAACGGTCCTGATTGTAACTAGACATGGACGTTCGGCAGAATTAGGTTTGTACGTTATGGCTCAATTAACTTGTGAAAATGATGTAATATCCCAAGCTTGTTAAATGAACTGTTTGTTAGTAAACTGTAATTGTAAAACAATTATGGTAATATAAATTAATATAAGCAGAAATTGTGATAAACAGAAATGACATAAAACAAAATGATCATAAACAATTCGATCCCACTTAATTCACAATGTCTCCTTGAGGAATTTAATACCCTTCTAATATCCAAGGATATGGATTATTTCCTCCCAGGACAGAACGGATTACACACTGCTATAGTGGTACTCCAAACGCCAGTGCTTCAGCGAACACAAAGATCAGTAGCAAATCACACTTACTTTTTGCTTTGTTTGTATGCTAAAAGTATGTAGAAGAAGGAGAGAAAACTCAGAAATTCATAGTGAAATTCTGAGTAGAATAGTGTTGTATTTATAGCCAAAATTTGGGCTGAAATCTAATAATATTCTGTTACTAACAAAGCCGAGCGACGACGACAGCGCGATGCTTGCTTTCTTCTCAACTCTTTAAGAGCCAGAAAAAAGAGCAATTGCTTATAAACCCATAAAAAATCTCTTCCTCTTCCAATATGGGACAATGTCCATATGCCAAGAGAGGGAAACTTGAAATTTCACTCAAAATTTCATTTTCCTCCATTTCTAATTCACCCTCTTTTAAGTATTTAATTTATTAATTAAATACATAAACCCAACACTATTTCTTCCGTCCAAGTTTTAACTCATCTACGTCATGAATGATTGAAACACCCAGAAGAATAATTTAAGCACAAACAACAAATTCAACAAAGACTATATAAAAAAAATTTATTAAATTAGGAAGAGTATCTGTTAGGAGGCTTTTTCACAATTTATAAACTCTTGAAACTCTCTACATCATAATTACCTCTCCACAATAGAAAATATATAATAGCACCCCTATTTATAATACTACAAAACCAAATTTGACTAGAATCTAGAAAACCTATTCCTACATATTTTGGTTGTGAATCCTAATAAGACATAAATTAAACAAACCAGTAAATACTAAATCCTAGACGACGTAGGAATATTAATTAATCTTGATTTAATTTCCAACACAACAGACTAGGAGTAGGCATCGGTTGGTTCGGTTCGGTTGTGAATGCTATCGGTTAGCATATCAGTTATCGGTTTATAAATATGCTAAATTGATAAGCGAATCGATAAGATATTGGTTATCAGTTATCGATCGTTATCGGTTCAGTTATCGGTTTACGCGATAAGATAACTCAATCTAGATTCTAGAGGGAAGAAGTAATGAAGGATAATGTGTATTGTATAAAGATTATGATAAACTTTCTCTACTGTTGTAAACCCTCTAAGAAAATGATAAACCTTATGTGTTGAATGACAAATTTGGGAGGGTTACAACACTAGATAGAGAATTGGGAGAACAGAAAAATTTATGTACATAAGGAAAAATCATATTTTTACAAAGTTTATTGGGTTATCGGTTAAATCGTTAATAAAATTAGGCAGCCGAGATTCGAACCGATAACCTAATAGTAAAATAACATTAAATCATTACCGAACCGTTAACCGAATAATCCGATATCGATAACCCAATAATTTTTTTTCAATTCGGACTATTGATTTTACCTGATATATGCCCGGCCCTACAACAGACTATTTTTTATTTACTTTAAACAAATACATGATTCAAAGTAAGAGGGTCTATAAAAAAATTGGCGAATTCAGAAGTTATGTTATTTAAGAGTTATAGAAAGAAATCATAAATCACAGTTTTTATTGTTAAAAACATTTCATACATATTCCATATAATACTTAAGTTATATACACTAACATTGTAAATCATTTTTACAGTATTAGTGTACCTTAGCCCGTTATAGCAAGCTATTTATATGTATTTTTTTTAGGTTATTAGATAATTTTTCTTGTAAATTCTTACATATAATGTTATTGCACGTAACTTAATTGATGATTTAAATATAGAGAGTTTCCCAGGCAACCAGAGCTTTCCTTGATACTGTAGTTGAACCTGTCCAAAGGTATGATCTGCATATTGCTTCAGTCATTCTCAGAATTTTTTTAGGCAGTAGAAATATTTGGGACCAGTAGGCTTGAATACCAAACAGAACTGATTTAATCAGTTAAAGTCAACCAGCATAGGAGAGCAACCTTGATGACCAGCAGCTCTGTGTGATTTTCTCCACCAGTGGCCAATATTGAGCAATGGTCAATTTCTTTGAATCCAAAGGCATCCCCAAATATTTAAATGGAAGCCTGCCTTCAGGGAAACCTAACACCTGTAAGATCTCCTCCTTCTGCCAGTTTGTTACCCCTGCTATGTACACAACACTTTTATCAGCATTTGCTTGAAGTCCAGAAGCTATAGAGAAATTCTGGAAAGTCTGCTTTAGTAAGATTACAGACTGAATATCTGCCTTACAGAACATAAGAAGATCATCCGCGAAGCAAACATGTGCTACACCCAGCTTCTTGCATCTAGGATGGAATTTGAACTCTTTCCTCATCATCATTTGCACAAATTCTCTTTGTAGATACTCCATGGCCAGAACAAAGAGTTATGGAGACATCGGTTCACCTTGCCTTAAGCCTCTTCTTCCTTTAAATGGTGCAGTGAGTCCACCATTTATGATGAGAGAGTAGGTAACAGAGGATACGCACTCCATAACCCACCCAATGAATTTATTAGGAAAGCCCAAGTCCTGCAGCAGTCTTTCTAGGAAGCACCATTCAACTGAGTCGTAGGCCTTCTTTAAATCTACTTTAAGCACATATCTAGAAGAAATGCCCTTCCTGGAGTAGCCTTTGAACAGTTCTTGTGTAAATAAAATGTTATCAACAATACTACGATCCTCAATGATGCTGACTGTGATCTTCCAACCAGGTAGTCAATAGCTGCTTTCAGCCTAGCTGTAATGATCATAGTGATGATTTTGTACAGTGTTGTACAACAGGCAATGGGTCTATAGTCCTTCACTTTACTTGGATTTTGCACTTTAGGAATTAGAGTTAGTGCAGTGCTGCTAACTCCTTTATGCAACTTCCCAGTGAGAAAGAATTCCCTCACAGCTTCACAGATGTCTTCCCCCACTACATGCCAATGCCTTATAAAAAATTCAATTGGGAAACCATCCACACCTGGTGCCTTATCATGAGGCATATCCTTAATTGCCCTTAGTATTTCCTCCCTTATGACTGGCTTCACTAGATCATCTTTCTGTTGCAAGTTGAGCCAAGGGCTCTGATGGATTACTACAGTGTTTGGACATTTGCAGATGTTATTGTTTTCCCCCAGTAAACTCTTGAAGCAAGTAACAAGCTCTTCTTCCACCTTCCTGGGATTAGACAATTTTACTCCCTCTTCAGTATATATAGAGTTTGTAGTATTAAAGTTTGTCCTTATATTCAGTTGAGCATGAAAATATTTAGTGTTGGAATCTCCACAAGCAATCCAGTGAGCTCTAGATTTCTGGTGTAAGATCTGCTCCTCTATGTTACTCCATTTCTCCACATCCATAAGCATCATCCTCTCCTGATCAATCATCCCTTGGTCCATACAATTGAACTGCATCTGATTCTGTATAGCTTCCAGCTTCTGCCTTGCCTCACTGAGGTGTATCCTATACTTTGCCATATAGGTGTTCAAATCCATTAACCCTACTTTTAGGGCCTTCAATTTATTCCATACTCTATGCATTTTCCCTCCACGCTGGCTCTGATTCCATACCCTTTCCACAATGCTAGGGAATTCAGCATGATCCATGACAGATGTATACAGTTTGAATGGCTTAGATTGAATGTTCCTTCTTTGTTCCTCAGGATTGCACAGTAAAATGATAGGGGAATAGTCTTAAACTCCCGGGGTCAACACATAAGCTTCAATGTGACTGTATTCCTGCATCCAGTTCACATTCCCAAAAGCCCAATCAATCATGCTATATACTCTTGTCTCTGGTTTTTGTTTATTGCACCATGTATAAAAATAGCCCAAACTCTTCAACTGAGTGAGTTGAAGAAATAAGTGTGTCTTGGAAACCTTGAACCTCCTGTTGCATAACTGGAGCACCTATTCTATCATCAGTGTGGAGAACATTGTTGAAATCTCCACTGAGAAGCCAGCTCTCCTGAATAGTTGCTCCTAAGGTTAACAGTTTGGCCCAAAGTTGTTGTTTCTTGTTTATCTCATTATTTGCATACACTACTGTTATCAGTATCTGAAATCTGTACTTCTTTCTTTAATCTCACAGTGCATAAACTGTTCATCAGTCATCAATATCTGCATCTCACATTTGAATTCCATAGTAGCCAGATTCTCCAATTTAGATGCTCATTGTAATACCCACTATATCTCCAATCATTTCCCAGTTTTGTAATAATCTTTTGCACCTTTGCTTCCTTCACTCTAGTTTCTATGCATCCCATACAGTCTACTTTATACTTTTTTCAAAAAAAGTTTCAACTCCTTCTGTTTATGGGCCTTGTTAAGGCCCCTAATATTCCATGTGCTGAAAATCATGTTGTGGTGAAGCTGGATGGGCCAGCGTCCCCTGGGTCATCACCTATCTGTAACAAAGAGAAACTGTTTGTCATGTTCAATGAGGCTCCAGCATAGTGTTGTACATTTTTCCCTTTTTCCAACCCTCTATCTATCACCCTGCTTCCAACATTGTCAGTATGCTTGCTTTCCTCCACTGTCCTAGCATTTTTAACCACCTTACCATTCTGCTTTGTTTTTTGTATCCATTTCCAGTGCTCACTTTGCACTTGCTTCTTTTCCCCTGCTGCCTTGTAATGGTTCTGTGTTACCTCTGCACTTCCCTGCTTCTTTTTATACCAGCAATCATCAGTGTTATGGCCAAATCTTACACAGTCACAGCAGTATTTTGGCCTCCATTCGTATTCAATCTGTTGTGTGATAACTCCCCTCTTTGTATGTAACTCAAAACTATATAGCAAGGGTTGAGATATATCTGTTTCCACCAGTACTCTTTCATAAGATATCTTCTCCAATTCAGCAGTGATTCTATCAGTGTACATAGGTTTCCCAACCGCACTAGCTAGTTTACTGAGGGCTTCAGTGGACCAAAATCCCAATGGCAAGCCAGGGAAGGTAATCCATAAAGGAATTACAGTCACACTGCCTGGTTCATACTTGAAATCCATTCTCCACTGTTGTAACACAAATGACTTGTTATGAAAAGTATATGGACCAGCCTGAAGAACAAGGTCCCTGTCTTCATTATTATCAAATATGAAAATATAATAACCTTCCTCATGATGCAGCACTTGAGGTTTTGGAACAAAATCCCCGACATTTGTGATGAAGTTATCCATTGCTCGCTCATACGGGTCTTCTCCAAGTACAAAACCAATCAATGCACTGCTCCAGTATGCCTCTTGTTCCTTCGTATCCTCGTCTTCAATTTGTACCACAAATGTATCATCTCGCATAGCAGGTGGTACATAGCATAGCGATTTCCCTTTTTGAGGGCTTCGATTCTGTTGCATGGTGTCCCTTTTATCTTTTACTGTCATAGGAACATCAGAAATCTGGCCGATCTGAACTTGCTTTGCTTGTGCAGAAAATTAGAGTCGTCGATGAAATTGTTGTGTATCGACACAGTCCATCCCCAGAATTTCACCCTCTGCGTTCCGGAATTTCCATTTCTGCTAGGGTTGTGAAAGATTGTAGGCGCCGAACCCATCCCAGTTAACCATCGAGCAGGCTTGTTCACAGCAGGCGTTTCTATACTCTCCTCCTCCGGTATCACATTTATCACTGGTTGTTTCCGTCGGCTGAAGGCACAAGTTAGCTTCCTTGCTTATCTTGCGCCGATAGCGTTTTCTGCTAGGTGCACTATAACAGGCGAACGATATTTCGCTAAGGGCCTTCGTACTTTTAATATAAATATAGATATATGACTAGAGGCGAAGTCAGAATTTTTTGAAGGGGGTTCAAACTTAAAAAAAAAAAATCTGACAAAGAATGTCCAATATACGCTATGTACCTTTAAAATTTAATATTTGTTTATATACGCAATATAATTTTACGACAAAGAATGGTCATTTGACCACCCTAATTTAAGTGTGGCTTCGCCGTGCGTATGAGACTAGTATTATTTTGCTATATTTTAGACTGTTATATATTCGTAATGAACTGAAGAGCATGACCCATCCATATGGAAAGTGACACGATAAATTCATATTTTTCTGTTGCATTATTGAACTCTAATGTATGCCAGTAAAACATAATTTAAATATGCTTATCCTAATTAGATACTTTTGCCATGCTTTTAGGTCTCTATGTTTTTTTTAATATCAGTTTTTCTTTAAATATCAGAAAGTTCATCAGTCCTTTTCTCTATATTTTTAAGTCTTTTCTAGTTTTAGTTGCCTATAATGATTGCTTTCTAATTGACGCGAAAAAGCAAAATGAGCTTCAAATTCTTCTGTCTGTGGCCTGCTTATTGACCTGAGACAGGAATTCAATGGAAAATTTATGGAATTTATAAAAAGAAAATCCTTTAGTTTGGTCAACTGTCTAATATGGTTTGCCAACTCAGAGCAATTAATATTGAAACATAAAATAAAGTTAGGGCCATGCTGATTATTCATTTATTAATAGGATCCATGCTATAAGAAACTCATTGTCAGAAATCTAAATTTCTTTAACCAATGAAGCATAGCCAGGTGGAACTTCCTTGTTGTACAATTACCTTCGAGTCCTTAACATGTGAGCATAGTTACACTTGTGTCCAAAAAAACTTAGAGTCCATTTGGGTTGGCTTACAAAAGTTGCTTTTCAGCATAAATAACTTTCAACCAAAAAAGCAATAAGTTAGGGTTGCCAGTTTATTGCTTTTGCTGTGATTTAAGCCGTTTAAATTTATTTTAAGCACTTTTTGACTTTGCCAAAACACTACAAAAAGCTAAAAAAAAACTTAAAAGCTGATTTGACCAGCTTAAAGCCGGTCCAAACACCCTTATAGAGTTCTCTTTTTTTAATGAACTCGCTTGAGACTCACAATTGTGAAGTATTGAAATTACAAACCAGGCATGTGAAGTTTTAAAATCTAACATATTAATCCTTTTGTGTCGAGAGGAATGTGCATTCGAAATTTCACTTTCGACCCATATAAATTAATCGTCTATCGTTATTTTTATTCTATTAACCTACACCATTTAATCTAAGATAAATCATATTGATAGTGCCTTTAAACCAGTTTTTCCACTAAATTATTCTATAAGAAAGAGATTGAGTTTACCTGATCACTTCTATGATTTTTGTCACTTTGTATTGTTTGGATACCAATAGATTTAAATTTGAGCTTCTACTCCATAAATATCGATATAGTTTTAGCCCTTGAGATAATTTACTAAACACATTTAATCTTCAATATTATTAAAAATGTGCATTTTTGATTCCATCATCCTGTGGATCTTTACAAATGTAACAAACTCTTAACCATTACGTCATTCATTTATCATATTTTTTTTGGTTAAGTTTGCACTTATATTCTATATTTGAGGGTAATACTTGTTTTATTCAAAAGATATAGGCACTTTACAAGCTTAAAAACAATCAAAAAGATATAAGGGTAAATCGTAATCAAGTATAATGAGCCCTAGAAGAGATTGTTTTACTAGGATCGTAGTAGATCTTAAAGTATAGAAGATAATCGAGAGTTTTTGCTATCAGAAAGAGATAGAGAGATATAAAGATGTTTGCTTGATAACGGTACAGAGAGAGAGAGAGTAGAGAGTTGGTATATTCAGAATAATCAATCCGCCTTATTATAGGGTGAAGATCTCCTTTATATATTAGGAGACCATTTCTCTAAATACACGGAAACAAAAGTACAAAAGTTGGTGGATTCCTCGTACGGAAGAAGCCAGGCCTAAAACGGTATTGTTCCTCTGCTTAGTTGATCAGGACGTCCTTAGTCGGGTAGTCCTTATCTGATTGACGAGGCTTGGAGGGCGGCCTCGTTATGAGGGACATACTTACTTAAGCAGTGGAGATATGAACCAAATTTTACCTCATATAGTTAGTCCCTCAATCTATTGGAGGCGTACTCGAGGGGCGTCTTCAACGGGCAGACATGTTCGCTTTTGTGACAGTATGGGACCGTTGACACTCGGCTCCTTTTTGGGATGACGTCACCGTTCATGTGCATCATCATTATTTTTCCTCTCGATGCGGCTCAGATCCTGACGTAACTTTTGGGTTTCCCGCGCTAGCTTTACAAAATGATGCCACTTCAATTTCCGTGCAACTCACTCCTATAGACAACGGAGTGATTCAAAACGGTTTATCGTTAGAATCCCTGAAGGACATTTCTCACTTTTTCTCGTTCTATTTTCCGGCGATTACTACTTTTCTTAAGAACTGTTGTTTTTACGAGTCGAGCTTTGCACCTACTTGAAACGTTCTTTTTTGGAAAGCTTTAACTATGATGAAACGATTTCAAGGTAGCAAGAAGCCTAGAAATAATGATCCTCCTAGGGTTTCACCTCGTTCCGACGGTGAGGCGGAAGTGGTCGAAGAGGTTCTCGTTCCTCTATCGGTGGCGAATATTCTTCCGAAGAACATGAGCAAAAGAAATGATTTTAGTAATAAGGGTTCGTCTCCACCCTAGGAGCGTAGCGAGTTACGCCTTCCTACCTGGATGCTCTTAGGATGGCATATGGGTTTCCAGACCACGTCGATATAGCGCCTGCCGGAGAAAATTACACCAACGTGCACATGTCCGGGTTCTGCACATTCTATGAGTATGCATTTCGGATCGGCTACAAATTACCGCTCAACCCTCTAGCGGAGGAACTTTGCCGTTTCTTCAGGGCGTGTCCGGCTCAACTTACTCCTTATACGCTAAAAGTGTGCAGAATACTTACCACTCACAGGGAGAAAGCCGAATGCACGATCACAATATACAACATTCTGCAGATGTTCAATGGGAGTTACTTGCGTGGTTCCATGTTGCACCTGACGTATCGTGGCAAGAAACGCTTCGTGGTGCAGTATGATGACAAGGCTAACCATGGCTATTGGAATAAGTTTTTCTACGTCCGGACGGAGCATCTGGTGGCTAACCCCAAAGGGTTCCCGGATGTGTGGAACCAGGAGTGTAAGTATTCCCTTGTGTCTCATTCGGCGCTTTTTGCTGTGATGAATTAACTCCTCACGGTTCTTTTATCCTCTATTTGTAGTGGTGGCTCGTATGCCCAAAGGATTCCCCATCTCTTTCCTGTGCGAACGACATTAAGTCGTGGGTGGAGAGGATGATTCCGCACGTGGAGGAGTGCCGTACATGGGCTCAAATTTGTAGCATGTACGGCCCGACTGGCAACAGTCTTTTCCCAATTTTTTTTTCCTTGTCCTGATTCGGGAGTCCTTTAGTTTGACATACCTTTTCCCTTGTATGTCGGGGTGTCTCCAAGAGGGCCAAGAGAAGGAGAACCGATGCCGGCCCGTCTAGGGCGGAGCTGGGCTATGAAGAGGAGGACGTGCCCGTAGAGCGTTCGCCTGAAAGTAGTTCGCTCTCGGACCCTCGGCAGGAATTTGCGCCGAGGACGCATATGATGTGGTGGCCGAGATAGCGGTGGAAAAGAAGGTTCTAGTGGTTCCTGAGGCTGTGCCCGTGGGGGGGGGGGGAGTTGCGTCCGGCAATGAAGCACTTCCTTTTGACTCATCTTAGCCAATGGAGGCGGCCCCTGAATATGAGGAGTCCCTCGCAAGTAGGAGGCGCCGGCTCATCACCGGCAAATGAGTGGCGGTCGAAGGGGAGATGGTGCAATTGCCTCATCGCGAGTCGAGGCGGTCGTTTATGGCCGACACAATCCTCTCGTGGAGGACCGCTCCGTTGGAAAGGGAGGTCGGCCTGCCTCCTGCTAGGGAGGATGGCTCGTCGGTCGCAGCTGCGAGTACAAGTGCTCAAAAGATATATGCACTTTATAAGCTTAAAAATAATCAAAAAGATATAAGGGTAAATCGTAATCGAGTATATTGAGTCCTATAAGAGATTGTTTTACGAGAATCGTGGTAGATCTTAAAGTATAGAAGATAATCGAGAGTTTTTGCTATCAGAAAGAGATAGAGGGATATAAAGATGTTTGCTTGATAACAGTAGAGAGAGAAAGAGAGAGTAGAGAATTGGTATATTCAAAATAATCCATCCGCCTTATTACATGGTGAATGTCTCCTTTAGATATTAGGAGAACTTTTCTCGAAATATACGAAAAGAAAAGTACAAAAGTTGGTGGCTTATTCGTACGGAAGAAGCCATGCCTAAAAAACGGTGTCGTTCCTCTTCTTAGTTGATCAGGACGTCCTTAGTCCGACCGTCCTTATCTGATTGACGAGGCTTTGAGGGCGGCTTCGTTATGAGAGACATACTTACTTAAGCCGTGGCGAGGTGAACCAAAATTTACCTCATACAATACTGTTCTAGAAATAAATTAAATAAAGCGATCAAAGACACATATTTTAATTAATTAAAGATTAAATATACCTAGTCATATATCCCAGAGACCAAAATTAGAATTTATCAATAATCATAATTGAGGAACCAAATATTTTTATTATCATACAAATAAATGCATATTGTTGTTAGGCATTTGTGGATTAGTATCATAGAAATGACACTAGGTAGACACTCTAAAAGGTTGCTATTTATGAATTAACCAATTTGTCTTGAATTTCAGTTTTTTAATTCAAATTTTTGGGGCAAAAATATATTGAACTGTTCCCAAGTTAAGAATTTTAGTTTAAAATTTCAAGACAAAAATAAATATGAACTAATATCTAAATAGCATAACTGAGAATGACAATCTGTGCGCTTGTCCCATTAGTATCGACTACCGAGTCCAGTAAGGAGTTAGAAATTTAAAAATAGTTATATTTACAACTGGTCATTCAAAAATAGCTCACTTTTAAAAGTAATCGAAATTTAGCCACTTTTCATGTAAAGATAAATCTGAGCGAAAACATTGTTCAAAATTCGAAAAATACGCCAGTATATTATACTGAAGTTCCAGCATAAGTATGCTTGAACTCCATCATATTATACAGGAGTTCCAGGATAACTATGCGGGAACTCCAGCATAATATGTTGGAGTTGAAGCATAAGTACACTAGAACTCTAGCATAATATACTGGAGTTCCAACAAGTATAAATGTCTAGTATAATATAATGGAGTTTGGAGCACCGATGATCCAGTCTCCTGTATATTATACACGAGTCAGCAAAGTATACCGATCCAGCATAATATGTTTGAGTTCGTCCACAGAACACTAACTCCCGTATATTATGCGGGATCAGTCTCTGTTGCAGCAAAATAGTAACTATTTTTCATTGACTTCGTAAACAGTGACTACTTTTCATTGACTTCGTAAACGGTAGCTATTTTTGAATGACCAGTCTGAAAACTGGTTATACCGTGTTATTTTAACGGATCCTATCTTAGTTAAAATGGGCTTAATAAAGTATTTCCAACCCAAAACAATGGTCTAGGCTCTGGCCCATTGGCGAAAGAGAGATCCTCCACACGTTTAGATCCTTAGGATGCAAGTACAATGTGCAATTAAGGTAGTCCCTATACCCGGGTCGGATCAGAAAGAGGGGAGAGAAGAAGAAGAAAGCGGAGGCGGTAGTGGTTGTCAATGGCAACCTTCTCCTTCTCCCTCTCCACTTCTCCTCTTCCTCTCAAGCGCCTCTCCTTTTCCTCCTTACCAACTTTTGTTTCCATCAAAATTCCTAATAAATGTTCAACCTTACGAACTGCTTCAATTTTTGCTTCTTCAGCATCTTCCTTTGATGGTTTCAGTGCGAGCAACCAGAATTCTCGATCCAAGGTCAGCTGTGATACCTAATTGGATATTCTAATCTATTTTTGTTAATTTGGTTTAATATGTATGCTACAGTTTCATAGTAGTTTGCCGTACTATTTTTCTGCCAAACGTAAATTAACTTGCCTTATCTGTCTCTATGTATGGAAAGTAATTGCCAATTTATGTTAATTAGATTTTGATTTGTGCACATAAGGCATTGAGTGGAGTGCTTGGATAACTATACACACACACGTTGATTATTTTATTTTATTTTTTAGTACATGTATATGTTCTAGTTGCATTTGTTGTCTTTAAATTCGGGACACACTGTGATTGGCTGGGAGATGAGTATTATGTAAAGAGACAAAATAATTTGGCTTTAGAGTTTTAATCATTCCAAAGATGTAGTATTGATGCTTACGAGAGCTGATCCTTGGGTTGATTCGGGGCTGCCTATGATCTTCTATGCTGTAACTTATTAGGGGAATGAAATTGTTTGATAATATTCGAGGTCACTGACTACAGAGGTTTGACTTTGTTCTTAAAACGTGGAAGGATACTTATATTATCATATTGGCATATATCGCATATTGATTTGAGTTGCATTTATGTTCTTTTAGTCCATTACTTGATGTACTGCAAAATATTTGAGGTTTTATTTATATCTATAGAAAAACAACTATTCTCGTTATTGAGACTTGAGTTAAAAATATGTTTTGCTCGCTGTCACAACCTTGGGAATAGTGCCATAGGAAATATTAGCATAATGATGAACTTGATTAAAGATTGCTCTTTTTTCCCTTTTTGCTTCTTTATTTCTTTCCAGAAATCAGTCCTGTCAAATTTGATCCAAGAGATAGAGCCTTTGGACGTGAGCCTTATTCAAAAAGATGTACCGCCCACAACCATTGATGCAATGAAAAGAACTATATCAGGCATGTTGGGCTTGCTTCCATCTGACCAGTTTCAAGTTCTAATTGAAGCTTTGTGGGAACCAATCTCCAAGCTTTTGATCTCCTCAATGATGACTGGGTATGCTTTATCTTTTACATGAGCACCTCGTGCCCACAACCTCATCATGCTTATGCTTAGCAGGATTTATAGCCTCTGTTTGGCCAAGCTGGAAAAATCTGCTTACTTTAAGAATTGTTTTTTTTCTTTCAAAATTGCTTTTAAAAAAAGTAGCATTTTGTGTTTGGCTATTCAATTTGAAAAGCACTTTGAGCAACAATTAGTGTTTGGCTAAGCTGTTAAAAGGTGCTTCTAAGTGTACTTTTCTCAAAAGTGCTTTTCAAAAAAGTGCTTCGGGGGAGAAGTTATTTTTTTTCTGCTTCTCAAAAACTGCTTATGCTTTTACTCAAAAACACTTTTTTTCCTTCAAAAAGCTTGGCCAAACACCTTAACTTTGAAGAAAAAAGCGTGGCCAAGCTATTAATTTTAGAGACCAAAAGCAAGGTATAGGAAATAATTTTTTTGGTCCTGGAGTCTTAGATAGGCTTAAAAGTAATGTACAGGAGCTACGTGCTTTTTGTACTCACTTACACCCCCTGGATGCCTATTTATTACGTTGTTCTATGCTTTGGACAGTTATCATATGCCACCAACTTTTATATATTGGAAAGTGGTCTAGAAAATGGTTTTACAAGGTAAAACATTTCTTCAGAAGATATTTTCCATGTAAAACATTCTCCTCCATACATACCCCACTATAAATTGAAAAAAAAAAGAAGCCTGGTTGGGCCAGAATATATACATATATATATATATATATTATAGAGAATATTTCACTAGTTACTATCAAGAAAATCTCAAAAGATGAACAGAAAGAAATGAGCGAAGGGATGAAATATTTCTAAATATGGCTGGGATTTACATCAAATTCTCATTGTTTTTAGTGTTCACTCTCTGGTTGACTTTAATACAAAACCTGAAAGAATAATGGGAGTATGATGTTTTTAATTTCACTGAGACCGGGGAAGGGAGTAGCGAGAGATCGAAGATATGAACTAGTTTTACAAAATTCTGGCAAAAAGTTAGCTTCTGTTGCTCATTCTACTTGATGCTTGTATTTGAAGGCGGTGGAATTTCACTGGGTTGTTGTTGTTGTTGCTGCTACTTGTATTTGAAGGTGTAGCATAAAGTGCAGTTCATTGTAATATTGCAGGTATACACTACGAAATGCCGAGTACAGGCTTTGTCTTGAAAAGAACCTTGAAATATATGATAGAAATATTGATAGACAAAAGCATGTTGATTCCCAAGTTGGAGATGAGACCTTGCTGAATGACCATGTTTCGAGCCAAAACTCGGAAAATAGCCGACCAACATCAGAAGGAAAGAGTGAACTTTCGCCTGATATTCCAGACGTTGGTAAAATGACCCCTGAAGCTCAGCAATACATATTAGACCTACAGACTCGCCTAGCATCTTACAAAAAGGTAGAATCAGCACTGCAGTGTGTACACCTTATAGTAATGATTTAGTCCCCTTTAATTGTAGGATGTACCTTTTATTAAAGGACTTAGCAGTTCAAGACTTTTTTCTATATAACATATTGGACCTAGAGTCTCACCTAGCATCTTAAAGAAAAAGGGGAATTAGCATTTCGATACTCTTTCATAATTTTTGTTTTGTACTTGTTGGGTGGTTTTGATTTCTCATCTTCAGAGTATTTGATTATTAGCTTGCATGAATATGGTCTGTGATACTGCTAAAGTACAAGTGGGAAGAATAATTCATTTGTACTGCTGACTTGTCTAATACAGTTCTACAGCTTCCCCAATACCAATTCACCTTTGTTGAGGTTTTAATTTTGGCATTAGCGGAGGGGGAAGGGTTACTAAATTTTGTAGCTGATAGGTTGTTTTGAGGCGAACTAGGTGCCATGTCCACTCAACTGCCAGATTTGCTTTCTAGTTACTTTTGTATTTCTTGCTTCGTATTGTCTGAACATTCAATTGACCTGTCTGTTGTTTTTGTGTGTGGAAGGAACTCCATGAAGTTAAGAGGAAAACTGCAGCTCTTCAGATGCAACAATTTGTGGGTGAGGAAAAGAATGAGTTGTTGGACTACTTAAGATCATTGCAGCCGGAGAAGGTGAATGGCTCTCTTTCTGTATAACATGTCAACTTTCCTTCTCCTTAAGGGGTCGTTTGGTAGGGTGTATTAGATAGTGCAGAATAAGATGTATTAGTAATGTTTGGATTAGTATGCAAGCATTAGTTATGCAAATATTATTTCTTATCTACTGTTTGGTGTGGTGTATTAAAATTATAATGTATTACATAATTTTTAAGAAAAATAATTGTTTATAGATATGCCCTCCATATTCCCTAGCTTTAAGGGACTTTAAGGACAATTTTATCTTTAATCATACTACAACAACAACTACTACCCAGTAATGTCCCACAAAGTGGGGTCTGGGGAGGGTAATATGTAGACGAGCCTTACCCCTACCCGAAAGGGTAGAGAGGCTGTTTTCAATCGACCCTCGGCTCAGTGAAGGAGAGGAAAAACAAAAACAAAAACAAACGCATGTAATACATTAATATTTAATGCCTTGGTATTACTAATATCATGGTTTTCTATGCATTACTTATATATAGTATAATACCAAGTATGATGTATAACTAATACAATTATTAGTTATACATAGGTTGAAAAAATGTATTAATAATGCATAGAGCTAATGCTTGCATTATTTTTTCTAATACCTCCTACCAAACGACCCCTAAGTTTCATAGTGAAAGAGGGCCTTTTAGGTTGAACTTTCTCTTTCTCCAAAAGAGACCATAGAATTACGGACAAAGTAGAGAATATATGTTGGGTAATAAAGTGAAATAACACCTATTCAAATTCTTCTTTTCTACTAAGAGGAAGAACAAAGACTTGCACACCTCTTTTATTCATACCAATAATAGAAAAAAGATGCTTCTCTCCTTTGTTTTTTGATATCCAAGAAATCCCCGAGGAACAGTGGCTCGTGGTTCGAAACTTGGTGCATAATGGGCCTGCCCCTCTACCTTTTCCACTTAAAAGTCAGTTTTTTTTTTCTGTGTTAGGGTTCTGACCCGTCAGCTAACCCCACACATCACACAATGCACTTTTATCACTAGACTAAAGCCCTAGGGGCGTTTCTCTCCCTCCTTTTCTTTTGCATAGTTTCATTATTGGGGGTAGGGAGGATTTTCTTTCCTATGGTGTTAATTGATTTTGCTACCAAGTCAACCTTGAAGATTGTTATCCCGTTGGTAGTAGTTGTGCGTAAACTTGACTTACCCTATAATTTTTGCTGTCTTAATATGTTCTCTAGCTTTTCATTCCGTTCAGAATTGGAAGTTGGGAAACTTTTATCTTCCTATATTCCTATCTTATTGTCTTCCCATTGTCTTTGCTTTGCTTACTGCCACATCAATGCGAGCAGGTTGCTGAGCTATCAGAACCAACATCCTTGGAAGTAAAGGAGACCATCCATTCAGTAGTCCATGGACTACTCGCAACTCTATCCCCTAGGATGCATTCTAAGGCCTCTGATTTATCAGATAATACCTCTGCGGTAACTGTAAATGTTGGAGCTGAAGATTCCATCGATCTTGTCGAGAACACATCTATTCACTTCCAGCCTCAGATATCATTGACTCGAGATTATTTGGCTCGTCTGTTGTTTTGGTGAGAATACTTTCTTAATGATCTTAATGCTTAGGTTGCAAAAATATTAATTTTCTAGTTGTACGATTGGGGTGTTGAGAAATTTGTCTTTAATTTGACTAGACTTCTATACGAACAAGTTAGGAACTTGAGTTTATAAATACGTAGGTTTATTGGTTCTTGAAAACGACGAGTAGTTTCTGGATACAAATATAGGCAGTTTGCACTTACTGTGTCGTACTTGGGGAATCCTGTAAGGGTTAAAATAAAGAAGCTTCATGATCAAGTTGGATTCGAATGCTCTTTGCTTGCTCCAGTTGTATTAGTGTAGCTGCAACATCTGTTATGTTTTCCCATTCTCTTTCAGTCTTGCTCTTGCTGCTTTGATCAGGTGTTGCCTGTAAATCTTGGGCTTTGTACTGTTCAGTTTGTTAACTGTCAGTATGTGCTCATATGATCATGTAATATTGGCGTCTGTTACTCATGTGCTGGCCCATCTGTTAACTGTCTTTATGTGCTGCTGTGTTGCTTCATGATATCAAAATATTATTAGTATTTCACAATATTCTGAAAAGCCCTGGATTTCTGCCTTTGAGCTGAATGCTGAATTTTACTATTTGGTATTTAAGGACAGTAACTTTGACTTTTTTTTGGATAATTGCATCAGGTGCATGCTGCTGGGGCACTACCTTAGAGGTCTAGAATATCGGGTGGAGCTTACTGAACTGTTGTCCTTTCCATGTGAGCAAAAGTTCGAGCAATAAGCAAGTTGATTGACACTTGTCATAAAAGGTACCAATAAGCAAGTTGATGGAGCGCTCCTCTGGTTTGACTCTGACTGAATCTGTGAGGTTTATTTGTTTGCTTGACATTTATAAATGCTTAGAGCAGTGCATTGGCTGAAATATGTTTGTATGCGGTTGTGTAATTATTTGTTGGAACACTCAACAGACCTATTATTGTCCGACTTTGATTTACAATGCTTGTCTGGACACTGTTGATAAGCATGTAAAATATGTTATTTGATGTATATAAGTATTTTAGAGCTTTGAACTAGTGCTAAGATTTTCAGGATACACTGTACATGCCCTTTATAATTGGAGAATAAATACGTTTCAAAATTTTCTTTTCTTTCCCTTTTCTCCTTTCCAGAGGAGTACGTCAGGTGTTGCAAAAATAGTAGCGGCTTTATTGTTGTAGTAGGAAAAATTCGGCGGCCATATGTAAAATTAACCACAGTTAGATGTCTGGACATGCCTTTACGAATTAACTGGATTAAATGGTATCTAGGATGTTTAAAAGCCTAAATCCAACTCCTTCATTTGGTCTAATAGCAATCTTCTCTTCCATTAACCTATTTAATTGAATATCAAGAAGATGATACATGTCGTAGCATATTTTAACCCCGTAACTTAGTCTTGTTTGACATTTTTTGCTTCAAGTCATTCGTCGAGCTTTCTATATAGTGCTTTTAGTTCTCCATGTTCTCTTTTAGGTCCAATTAATCTGTGGAATTTAATGAGATGTATAGTGAAGAAATCATTCTCTTAGCTTTAGGTAAGGTATTTAGAATTATACATTTAAGCTGGGTGCATTTGTTTCAGAACATTGGATGCCAAAAAAATTCTTAGTAAAAAGAAATGGCAGGATTTAATATCATAATTTCACACAAGATTGGGTAACAGGTCACGGAGGAGCTCACTTATTCTGAAATTTTAACAGACACAAAAGAGTCTGTTAATCAAACCAAATACTTACTAGTTTTAGGAACACAAGCAGGAGAAGAAATTTGGTTATATGTTTAAGGACATTTAGGGTTGCCCTTAGAGTTTTTCATGTCCCTATAACAAGGGCACTGATGTTTATTGCCATAAGTCCCAGTTGGTACGCATTTGCACTTTGCACAACACAACTCGCAGTATTTCACGCACCGTGCCTTGGAACACCGACCTTTGCATTTGTGGGCACAGTACACTGCACCATGTTCATTGTAAATTGAATTTAATTTCTATAAACTGACCGTATAAAAGTATTTTACACTATTAGGTCACTTAAAAGATAATTACATATAATCATCTATAAAATAATAAAAGTAAGAAAGTAACTCGAAAAATAAGGCGGATTACATGCTGTAGCAACAGGTTAAATGCACCTGAATATAAAAATTCTTGTAAATTTTGTGCAGTCAGTTAGATGTTTTGCTAGAGAAAGAATTTTACTGCGACGAAAAGGTAATAGTTCATATCGTGCAAACAACCTCTTACAAAACTTATGTAAAAATAAAATGAACATAAGTCGATCTTTGTTTGGACTATATGCACAGCAAGAGCTACGAAAATACATTGAATTCTCTTTTCTAGAATGAATTGCATCGGTATTAACTATTAAGCTAATTTACCAGATTTGGCCGTTGCGGTTTCAAGAAAGGAGGATGTCAAAAGAAGAGCAAACACCAACATAAAAACTACGAAAATCCTCTTCATTTTGGCTTTAAACTCTCTTCAATTCTCGTACAGAATTTGGCAGAGAAGAAATGTTTCTCAGGAAACTGACAACTTTAAGCAATAGTAGAAAGACACAACATGGGTATTTGTAGCCCCGTTACAAAAGACTGTTTTGTTTTTATCTTAATTTATTTTTCTGTTTTATATTCCTTAACAATGGCTCATATAAGTAAAATGGGAAACACGTGCCATCAATGGCGTAATCTAGCGCAAACGGTGTTAGTTTATTAGTACCCCTGTTCACGACCAGTTTGCTTTTTTATTTTGGTCCAAAAAAAATATTCATTTATAAATTTATTTTTTTTCAAAATTACCCTTATGTACGTATTCTTAAAAAGTCATTTACTCCTCATATTTGAGAAGATAAGTAAGTACTATTATAACTGTACTGCAATATTTAATGAATGGTAGTTTAGTCACACTATCTATTTTCGTCTAGAATTTAGTATTTCTTTAATGGATTTGCCCAAAGCAAATTGGTCACTAGCGGTCAGGATGACACCTCTCATAGAAGGGAGTCTCCGTGGCCGATTTTAATTAATAAAATCCAAACACTTATTTTTATTTTAAATCACCACCACCATTAGATACTACAATCATCCACCACAATTATAAGCCGCCGCCACCAACTACCGCCATCGTTAACCATTATCGCCTCGCCAACATCAGCACTAATTACTACCTACAACTACCACCATCATCTAACACCACCACCAACCACTACTCCCAGTCAGCACCCACAACCAGTGGCGGACCTAGAATTTTATTCAAGCCGGGTCAAAAATGCCCTTTAAATAATCGACATTAGTAATTATTATTTTTTATTAATTCCAAGTGGTATTCTACTTTCTTTTTTAAATAAAGGGTGAAAATCATAGAAGACCGCGAAATTTCCTTTGTAGTCTTCAGTTAGATTTTTGTTACTCTTACAATTAATAATAAAAAAAATATAGAAATTTGAAATAAAATAAACATAGAATTTACTAAACGAATAAATAACTAAATAAAAAGCAAATAAAGCTAAATTTCACCTATCCAAAAAGAGGGCATAGAACTTTATAAATTGCATAACTGTTAATCTATAGTATAAAACATGCAGTCACGAATCTACACGTACATGTAACCTTACAAAATTATTATTTAACAATAAATAATATAACCTTAATTAGTATAAATATTTCAGTAGTAGATCTCAAAAATAATAAATGATAAAGTTAATAAACTAAAATATTATACTCGCATTAGAGAAGTTGGCCTAGGAATTATCTAGTTTTAATGCACGAAGTATCTTATGCATTAATGCCTGCACTCTCGTGGCTTTAGAAAAACTAAAAGTAAAATAACACACGCTTGCAGGAATCGATCTCAGCTCTCTTGGAAACAAATGGCCCGGCAAGACCGCTGGACCACAGCCTTAATGTCTTCACAAGCGGATTCATTTTTGTTATACCTTCTACTTTTATATAAAATTTATACATATACACACCAAATTTTTTTGACGAAGCGGGTTGAGTTGAACCCTCTTGATATAACGTGGGTCCGCCCCTGCCCACAACCCACTAGTCATCACCACCACCAAACACCACAGAATTTTTTTAAAATTATGTTGTTGATATATTATTAAATTAATTGGTATTTTATTTGAATTTCATATTTATTAATTTTAAGTAAAGAAAAAACTTTTTACACCCACATGTTAAGAAAACGAGCAATCTTAATTACTCCCTCCGTTCCAATTTATGTGAACCTATTTGACTGGGCACGGGGTTTAAGAAAAAATGAAGATTTTTGAAATTTGTGGTCCTAAACAAGTCAAAAAAGGGCCCAGAGTATTTGTGTGGTTATGATAGTTTCACATTAAGGGTAGAATTAGAAGTTCAAGCTAAAAAAAAGTACGACCCAATATAATCCCACTTAGTGGGGTCTGGGGAGGGTAGTATGTACGCAGACCTTACCCCTACCCTGGGGTAGAGAGGCTGTTTCCAAATAGACCCCCGGCATCCTTCCCTCCAAGAACTTCCCACCTTTGCTCTTGGGGAGACTCGAACTCACAACCTCTCGGTTGGAAGTGGGGGTTACCATCAGAGCAAGCCCCTCTTGTCTTAGAAGTTCAAGCTAATATTTTTAAATTTAGAAAGGACTCATTCTTTTTGGAACGGACCAAAAAGGAAATAGATTCACATAAACTAGAGCGGAGGGAGTATTTAGTATTCAAATCTTAATACAACAACTTAATATTCAAACGTCTTAATCCTAATACACATCTTAATATTCAGACGTGTATCCACATTCTTACGTCTTAATCTCAACATAAACAAATGGGGTCTCAATGTCCTATTAGAAATTATTTGGCCTATGTTAGGTCAACGATGTAACAATTAGTCAAAAAATATCCTGATTACTGCCAATCTCCTCCAACCCTAGACGTTTGTTTGTCATAATTTTATATCTCAGGCAAACATAAGATTGCTGACGACGTATACCTCGAAAAGTTTACAACCCAAAACAAGTAACACAGCTACTTATGACCAAAATTGACAAAACTAAAAATTATAAACAACTTAAAAACTTTCAAGCGGGGAAAAAATATGTGCATTAGAACATCTTATATTGTCTACGAATATCTAGATCAAATTAAAAACTTATAAGATAAAAATAATTGCATATGACCTCTGTGTTCCACCATCCACAAATACTGAAGGGCGAATAGCTATTGGCGGCACTGGAATACTTGTGACAAGAAGTTTTTCTGGTCTATCGCTGAGGTAAAGTAGCTCACAATCCTGCATGTGAAACAATGAGAGAACAATGGCAGAAAGAAGAATAAAGGATTGCACATAAAAAGATGAGAGAAAGGAGTACAAAATTAAACAAATATAAATAATACCTCATCAGACATATTCTTAAAAAGGGAGTAAACTGCTTTTGGATCAATTTCTGGAGGCACACTAATAGATGTCTTGAGCTCTATCTTGTGAGAGATAGCCGCATTAAACTCATCCAAGAAACGAATTCCTCGTTCATGGATGATTTTTAACTGACCTTTTTTCACCATACCTAACAATTATAATAAAATAAAAGAATAAGATAAATAATGAGGTCATGAAGATACTATAACCATGCAAAAACCATAGAGCACCCATGGCCTCACCTATATCCAGCGGCGGAGCCATCCTATATGAAGGAATGACACCCCCTCGCGGGAAAAATATATTGTGTAGGAAGGTACAACAACAACAACAACTACCCAGTGTATTCCCACCAGGTGGGAGTCTGGGGAGGGTAATATGTAGACGAGCCTTACCCCTACCCGAAAGGTCAGAGAGGCTGTTTCCAATCGACCCTCGGCGCATAGAGGGTCGATTGGAATTTTTACTATGTAAAAAAAAAAATTATATGTATATATACTATGTATTGACTCCCCTTAATTTTTTGGTATTTTTACTTTTATATATTTTGACACCCCTTAATAAAAATTCTAGCTCCGTCACTGCCTATATCTAATAAAATTTTCAGCTCAACCATTCCAAATTGTTGAAGGCATAATTAAGAAAAAGAAGCACTCATAGCCTTAAACATAGATGCATTTTTTGGTGGCTTTTTGGTGAAACTGGTTAATGTAAATGAAGTAGATACAATGCTAAAAAGAGACGCAATTTGTAACTACGCTTGTTCCACTAGCTTAGTTCAAGTATTTATATAATATCTTAATACTTAGCAAAAAGTACTCGCTGACGGTTTGAGCTTTTATATAAGTTGGTCACACACTTTAACATTGCATACTAGCAGGCAGAGGTTCCGAATTCGAGTCCCATCGCTACAGATTATCAAAAAGGATCTCCATGATTGGCTCATGAAAAAAAAAACTCAGATATACACGTGAGTGGACATGTTGAATACATAATTAAGTAAATAAGTGTAATATCCCTAAAAACTAATTTTTTGAATGAGATTGTCACACAAATCAACAAAAATTATATAAGCTTCGACATTTCTTTAAGGTAAATACTTTTTAATAACAATTGAAAAATCTCTCGTATACAAACAATATATCAAAAACTAGAGAATTTACAACATAATATGAGTCTATGAATGATACCCAATCTTCTATATACATTGGAATCTCCTGGGTCCAAAAAGAAACTAGGAATGACAAGCTAATCCTCAAATGTACATAGTCGTTCTCTATGTTCTCCTATTACTTCCGTTTCACATGACGCAAATAAAAGCTAGTAGGGTAATAGGAGTAAGTTGTGTTATGTATGCATATAAATAGGGCTCATTGTAACATAGAATATCAATCAATAATATTTTTCTCCCGTGCATTCTCACGGAGATGCATAAAGAGAAGCCACTTAAGCAAAATGCTGACGTGATTTAACACTTCTCATATAACGCGTCACCCCAAACCAATCAACCCATAACTTTATCCCCCATTTAAATCACCTCACACTAACATTGTACATCATAAAAATAAACATGAAAAGTGCTAGACATTCTCTATATTTCCTACTCGCATAAGAATATCTAATAGCGTTACAAGACTCCTAAAAGTATAGGACCTAAATAAACGTCATAACACGACTAAAATACATTCCTAGCTACTCCTTCCATTCCATTTATGTGGCACTCTATCCTTTTTAGTCTGTCCCAAAAAGGATATCAATTTTCTATATTTGAAAACAATTTAAGATTAAAAATTTCATGTTACCCTTAATAGGAAGATTTATAGTCACACAAATATCTAAGACTTGTTTTAGACCACAAGTTTCAAAAGTCTTCCTTTCTTTCTTAAACTTTGTCCTTGGTCAAACGGTGCCAAGTAAATTGGGACGGAGTAACTGATATTGCCTATATAAATTTTTTCTTTCTCTAAATCTACATTGATTCCAAGAGATATTAGGTTTTTTCAGACAACTTCCTTCCAAGTGATTTTAGGCCTACCTCGTTCCCTTTTAACACCTTCACCCACTATGGAATATAATCCAGCATAAAAAGAAAAAATGCAACTCGGAACAAAGATCCATCCTAATGTAAATTAGTAGGTATGGTGACTATTTATCTACAAGAGGCATTATAACAATTTGGTATCTTTATTGGTACAATCATACCGGCAATATTCATGTTGCAATGAGCTTGAATTTAACAATTAGTATTAAGGAATTTTTTTGTTGAAGAATTATCTACATATTATATGATTCACATGCCAAAAGAAGTATTGCATCATTGGTTCTATAAAGACAAGTGTGAATTCCTCAACGTAAAAGCTAAAACGAAATTTAACATTCCGCACTAGATATCAAGAAAATTGAAGGCCCAACTTTCTAAACAATGGAGCATTTATTATCAAAGTGTTGAAAGTCTTTTGCAAAAATCCTTATCAATTTTTGTGGAAAAAGAATTCCAACCAAATGCCATTTCTAGGTAAAAGTTTTTAGTTATTGCAGGAAACTGAAAAAAACACCTCTGGGGTAGCATTTCAGCTTTTAGAAAAAATTGAAATACATTTACTTGAGGGAAAAATTGGAAATTTTTTTGCTTTGGAGAGTCTGAAGCAATTTTTCAACAAAAAAAGTTTCACCAATTTTCACATATTTTTCAAATTTACAAGTTAAATAATATTCGCTCACTTTGATTTCGATATTATAGATAAAACAATTTTCCTAGATTTTTCAAATGAATGCCCTTCAAAATCACATAGAAATAGTTGCACATGCATAATAAATAGCCAACAGAAATGCAGATGGCATCTAGTTAGAACAAAGGACTAACAACAACAACAACTACTACCCAGTATAGTCCCACAAAGTGGGGTCTGGGGAGGGTAATATGTAGACGGGCCTTACCCCTACCCGAAAGGGCAGAGAGGCTGTTTCCAATCGAACCTCGACACAGTGAAGGAAAGGAAAAACAAAAACAAAGACAAAAAAGCATTAGTAACAACAACAGAAATCGCGTAAATAATTATCTAAACATAAGAACCATAAATAGAATTAGAACAAAGGACTAGCTTTAGCCAAAAAGATGAAGACGAAGAAGCATATCAAACCATTCATGTATCCGCATTTGGAACATGTGACACACTTCTGGCCACTTGTCATGGAAGTACACTTTTTCACAACCTTTTTCTGTAGTTCACTCTTCATCAAAGGCTCAGTTCTTGGATTTCTCATCTTCTTCAAAAAGACTCGACGCTCCTTGTCATCTAGAAGTATTGAGGAGCAGCACTGATAAAAAAAGCGGTCGCATAAGGAAAAATATTAAAGCACTGCAAGCAAAGTAGATACCAAGCTCTTGAGCACGGTCAGAGGAAGGAAAAAATAAAACAAAACTCTGACAAGGCATCATAAATTACTAATATCATCCGTACTATCTCCAAACCATTTTCTTCTTTTTCTTTTATTGGTTTCTTCATTTTGTTTGGTTTGGTATAGTAAATACTACTCTCCTAACCAACTTCACATGGGAATCTTGGTGAAAGTATCAGAATCAAATAAATTATTGTCCTGGCATGGATGACTACCAATTAGCCTTTGAGGTCAGTTAGGATTGTTCAATTTGTACCTACTCTATTGCTATTCCCAGTCATGTCTATTTTTATTAGTGACCTGTGCTATGTCCCTATCTGAGCTAACTTTTGCAGTGACCATGCTCCACCAGGACATTCTAACTTTACCTTCAGCAGATGAAATCCATCGCAATGCTTTTTTTCTTTACATTCGTAAAACAGGCAATTTCGTGTTTGCACATATCACGCCATGATAAGTCTACCCTTACCCTACCTGTCATCTTTTACCTCCCCCCCCCCCCCCAAAACTAACTCATAAAATTATTTGTATCTCCCCTACAACAAACCCATCAGAGTCCACTTCTTCTTTCTTCTAAATTTGGTTCAAAGATTTTGCTGCCTCCGAAACTAGTTTTTACATGTTAATTTAAAATAACTGCATAAATAGCATACTCCCCAAACATCCCATCTACTTCCTCTACCATGCTAATTCCGAATTTCTAGTTTTTCAACATTAACATCAAATTACTGCCTTTTTTCCTCTTACTTCAAAGTCATTCTCGTATATTTCTTTCTTTTTTTCCCTTTCTTTTCTTTTTTGGGAGAAACAATTTCATCAATAAATGACCAAGGCAGTGTCATAATTTGCATAAGTATTATGAAAAGGCACGTCAATTATATGGAGTTTTGATCAATATACTACTATTTTTGTCTTGACAATAATAGGAACTTAGGTGTCTTTTTCTCATTATTCTACTTAATGTCTCTAAATAAATTTCACAGTTCTAAAAATAACTTAACATAAAACTATCACAAATTTTCATCATTTAACAGCTTAAAATTAAAGTTATAAATGACTTCTTCTTTTTTTCAATCAAATAAATTTTAAACAATTTGTATACAATTTTTCCTCGCTACCACCAATATGATGTGGAAGAAAAACTAAATTTTCAACCTCTCTGCCCAGTTAAATTGCATTCTTGAAGTTGTATAAAGTTGATATATACCAGAAAAGATTAAGAGGATGTTTGGATTGGCTTTTAAAAAAAGTAGCTTATAAGCTAAAAGCTAAAAGCCATAAGTTGGTAATACCCAAAAGTAGTTTTGTACTTCTCATGCCTAAAAGTAAGTGCTTTTAAGCACTTTTTATCATTGTCAAACACCAAAAAAATTAGAAAGTGCTTAAAAGCCAATAAGCACTTAAAATAAGCCAATCCAAACACCCTCTAAGTGAAAACTACAAATAGCTTATTGCTACAGAGATCAAAGGGGTTAAGTTCAAACAAGATATCACCTTGCATATGCACTTCAAAAGGTCCACAACTGTGCCTAAATATCCAACATTATAAACAGGTAGAGTAAGCACCAAGTATCCGTAATGACCTGGACACTCTCTAAAGTTCCCATGACATGTTTCACAACCCCCATTCTTGTTTGGAGGCCCCTAAAAATCCAAAACTTCGAATAATCAAGATACGGAAATCAGCATCAAAGACATAAAAAAAGGTTATTCAAACTCAAAGAGAAACATGAAGCTCAAGGTTGTTCCTTTCCATCATTTAATCATAAATCAAAATAGCATTATTTAGCCTCCACTCATTTAAACTGATATGCACAGATCATAAACTGTTAGCAACTAAAAACCTAGCACTCCAAAAATAATGATTAAACCGCATTATACTCCCAGCAGCCCTAAAAATAATTTCCAGAGTAACAACTACACCTCTATACAATAAACCACAAATTATATATGTACTATGTGACATAGTTTGACTTGGTATTGATATTAAGAAGAAACGAAGACTTTCGAGATCTTTGGTCTTAAACGTGACAGAGTATTTGTATTTTCTCTGTTAGTGTAATGGGAAGTTAAAGTTAAACAGTTTCCAAATATTGAAATGTGCCATTCTTTTTTGAATGTACTAATAACAATTTGTTTTGATGGTTGCTATGTATCATTTTATCATGTATTGTACCGTATTGTATCGATGAATACAATGTCTGAGTAGATTATATCATTTTATAAATAATACTTAAGGACAAAATGAGGAGAAAAACAAATAAACGACGCGACCACACACAAAATGGAACTTTTTATTGTTACATAACTATGGATTTAACAATATGATATAACAACCAAAATAAATATTATATTCATCAACAATATGATACAATACAATATGTAACAATCATCCAACAAGCTGTACAGGAATTATGTCACATAAAGTGAAATGGATGGAGTAGTATATAGACTAGTTGGGACCCGCCTTCTATAAACAATGTTCAATAGTTATGTTGCTAAATCAGTTTAAAAGAGATTATTATGTGAATTAGATTTGAAAGACGATTACCATGCGGGGATCTAACAACCCATTAGGAATAGGCTTTTTAGTAGATTCATAGTAAACACCGCGGTAGACTTCAACTTCTCCTAACTTCAAAATTTCCGCCTCTGAGAATAGAGAAAATTGAATGCTTTTTCTGTTTCAACAATAATAAAAACAATTGATCAAGACATTAACTAAAACCAGAAAATAAAAAACAATAAATATTCAATTAACTGACATTTTTCTAGGACCAACATCTTCAACGTAGGGCTGCTTAGTGAATTGAATTATCTCTTGTGTTCTCTTCATCTCAAAAAGAATTTTTTTTTGCTTCTGTACTGAAAAAAGTACAGAAGAACGGAAGTGTGAGGTGTGGGGTTTAAGGAGAAGCTTGCGCCCTAATGAAGAAAAAGAATTGTCCTAAGATTGCCTACTTAATCCGGTACTTTCTTCTTCCCCAAAAACAGGAAGGTTTTGTCCGGATTTCTTACTATCTTCGGTACTGCTTTTGTTTTGAGAAGAATGAATCTCAAGTTTCATCCTCAGGTTCGGTAGGGGGCGTAGGAACGGATAGCGCTCTTAGTTAGCTTAGGAGCGGAGGTACGAGACAAAAAGGGGAGTTTCCCTCGAGTAAGCAGTTTCCACTAGACCTTTGGCTAATAGTTTAGTTGTTCCCAGAGGAATTCAATCTGGGCAGCTAGAAAAGGAGAGGGGCTCCGCTCCGTCGACTTTTTGGTTAAAAGTTTATACAATAAAACCCTCCTTCCTGCCAGGCCACCCTACGCTTTCCTTCTTCTCTTTCCCAAATATTTCTTTACTTTCCTCTCTTAATTTTTTAATTTCTTATTTTCTTCTTTATATTCTCTCTATACAAATCTATTTTTATTAGTTATTTAAATTATAAAAGTATATTTATTTCTGTTTTTTTTTTCTAAATCTCAAATTTTAAAATTTCAATATGCTTTTAATCATTTTTCTTTTGATCTAGTTAATGTTATTTTTTCCTTGAAAGACCAAAATTTTTTAGTTTGGTTATTTCGTGTGTATTTATGCACCAAAATATCTTATAAAGTGAATTGATCCAAACTGAGTCAATTCAAAACCGAGTGAACTGGACAAATGTATATATTAATTCGACCTCCTTGACAATGGCACCTGTAACCATCAAATCATGGATCTACTTTTGTTTGGGATATGACTCTGTTTTACTGTGATGTTCAATGGGATATCGATAGTCTCATTTGGTACCATTTTGATGCCTTTCACGGAAGGGTTGTTGTTTGGTTACGATCAAACGAGTCATCGCTGGGAATTGTATCCCTTAGGCAAAGCATGAACTCTATTGATTTGCATGTATTGCCTTCGTCAAAAGTTATTAATTGATAGAATGTTTTAATCAGACGAGACCCTGTAACCGATCATAACATACACGTTTTATAAAACGTATACCCTAATTAGAACTAAATCTGGGTACAACATAAAAGAATACTTTCTATCTGTGCATAAGAAAGCACAAACCACTCTAGCCATTAGTCATAGACTTATCAAAATTAGTCAACAAAAATTGAAAAACCAAATAATAAGATTCTTTCTATCAAAGAATCACATGGAAAATCACTTTCATATTTTTAAACGTGACTAGCAACATTACATGCAAGACAAAAAGAAAATTTTATGAACGGGATAGCAAATAAGGTGATGAAATATAAAAATCTATACAATATTCTAAAAATATAAATAAAAAAAGGAACTTTTTCAATGGGTATATTTGAAACTCATTGAAAATATATAGATAAGTCAACATATAAAATTTGAGAAAGATTGGAAGTGATTTGGACTGGTTTTGTATCAAAATTCGTAATTAAATCTAGTTAAAAAAATCTTATGCGACACATGTATCACACACGTATCTCACACACATATCCATGGATATACATATGATACATAATTAATAAATATATGATACATATGTGATACATAAATGATATAAGGTATGATACACATATTATTTTTTTCATGTTCAACTTTTACTTCGAATTTTCAATTCAAACTACCTCAAAACTTCATCAAATCATCCCAAAACAGAGATTCAATTTCCTTAAGTTATGTCCAATCTATTCTAATAACATCCACTCAAAATAAAACAAAAATTTGATATTTTTTGCTACAAAAAACTAATTGGCTAATTTGGCTAATATTGGTAATATTTTATCAATCGGCCAGTTTTTTTAATGAGTTACTTATAAATAAACATACCTGGTAATTTTCCTTATTTATTATACACACAAAAAAATACTTCATATACACGGAAATTTTAAAGGGTTATGAAGATAATGAATATGAATTTTATATGAGAAATATAGGGGGGAAAAGAGAGACTTTTGCAAGAAAATGCACAAAAAGAATCTTTACAATTTGCATAGAACAATCCAAAATAAGTTTTTTAATCATAAAACACAAACCAAAATTATCGCTACCTATTATTGGCACCACAAAAAACATTCCATATAACACAAAATTCATACAGTTATGAGATAACAAAATTAGGTTTTATTTGAGAAATGCAAGAGTAAAAAGAAGAAACCTTTGCCGACATGAAAGCTTTTCTGATCCAATTAGCCCATTTTGTTAGTTGAGTTTCCCACCATACAAATGAGTGAAATAGCGTACTTTTTAATATGGTATTTAGTTTTTATTCAATATTTTTAATTATGAATAAAAATAGTCACTACTCTAATAAAATTAATAAGCAAATGCGTTTTTACTCTTTCTTCATGAGTGATGTGTACATATTAAGGACATGATGTCATTTACACTACACACATGAAGTTAAGGACGTCATGTCCTTAACATTTATACTGCACACGTGAAGTTAAGGAATTGATAGGACACTTCGTCCTTAATATTTACACATCATTCATGAAGTTAAGGACACGAGGTCCTAAAGTTTAACAACAAAAGGTGCAAATACAAATTAGGACATTATATCCTTAATATTCACACTGCACACATGAAGTTAATGATGTCATGTTCTTAACATTTACACTACACATATGAAGTTAAGGACATAACAAAATATTTTGTCCTTAATATTTACACAGCGTTCACAAAGTTAAGGACATCATGTCCTTAATATTTACACAACACCCATGTCTAGCATGGGGGTATTTTCGTCCGAGCAAAAAAAAAATTATTAAGCACTGGCTAAAGAGTAAATACATTTTAAACAATGACTAAAAAATAAAGACATCTCTAATATTTAGTAGCTAACTGTGCATTTCACTTATTGGAATTTGTACTAAAATTATACTAGCATGTTTGGTCAAGCTTTTTTGGGCCAAATATATAATTTTGTCAAAAATATTTTTTCCCGAAGTTAAGGTGTTTGTCAACCTTTTAGAAGGAAAAAAGAGCTTCTAAATAGAAGCAGAACCAGTTGTTGAGAACACAGACAAAAATAATTTATATTTAAAATTATTTTTTGAAAAACACTTTTGAAAAAAAATATACTTATAAGTATTTTTTTGAAAGCTTGGTCAAACACTAATTGCTATTCAAAAATGTTTTCCAAATTAATTATCTAATCACAAATTCTTTTTCATCAATAGTACTTTTTTTAAAAAGCACTTTTTTCATTTTTCAAAATAAACTAATTTTTAGAAGTTTGGCCGAACATGCTTGTATGGGTCAAAACTCGACTCCGTGATAATTAATGGAACTAATTCATTCTTAAGCCTATTTATGATTAATAAATGATACGGTCATTTATTAACAATGGTACCTGATGGTTACCCGATTCGACTAGTGAAGCCACAGCCTATCCGCCATTGCGAAGGCGCCATCTCAATGTGGTCACAGCTACGCAGTGCTAGCTCGTAAAGCTCACAACTATAAATATTAAGAGAAAGAACCCTAAAGGGGGCTGCTTCTTCTTCTTTATCACGATTCTGGAGAAAAGAGATAATATCATTGTGAGGCTATGAACCTCTCCAGGGAGAGGCAAACAAAATTAATATCTTCAATAAAAAGCTTACCATATATCTCTTCATAATACAAAAAGGCTTGTTTTTTGTTCCTTTTATTCGGTCCTTTCGTTTATTACGATCTGCTATGATTGGCCCTTATATTATTTTGATTGTGTTTAAGCTTGTAAAGTACATAAATAACTTTTGAGCCAAACAATTGGGTCGTCTGTGGGGACTTCGTAGCAAAATTGTTTAGTTCATTCTTAGATCAAAAAGAAGGAAAACATCCGAAAGGGAAAGCAACCCAGCTCTAACGAGTCAAAGAGGCACATCGGGTAAAGGAAACCTGAAAGTTTCAATAAGAATCTGAACCCCCAAGCCCCCTCATCCTTCCGCTTTCAAAAAAAGGGGGAAGAAGAAGAAGAAGAAGAAGAAGAAAGACTTAAGACCCCTCCCCCTCCCTCATACGGGGAAAATGCTGATAAGGTACCCACATATCCTTAATGTAGGAACCCGCAGAAAAAATGGCACAAAAGCATCTCGGAACGAGAACCATCATCGGCCAACCCGTGCAAACCAATTAAGGAGACAATGCAGGAATGGTGTGAGATTTCGAAACAAAATTGATCTCTAGCTCCCCATACCCAGGACAAGGGGTCGTGCGAGGGAAGTAGACCCAACTACAAGTTGAATTGGGACTCAGGCCATGCGTCATCGCCATTAGAAACAACAAGTTCAGCTACAAGTTGAACTAGGACTCAGGCCATGCGCCTTCCCCTTCAGAAACAACAAGTTGAACTACAAGTTGAACTGGGACAGGCTATGTGCCTTAGCCATTAAATCAAGGCTATGTGCGTTCGCCAGTAAGTTCAACTATGGTTTAACAAGAGAGGCTATGTGCCTTCATCATAAAAAATAAAAAGTCAAACTACAAATTGAACTGGGATAGGCTTTGTGCCTTCGCCGCTAAATCTAGTCTAAGTGCCGTCGCAATTAAGTTCAACTATGGTTGAACCAAGACAGGCTATGCGCCTTCACCATCAAAACAACAAGTTCAACTACAAGTTGAACTAGGATAGGCTATGTGCCTTCGCCACTAAATCAAGGCTATGTGCCTTCGCCAATAAGTCCATGTACGGTTGAACCAAGACAAGTTGTAAGCCTTCGCCATAAAAAATAACAAGTTCAACTACAAGTTGAACTTGGACTCAAGCTATGCGCCTTCGCCGTGAATAATAACAAGTTCAACTACAAATTGAACTGGGAATCAGGCAATGCGCCTTCGCCATCACAAACAAGATTCACGCCGCATAAATTTTGGCCTCGATAGAATTACAAGGTCGCGCTCTTACCACCATGGCCAGTAGTTCGACTGCGCCTGAACTGGGGCTGAGGCTAATTGTCGCTATCACCAGATAATGGCTACAACTCGCTCACACCAAGTAAAAGAAAACAATAAGCAAAAAGTATTTAATCATGGCAAAGGTCATCACAACTAGCAGCCAACCTAGTTTTTTTTATTAAGGCAAGCAAACGACTTTATTAAAAAAAAAGTTTTATTAAAAAAAAAGTTTGCCAAACGACAACAAAAACAAGGAAAAGATATGAGCAAATCCTTTTGCTCGACGCCACCCACGCATCCATCAATATTATCAGCGCCTCCAGTGCCCTCATCAACCCCCGGTGTCGCCGGGTCAAAGCCAGAATCAATACGAGCTTTACGAGCCCTCTGAAGGGCTTCCTCAAAAGTAGCCTCAAGGACAATGCCAACCTCTCACAAGTTGGCCAAATGTCCACAGCTCAGGGGCAAGGTTGGAAAGTGCAGCCTGATCCCTCAAGCACTAATTCTCGATCTCTAAGGCATTAATCCGATCCGGTACAGTTTGGGCATCCCATTCATAGATGTTGGTACGGTCCTCCAGTGCCCCTCTCGGAAGGCCCCAATAACCCTCTCCAGCTCCCGTTCCCTTTTGCGAATACGATCTACCATCTCCAATGTCCCAACCCTCGACAAGGCATCCCTTGCTTGCTGCCTCAAGGCAACGACCTCGGCCTCGAAAGCAACCATATGTCTGGTCAAAGTCTCAGAGGCCTCTGCCGCCCTGACCTGACTGTAGTGCTCCCTCTCGACTGCAACACTCCTTGTGGTCTCCATGCTTCTTTACTGACAGATGGAAAGAGGCACTAGCGCATACTTGCAAAAGCAAAAAAGTGTAAATCAGCTGATGGTGTGGGTAAGGAAGCCCACACATAAAATGAGGAGAAAAACAAATAAACGACGCGACCACACATAAAATGGAACTTTTTATTGTTACATGACTACGGATTTAACAATATGATACATAAAAATTTAAGTAAAAACAAAATAAATATTATATTCATCAACAATATGATACAATAATATGTAACAATCATCCAACAAGCTGCACGGGAATTATGTCACATAAAGTGAAATGGATGGAGTAGTATATAGACTAGTTGGGACCCGCATTCTATAAACAATCTTCAATAGTTATGTTGCTAAATCAGTTTAAGAGATTATTATGTGAATTAGATTTGAAAGACGATTACCATGCAGGGATCTAACAATCCATTAGGAATAGGCTTTTTAGTAGATTCATAGTAAACACCGCGGTAGACTTCAACTTCTCCTAACTTCAAAATTTCCGCCTCTGAGAATAGAGAAAATTGAATGCTTTTTCTGTTCCAACAATAATAAAAACAATTGATCAAAACATTAACTAAAACCAAAAAATAAAAAACAATAAAAATTCAATTAACTGACATTTTTCTGGGACCAACATCAACGTAGGGCTGTTTAGTGAATTGAATTATCTCTTGTGTTCTCTTCATCTCAAAAAGATTTTTTTTCTGTACTGAAAAAGTACAGAAGGATGGAAGTGTGAGGTATGGGGGTTTAAGGAGAAGCTGCTTATTGCGCGGGAGGGATGGGGTTTATGGGCAGGGGCGGATCCTGGTCGCTCCGGTCGAATTTATACTTTGTATTGCCATTATACTGATATTTTATGTTAAAAATTTATACAATAAAACCCTAATTACCTAGGTGCCAGGGTCTAACTCCTTCCTGCCAGGCCAAAGGCCCAGGACCGACCAAAGGCCTATTTACGCTTTCCTTCTTCTCTCTTTTCCAAATATTTCTTTACTTTCCTCTCTTAATTTTTTAATTTCTTATTTTCTCTTTATTTTGTAGAATCTAGAATCCAAAATGTGCAAAATCCGATCCGATCCATGCACAGCCCTACACAACACACACTCTAATAGCAATGTTGTAGACAACAATGTTAAGTTATGGAACGCCAAAAGAATCAATTTACATCACCTTAACATTGTAAAAAGATGGAACCTTTTGCGGTCCAAAACACATCTATTAAAGTGACAGTTACATCATTGACCTCTTCAAACATGTGAAAAGTCTTGCCCCAAATTTAAAGTCCAGAAATGGTGTAACTCCATAAACAGAAAAGTGCGATTCCCTTTCTCACAAGTTACTTTCTATCTTGACTTTAAATAAACGTAAACTAGGAAATTTATGCCAAAAGAATAAATTCCTCTTTCGAAAATTATAATTCAAATTTCCTAATTTGCTTCTATTGCTTCACAGACTGTACACTACTCCTATTCCTAACAAATGGTTGGATAGCTAGATATTCTACAATTTCCTGAGGGAAGATTCCCGATATGAGTTATCAATATGACAAGACTTCTTGCAAATGCATCATAAAAAATACTAACAAAATCTGCATCAGCAACCATGGAGCAACATAAGGATGTGTTACCACAGGCTGGAGGGACTCCACGTTACTTTTTGCCTTGAATAAAGATGAAAACAGTGTCACCCGTAAACATGATTACCAACAGGGGCCAAAGTAACTTTCTACATTATAAGGTTGATGATACCAATCTTCCAGGTGTTGGTAAGACTGCCTCCTTCCACGATTTCTTTTAAATTCACCTGATGTTGCATGGTCAATGCTAGCATCTGCATATCACGCCACAAGAAGAAATATTGCAAGTCGGCTACTGCCAAAGAAGATAAAAAGGTAAGATGGTTAAATCATGAAAGGTAGCAGCTAAATAATATCCAATAACATCTGACAATGCTCCAGCTTTTCCAATTCCGTCCTCCCCAAAACCCGAGAGTGGGTGCCCCGTGAAAAAAAAAAAAAAAAAAGTACAACCCAGTATAATCCCACTTAGTGGGGTTTGGGGAGGGTAGTATGTACACAGACCTTACCCCCTACCCTAGGGTAGAGAGGCTGTTTCCAAATAGACCCCCGGCATCCTTCCCTCCAAGAACTACCCACCTTTGCTCTTGGGTAGACTCGAACTCACAACCTCTCGGTTGGAAGTGGGGGTTGCTTACCATCAGAGCAAGCCCCTCTTGTCTGCCCCGTGAAAATAGAAGGAAAAAAATAAGCAGAAGGGAAAAGGGCAGAAAAATAAATACACTATCCATTAAAGCATTTTGAAGAATACTTCCCAGATTTGGAACTGTAAAAACAAATTTTGATGCACAATATGCAATGGGAGAAGAAAATAAGCAGTTGCATCGAAATATCAAGCCACAAAAAGAGTGCATATTCTCCTCATATTAAATTCATCTTTACCTCTGCCATTATCCTTCCAAGAGAATTCAGCAGCGCCTCCCAAATGCCATTGAGGCATTGACAAGATATTAACTTTGCAGAACCAGACAAATTCATTTAGAAGTCCTAGGATAACATAGGTTCTGATTGATAATTCAGCTCAACCTGCTGAACACTGGCATAGACAAAGGAAAGACAAAACACCGAGAAACAAGGGATTAGTTAGCTTGGACTGCACGAAGAACATCAAACTACAAAGACATTCTCAAGAATGACAAGAGGAGGGCAGGAATAAAGGATAAAATGTGATAAGTAGGGATCAAAATAACCAAGTTATTCTGGAATTACCCTACCAAAGCAGACGTCTTGATTTCATTGGATTTTAGAGATTCACCGCACATAGAAAAGTCACTTTAATATGCAGCTAGGATTTAGGAGCTACTACAATAGCTGCACGTAATTGGAACAAAATAGAAAATCTTGTTTAGGACCCCCTACTCTATAAATAAAACTTTGTTTATTTTGTTTCAGAAACTTGCACACAAAAAAAATGACATAACCCTATGATAGAAATCTCTGGTTTATCTTATTCTTCTCTTGTTCGCCCACTTCTCTTTAATTTTCTACCATTTATCCCATATCCCTTCTCGTCCTGCATCATTCGGAAGCAAAGATAGGCCAACACTAGATTATTATATGAAAAGAAACCATTCCTCAGAATACTACTTCTCTGATCTAGCAACAAGACCTTAAGGTTGTGCAGGCTAATCAATTTTCTCCCTTTGGAGCTTCTGATGATTAGCTTATTCAAATAATTACGACACACATATAAGATACATTAAGGTTCAAGATCAAAATTTTCATGCCAAAATATCAAACACATACCATTGCCGAAGTTTAAACATCCCAGTGCCTATCTGCATTGGTATGCCCATGATGATGCATTCACTAACTCCTTCTATCTTATCATCCCTTCCATTTACAGATGCATTAAACAGGTGGTCCGTTGTCTTCTCAAATGAGGCTAACATCAGTACGCTATCTTTCATTTTCTGAACGCCATGTCTGGTTATTCCCAGAACTTCACCCTATGATAGAAAAAAAATTATCCATTAAACTTGTTAATCGGACATTAAAGGAGTCCAACATGTTTTTGGATGAAGAAAATTTTTCCAGGAGAATTACCTTATATGTCATCAGATCTGCTAGAAGCATCATGTGCCGCAAGTCTATTGTCATCCCATGACTTGACATGGTATAGTTAATCTCATCAATTATAGAGATCCTTGCTGCTTCAATGCCTAGTCTTTGTTGCACCTCCATTATATGATTACTCTTTGTATTACGCCCATCAACTCCGTCAATGCCCATTACGGCTAGGAGACCGGTACTGCAGAAAGGAAAGAGCAAATCAGGTATCGTGTGGAAGGACTTCTATTTTATTGCAAGAACTAACTGGATCATGGACTCCCAGAAAAGATAGCTGCTGAAAATTGAACCAAAACAGTAAGGTAGGATTGTTACTCTCTTGTACACTTCTTCCCAAGATCCTCGAAACTATATTAGACAATATTATTTTGAAATAAAATTTGATTAGATGAGTTGCTAGCCCTCCAGAAAACCTCTCAATCAAACAAACAAATACAAATTTTCTGCACATACTCTATAATCCTTTCAAATCTTTTTAAATGATCTAACTGCAACAAACCAGCCCCAAACCAGCTCCAAATCATGATCTCGTGATTAAAATTGTTCCATTAATTACTTTTTTTCCCAATTGAAAAGATAAATTTCAAAGTTATTCCTTATTTGATTTTTAAAAAAGTAACATACCTAATTTACATATATAAATAAATATTTTACAATGTTCCTTATTTCTAACAACTTAAACTTTTAGATGAGGTAGGTGAGACGCTTCAATATGGTATCAGAGCCTCAAGATTCTTGGTAGAACAGTAATTTTCATGAAACAGCCGACAACCTTACGCTGCCTGCCCAGACATAAAATGCAGCCTGCAGTTACAGTTTTTTGTCTTCTTTCATATATTTGAGATCATAATTGCATTTAATTTTTAAATTAGTTTGGTGTACTGTTATGATATTGAGACTATGTCTAAATCTATTAATTGCAAACATAGCATGCGTATGCAAGTCCCAAAGAAAAAAATAACAGACAAATTTGCAACAACTTTACTGGATTTTAATGTGCATTTGTAGCGATTGACTAGTTAAATACACTATGTTTGCTAATGGATATACTATTAAAATAGATTTACCAATTTATTTTGATAGATACAATTAGATGAATATCTAATGTTAGAGCTATAAATAATTGAAGATAATCAATTTGGTAAGGGGCCCATTATCAGTCCGAGACTATTCTGGCTGAAAAGGATCTGTCCAAAAGGAGGTTACAAAGACTAAGATTGACCCAAGTTCTAATCTACTTCACTTTAAGCAATTGTTTGAGAAGGAGGTTTCAAATTCTCTAGATTGGTGCAAAGTTTTCGATAACCTAACTAGCTCTCCTCTTTGGTTATTCTTTAATTTAACAAAACAGAATAAGGTATGTGAAAGCGAAATAAGTTTTGGAACCCCTCTTCCGAAAAGAGAAATAAGTTCTGAGATCTTGAATTCATCTAGTTATCAGAATATTGTAGTGAATAACAGGCTTGCCACACCAAACAGAGCAAAACCAAATGATGGAGAATGTGGAAGCCGTACATAAAACTTACCCTTCAACAAGCAACTCATATGTTTCTCCTTTGACATCACTCTTACGGTCTTTTTCTTGTTCTTTGTTCACCACAGCCCTTTGAACCGTAGTAATACCCTGACATCCCGACAAGATTTACAAGTTGAAGTGAACATAGTTCGGACAAAAACCCACAGATTTAATTTGATTTAAGTCTTGATAATTGTCATACCTTCACAACAACAGCAGGAAGCTTATTTTTCAACCGGTGAAGTTCAAAATGCAGTTTTTCTTTATTAGCCTGAGGAAAAACTTCCAGCTTCCTGGGGTTCAAAACTTTTACTTGCTGCAGCAAATAGGAATTTTACCCAATAAGATATCATTAATAGATAAGCAGCTGAACCAGAAACACAACCTTTCTCACCTGTTCTTTCAATTTTATTTTTGGGGTCTGCAAAATCGATTGCTTGACAGTATAAGCATCAATACACAGCTGTGACACCTGAATTGTCTCCATATCTAGCGTAATAGCAATTGATGCTAATCGAGACGCCATCACAATCTTTACACTCTTAGCCACCTGCATAGGAAATAAATGTTCTTCACAAAGTACTTTGTTCAATGCCATTATGAGAGCTTCACAAATTAATCAGAGAGATTTGAGTGGAAGAAGAAATGGCAGGGATCAAAATATATTGCTCTAAACAGGGCAAGGAATATTTTTAATATTATTCATAATATTTTACAGATTTTAAGTAGCTTTTCATGAACTTCATATTTTCCAGAACAAGTAAATGCTACATAAGTTATGTAGAAAATTGAAAATGTTGCATGAGTTATACCAAAGTTAAAATTTGAGTTCTTACCAGCGTTGCTTTCAGTAGATTTTCAATTGAGAAGCCCGGTGTACTGGAATGTAAGGCTATTATAGGAGTCATTTGATAAAAGCTTTTGAGAAAGAAGCAGTGTAGCAATCCAACTAGGGCTCGGTAGTGTTATTATCAATGATTTATTTGAAGATGCAAACTATGAAGTAAAAAAATAAAGGCAACCATCTCTAGCAGCATTCTTGCATAGTAAGTAGTTCATGCGACTAAGCAACTATTCTATCATAACAAAGACTGTTTAATACCTAAATTGACATCTTACTTGTCCCGGTCTGCAAAGACGGCCCGCGACTCCCTGTTTCCCATTTAAAGACCTCTTGGTAAAAAAAACACATATATTAAACACCTTCAACCATTGACCATGCTCATGTGGTATCGATTTCGATGATGTGGCTTAAAAGCATGAGTGGAGAGCGCAAATATGAAAATCATCCCTGTTATCTTTCTTTCTACTTTCTTTTTCTTTGGTCACCGCTCTCCAAACACTGCTATGCTTTCTGCTGCCATCAAAATTTAATATTTTCTGTCGAATTGGCCTAAAAACAACAACTACTACCCAGTATAGTCCCACGAAGTGGGGTCCGGGGATGGTAATATGTAGACAGGCCTTACCCCTACCCGAAAGGGCAGAGAGGCTGTTTCCAATCGACTAAAAACCAGAGGTCAAAATAATCAAATTACCAAATTCCTCATGCCTCACGATCTTCAATATCCCCAACTCCCATCCTTTGAGTTCAATCCCATCCTTTGAGTTCTATCTGTACCACTCTTACCCAACTTGAATTTTGAAGCCAACAAGAGCAGACCGGACTTTTAAGAGTTGTAGGAGGTTGGATCCGAGATTGAAAAACAGGGATCCTGCCGGTCAACAAAGCAAGCAAAATGGCTAAGAGGGCAGTGGTGGTGTGCACAAGGAGAACTGTAGACAGGTGGAGGTGAAGAGTATATAAGAGAGAAACTGGTGGAGGCCTAAGTTGCTTCGACTCTTCACTTTCGGTGTCGCACCCGTGTCAACACGACATGGGTGTGGGTGTAGGATCCCTAACGGATTTGGTCAACTGATTTTGCATACTTTGGCCAAAATCGACGGAGAAATTCGGGACAAATACAATGATTTTTTAAATCAAAATAAATGCCAAGATGAATTTGAAGAAAATAGAATACCTTGTACATAAAAAATTTTATGTCGTTCCTATTCCTTTTATCTCCTCATATTCTCCTCTTGCTCAATATTTTTCTCCTTCTCGGAATACCTTATAAGTTTTTCACATAATGTCTCATAGTTTAATAAAATATTTTATACAACTCTACAACAACAACTACCCAGTATATTCCCACCAGGTGGGTCTGGGATTTTATACAACTTTATTTTTAGATATTTGAATTATTTTTAGCCGAATGCTTGCACCCACAACCGTCCCTGAATCTTAAAATTTAGATCATAAAAAATCCAACCTCTAGATCCGTACCCGTATCGGACACCCACTCCCAAGTCCAAGCAACTTAGGTGAAGGCAATATGCTCAGTGGTGGTAAGGCAATGAGGGTGGAGGTGAGTAAGAGGTGGAGGCCTGGTGCTGTTGGGATGCCCCGCTTGAGGGGGCTGGTGGTGATAAATGGCGTGTCATTCTTTTGTCTGCGATGTGTCAAAAAGTTATACGATGAGTATAACACATAAGAGTGATTGAGGGATACACGCTATTTCTATTACAGAAGCGTTTGAAATGTGTTTTTACCAAGTACAGGTGTTTAAACGAAAAAAACGAAACTTAGGGGCCAACTTTGCAAAACGGAATACGTTGAGGTGTCAACTGAGGCATTAAGTCTAAAAAGATTTAGCAAATACAAGTAACTTACCTGTCCCAAAAGAGTTTTCTCAATACGGGCTTTAATCATCCTTGCTGCAGTTAAATTAGCAGCAGACAGAAGTTTTGCAGTAATAATAGGAGTATTGATCTTTTTTGCTGCATTTATAATTTCTTTTATTCGAGGAACTCCAAGTGTAACATCTACCAAAGAGTTAAAGAAACAGGATGATATGATAAAAACCATCTAGACTATCTAAAAAAACCAACTTGAAGATGCAAAATTAAGCTCCAAATAAACAAGGATACTCATGCTTGCAACTCCAGCAAAGTGAAAGGTTTTCAATGTCATCTGTGTCCCAGGTTCCCCAATACTCTGAGCTCCAATTGCACCAATAGCAGTTCCTGATTCTAGCCTTTTCAGGTGATAGCGAGAGATGCACATGTTGAGGAACACCTACAAAAAAGCAAGGAAAAGTAAAAAACCCACACATCACACAGTGCTATTAGTAACTTTATTGCTTGGGGAAATTACAGATACTTTCTCTTTTTAAAGTAGAAAAGATTTATCTCGAAGTTTCTCCTTTCTTTCTTTTCCTAAATTTCCCATTGAAAGTATTCACTCAATGAAGTACAGCCCGTAGGTCTTGTAACCTATTTTGATACCCAACCGTTCCTAGAATACCGGACACAGATTCATGTCAATTTTTACATGCTATATCTTTATTTTTAAGTCCTACTACAGGGGATATTATAGAATTATTCCTTGATTCCAATTCAAATGATTTTGGCTAGCAGAACATTTAATATAGGATAAGACTCTCATGTTTACATGAGAAAAAGTGCAATGTAAAAATACTGACAGAAAAAGTGCAATGTAAGATGTTTAACAGCAAATGTGACACATCAAGGTCAATAACCGCTTTGCTTGCCGGCGCTCTTTCTAATTTTGGACTTCCCTGAATATGTGATGCACTTCAACTAACTAAAACGACTGTTGCATATGACTTTCAAAATTTGAAGAATTCATATTCATTTATGGGAGAAAGCACGGGAGAAATATAATAATTAATATTAAACATGATACAATGAGCCATATATACACATAATCTATCGGGCGATCCTGCCCAATCAGCATCGGAGTATCTAACGATCTACTCATGGCCTCGATCCTCAAACAATAAACCTTTACCTGGAGTTGATTTTATATACCGAAGAATGCGAACAACTGCATCCCAATGACTATCACACGAGGAACCCATAAACTGGCTCACAACACTCACAGGAAAGGAAATGTCAGGTCTTGTCACTGTAAGATAATTTAATTTACCAACTAACAGCATATATCTTGCAGGATCGTTAAGAGGTTCCCCCTGTCATGGAAGAAGTTTAGAGTTCGAATCCATCGGAGTGTCAACAGGTCTACAACTTGTCATTCCTGTCTCCTCAAGAATATCTAATGTATACTTCCGTTGTGAGATCACAATACATGAGCTAGACTGAGCGACCTCAATACCCAGAAAATACTTTAGTGTGCCCAGATCCTTAGTCTGAAAGTGTTAAAAGAGATGTTGCTTCAATTTAGTAATACCATCTTGCTCATTACCGGTAATAACAATGTCGTCAACATAGACCACCAGATAAATACAGAGACTCGAATCAGAATGCCAATAGAATACAGAGTGATTAGCTTCACTCCGAGTCATGCCAAAGTCCGGGATAACAGTGCTAAACTTATCAAACTAGGCTCGAGAAGACTGCTTCAGACCATATAGTGATCGGCGCAAGCTACATACAAGGCCACGGGACTCCCCTGAGCAACAAACCTAGGTGGTTGCTCCATATAAACTTCATGCTTAAGATCACCATGTAAAAAAGCATTCTTAATGTCCAGCTGATAGAGGGGTCAATGGCGAATAACAACCATTGATAGAAAAAGGCGGACTGATGATATCTTAGCCACGGGAGAGAAGGTGTCACTCTAATCAAGCCCAAATATCTAAGTATATCCCTTGGCAACAAGACGGGCCTTAAGACGATCAACCTTACCATCTGGACCAACCTTGACTGCATACACCCAACGACAACCAATAGTAGATTTACCTGAAGAAAGAGGGACGAGCTCCCAAATACTACTTGTATGTAAAGCAGACATCTCGTCAGTCATAGCCTATCGCCACCCTGGATGAAACAATGTTTCACCTGTAGACTTAGGGATGGAAACAGAGGACAAAGAAGATAGAAAAGCATAATAAGGTGATGACAAACGATGATAACTTAAACCGATATAATGGGGATTAGGATTAAGGGTGGTTTGTATACCTTTCCGAAGTGCAATCGGAAGAGACAAGTTCGCAGTAGGAGCAGGGTTAGGTGCAGGACGTGAATCAACCGGGCCGGATGCTGGGCGAGGACGGCGATGATATGTCAAGAGTGGAGTTTCTATGGCAGGGAGTCTAGGAGGAGCCACACTAGACTCTCCAACGGTTGGAATGGGTAAGACTTCTGTAGAGGAAGGTGAAGGAGGAGCTATAGTAGACTCGGGTGAGACTTCTGTGGCAGAAGGTAAAAGAGGAGCTATAGTAGACTCCCTAAAGGCCGGTATAGGTAAAATCTCGGATATATCAAGATGGTCAGAATGGTCAAAAGAGCTAAAGAAAGGTTTAGACTCAAAAAATGTGACATCAGCTGACATAAGGTACCTATGAAGATGAATAACAACGATAGCCCTTCTGGACACGAGAATAACCAAGGAAGACACACTTGAGAGCACGATGAGCTAACTTATTTTTCTCAAGGGCTAAGTTATGAACGAAACAAGTGCTCCCAAAAACACGAGGGGGAACAGAGTATAAGGGTGACGGGGAAACAATACCTCATACGGAATGGCATCCGATTAACCAAATAACAAGATGTGAAAACTGCAGCGCCCCAAAAACGCAGCGGAACATGAGATTCAATGAGAAGTGTGCAAGCAGTCTCAATAATGTGCCTATTTTTTCTCTCTGCAACCCCATTTTGTTGAGGGGTATAAGGACAAGAGGTCTGATGATTAATTCTGTGAGAAGTCATAAACTGTTGAAACTACAAGGATAAATATTCTAAGGCATTATCGTTGCGAAAAGTACAAATAGAAACACCAAATTAATTTTTAATTTATTCACAAAAATTCTGGAATATAGAAAACAACTCAGAACGATCTTTCATTAAGAAAATCCAAGTGCATCTTGAACGACCATCAATGAAACTAAGAAAATAACGAAATCCCAAGGTTGAACTGACTCTACTAATGAACTAAAGAAAAAACAGACTCTGCACGACTCTCAATATTGCGAGGAAAGGAGGCTCGGGTATTCCCGAGCTGACATGACACACTCTAATTTGGATTAACTAGACAAACTAGGCACCATCTTCTGAAGCTTGGACAAGCTAAGATGCCCTAAACGACTGTGAAGTAGGTCTGGAGGATCTGCAACTAGACAGGCCTTGGAGGATTTTAGTGAGTTAAGGTAGTAGAGTCCTTCTGATTCAAGTCTTGTTCCAATCGTATGTCCCGTACTGCGGTCCTGTATAATAAAAGAATCATCAATAAAATATATACCGCAATGGAGGGCACGAGTCAAACGACTAACAGATGTAAGAATAAAAGGACAGCCAGGGACATAAAGAATGGAATCTAGAGTGACAGAGGATAGGGGATTCGTTTGTCCAACTCCTTTTGCTTTAGTTTGAGACCCATTGGCTAAAGTAATGTTGGGAAGAAATTGTGAATACGCAATATTTGACAAAAGGGATTTATTACCAGAGATATGATCAGAAGCAGCTGAGTCTACAACCCATTGTTCAAGAGGACTAGACTGGGAAACACAAGCAAAAGAATTACAAGCAACAGAAGTATCAGTATGAGCAACAGAGGCTACTTGTGGATATGTCTGCTTACTTGCTCGATATTTAAGAAACTCACTATACTACCATTCAGATACAGAAAATCCCTAGTTAGCTGTAGTCTCGGTCTGAGCAACATAAGAATTTTTGGGTGGTCAACCATGTAACGAATAGCACACGTCACGAGTGTGACCAAGTTTATGACAACAAGAACACTTGGGTCTAGATCTTCCAAAACAACCTCCTCCTCGTCTATTCTCCATAGTATGAGATGCTTGATTGTCCACTGATTCGGATACGAGGATAGATGAATCTAAGTGTCTGTGATGAGCTCACTGGTTGACTTGGTGCTGCAGCAAGGCGAAGTAACCGTAAGAATAATTCATCAACTGTGGGGATAGTCGGACTAGCCAAAATCTGATCGCGTAGTGAGTCGAGATTATTAGGAAGCCCAGCAAGAGTAAGAATTAGAAACAGATTTTGTCGTTGCTCTTGCTGCTTTGCAACGCTAGCAGAAACTGACATCAGAAATTACTCCATAACTGCCTGTACTTGTCCCAAGTAAGTAGACATATCTAATTCATGTTTCTTTAAATTTGTCATCCGCGATATCACATCATAAAAACGAGATGTCATTAGAATATAAAGTATGTCCCTTTTCCCAAACCAAATAATATGTCTGGAATGGACGAAACAAGGGCATCAACTCGGAATCAATAGACCACCACAAAATACTGCATAATTGAGCATCGATCCACTCCCAATGTGCTTTGGCTTTTTCATCTCCTTCACTAGACTCTTTGATTAGATGATCTTGAACAACTTGACCTTTACACTACAACTCGACAGACGAAGCCCAAGCTAAGTAGTTGGAACCTCCCATTAAAGGTTCTGAGGTAATAATAACACCGGAATTGCCAGAAGCCGAGTTTTTAGGCCCGAAAGCATCGACTCCCAAAGACATCATGAAAACTTGCTGAAACTGATGAAGGAAATACTGTTTTTGCCGAAAAATTATTATAGTTGCCGGAAAAAATTACTGTAGATGCAGGAAAAAATTCAAAGTGGTCGGAATTGAAAAGTAAAAATATGGGTAGGCTCAAATTTGTGAGGAGAGGGCACTTTCCCGAAGCAGCTTTCCCGAAATCTGACCGGAAACACCCCTTTTGGTAGAAAAATCACTGCTCTTGCGGGAAAACCCTGTTCCGGTGACTGAGAAACCCCAAAATCCTGATGGCTCAAGTCGGAAGAGGGAGACGATCAACCTAGTAAAAAAATCGAACTTCAAAGATGACGGAAAACTACCTCATGCGTCGGCGCGTGAGATGACATTCTCGCTGGAACCTTAACTGTCGGAGGCGCGTGTGAAGGTTTTTTGCCGGAGTTCTTCACTGGGGTTTGGTTGGATTTTTCTTGGGGACCTTATGGTGGTGTTGGATTTTGCACAACACTGATAAATAATGACTTTGATGTAAACAGTCACTTAGGTCACCGGAAAATTGCACGGTGACTATTGATTTCTTCCCGGATGTCAGAAAGCACGGGAGAAATATAATAATTGATATTAAACATGATATAATGACCCCTATATTTACACATAACCTATCTTACTCCTAATACATATTGGATTAGGGTTATTTTACTACTATTTACATATTCTAACAATTTATCTATTAGACTTCAACTTTGATTTTTCCTGCTACGGGGCTTACTTTTTTAAAATTTGAAACTAAGACACAAATTCATTTAAAAGAGAAACATTTTCCTAAATAGAGAACTAAAATATACTTGGTTAGCATTTGAGACATATCGTCAAACACTTATTCCCATGATCCGGTTAAACTTGATTTTAGTATTCACAATTAAGCAAGATAGCTTGTTAGTCAGACAAATTAGCATATGAAACTTCTGATTGAAAATAAATTACTTCCTCTGTCTCATTTTGATTTATGCAAATCTTTACACTAGTCAAAATTGTATCGCCTTTACAGTATGTGAAGCAGAACATCCATATTCTGTTCACATACTTCATATTTTTATCATTCAAGGGCACACAAAACTTTCGAAAAAGATTTTGAATCCATATATTTTGTTATATTAGTGCGAAATGCAAATAAAAGTTCATTGAATCCACTTGGGAAAGCAAATAATGCCACATACAATGGTTAGATCGAAGTGTATAAAGTTTCCACTAAGGAGCAACAAAGATTTAATTTTTGCTTTTTTTTTTTTGCTATTTATTTAATTTATATTTGGCCAATCAGAAAACTTCTATCAATAATATAGTAGCCATAAGAATTTAAAGTCTAGCAGTAATAGAAAACATGTCATATTGAACTCCTGACAAGATAATGAGCTACATCTGAATAACCATTTGGCATCATACTCAATGACATTAGTTGTATGCTATAACTTCATATCTTAAAGGATAGCCAATATATATATATATATATATATATGGAGGAAAAAAATCAGGTAGTGACTTTATTGTTGCTCAAAGTTCTGTTAGTAAACCCTTTATAGTTCGAGCAAGGAATTACCCAAAAATCCTCGAGAACGGCAAAAAGGAATTTCTAAATCTATTTACCTGTAGTTGCGTCTTTGTAATACCAGATATGTTTAATGCAACGTTTTCAAGATATTCATGGTCACCCCCGGCATACTGCTCTCCACCCAATAAGAGGGCTTCCCGTAATCTCTTCAAGGTTTCAGCTAAATTTTTAATCAGAAAATCTGATAATGAAGCCCGGAACGCCTCTGAGCACCCTCCTTCAGGACTCATATCATGATATGAGAGCCTTTCATTGACTATCTCACAGATTTCCGAGTAAGACAAACCCTTCTCACCTCTAGGAGGACAAGTTGCCTGTAAATAGAAATTATTATCAAAATTTTCTAACCTTCGCCATAAAACTGTTGAGAATTCTATTAAAAAATTGAAGCTCGTACCTTAACTTTCATAAATAATCTGCTAAAGTTCAGAGGACGGCCTTTTTTCTCTTCCATCTGTGAAGGATCCATGCCATCATCACCATACATGAACTGAATTATACTTGCGCTGGCATTTCGTACAGTGTTGTCATAATAAACAGCAAGGTCCTCTAAAGCTTTCATAAGTCGACGAGACATGTATCCGGTGTCAGCAGTTTTAACCTGTGACGATCGAAATGGATGAACATCCAGCACTGGCAAAACTTAGCCTTGACACTTAAAGGATGCCATCAGCAAGAATCTGTTGGATCCAGACACATCCTATGTTACATGGACTCTCATATCTGATACAGGTGTGTTAAGCATCCGATACAAGTTTGTACAATCTTTATGTTAATTTTTAGTGCATTTCAACAAATGAAGAATTCAGGTAAACATATCTAAAATCCGAATGAGAAATAAATAGTAACGCCATCAAATAAGTCGAAAGAGAAAATCCATACTGCAGTATCAACAAGGCCTTCTCTTCCTCCCATTGTGTGAAAAAAGAACTCAGTTGCTGACAAACCGTCAAAAAAGGAATGAGCTACAAACCCTTTAGCCTGGACCAAAAACATAACTGTAATCAGCATCCACGGGCGTACGTACAAACAATTTGTAAAATTGAGTGCATAAGTAACAACAATAATTACTTTAAGCATCTCTTCCTTAAAATAATATAACTGCAATTGATGAATCTGAATAAACCATTTTAAAGGCAGTTGACAGAACCATAAAAGCACCTTTCTTCTCACTGACATGCAGCATAAAGTATTTGTCCTTCTCTCAACCCAGACATACCAAGCGTCTGAACAATCAATGTTCTACATGATGCCATATGATTTATTCCCATCTCTCCGTCACTATATCTCAGTTTTCAACCAAGTGATGGAATAAAACAAAGAAAGAACAAAATCTGAAAGGAATGTCTTACCAGGAAACTACAAAGAAATTGGATAGTCTTCCATTTGACACCTATAAATAGGTGTCCTATAATCATCAAATCGTCAAAACCAACGGAGTATTTGCTTCTCTCTCTTATTTTTATATCATTAATACTTAACCTAAGTGAAGTAAACCGTCCCCTCCCTTTCCCATTCCTGGAACCAAAGATGGTGCACCACATGACCACTTACACCTACATATAATGGCTTATCAAACGAATAATTCTGGGATATCACAGTAGAAACAGCCGTGACATGGAGAGCCCATATACCCCTACTGTAGAACATGGTAAATGTGCCTAGTCCCTAGGATACGTCTTCCCCACGGCCCCACCAAAGAAATGTTGTTCTCCCCACAACAGATGGCAGCCAGAAAAGAATGTGTTCCTTTATAAAATACAGAATCATCCTTATGTGTTCAAAAGCACCACATCTATCCACTCTTATTAGGTTTCCAGTTCATTACCATTTCTTCAGCCAACTCAAAGTAACTAGAATATACGAGAGGCAATTGAACTGAGGTGAACTTCCATTGGTAGAACAGATAGACCAATAGCTAACGAGTGGGTAGCTGTGAACTTCCATTGGTAGAATAGACAGACACAACAGTCACTAGCACTATCTGCTAAATGCATCTCACCCAAGGCATCTGGTCATTCATTTAATAGTACAAGTACAGCCAAGTACGTGAATGAGAAACAATTCTAACGTGTAGTCCGCTGAAATAACTATATATCACACTGTGTTACTGAAGACACGTCACATAAAGAATTAGATACAGAATTGTGATAACTGTATGGTAGCAAGCCAGCAACAGACAACAACAACAAGAACATAACCAGCGTGATCCCATAAATGGGGTCTGGGGAGGGTGGGTATACTCAAATCTTACCTCTACCTTGTATAAGGTAGAGTGGTTGTTTCTGCTAGACCCTCGGTAGCAACAAACTGATGCAGCTTAATAAATTTAATTGAAAAGATCGAACCGAAAAAAAGGTGAACACAGTTATGACAAGAATAGGAGGATGTTCTCAGGATCCCACCTACTATCTAGTATAGGTAGGCGTACAAGAAAAGACCTTGAGCTCTTGTCAGAAGAGCGATGACTAAAGATCCAGAGAATAACAAATAAACTGATAATGTAACATGAAGTACTCACAGCTGGAAACTTTGATTTGGTAGGAAAATGAGGAAGACTTCGATCAATGAATCCATCAGGAGCACGACGACCTCCAACGGACTGCTGACCAACACATGCAATCATCTGGCTTATGTTAATTGGGGATCCTTTTGAACCACACTGTGACATGATCAGAGGACTATTCCTCCAATGCAGTGTTTTCATACAAATCTGTAAAAAAATTCACATTCAGGCAAATTTGCTCCATCATCCCATATGAAAATGTGACATTATGAGTTAATAACTAAACATCACAATAACTATATCTCTGGGAGAAAGGTACAAGAGGAAACAAAGAGAATGCAAAGAAGCATGCCTTCTAACTCTAAATACTATTTGATGCAGGCCTTGGATGCAAATGACCACTCAATTTCTTTTTTTCATAGATTGGTTGGTGGAACCTTAAAGCGACGATTTGGTTTAAGGAAGAAAATTCTCATTACAAGTTAGCACTATCACTGACTGGGCTCTCTTCTTTGATGCAAGAAGGCATTGTTCTCCGTGAGAAGAACATGAATATAATGTATAAATCCACATATAATTGGCCGAAATTTGATTAAATCATAAAATGGTTTGTGCAATTTGGCAAGGATTTTTCTAATTTAACAAAATTTTGATAGAAAACCAGGGAAGAGGCGCCAAAAAAACCTATGGAAACATAAGGTCTTAGGACAGTATATTTTGCAGGGGGCTGCTTTTTGAGGATTATGTCTAAATTAGGCTCCTGAATTTTGAAGGCTTTGATGCACACAGGTTTTCCTATACTTTATATGGGTAGGGAGTAGGCACAACTCTTTAATTGACGAATTGAATTTTAAGATCATCAGATATGGTTTATTCAGATTGACTTATGGTGTTCCATTCAAGCTGCTGTTTACATGATGAGCACTTCAGTCAGCAGCCAAACGTAACTCTTTGCCTTATACTTACTATTTTACTTTCACAAGTTTAGCACTTCACTCGGTTTTGAAGTTTCAAATGTTTGTATATTGTGGCTAAGGAAGGGGAGCCTTGGAGCAACGGTAAAGTTGTCTCCGAGTGACCTATAGGTCACAGGTTTGAGTCGTGAAATCAGCCAATTATGTTTGCATCATGGTAGGCTGCCTATATTACACCCCCTCAGGGTGCCGCCTTCCCTGGACCTTGCGTGAACGAAAGATGTTTCGTGCTTCAAGCTGCCATTCTATTTTTTTAAATATTGTGGCTAAGCTCTCCTTGTCCATGCTTTCCCTCCTTTTATCTGTCAGGGAAGCTAGGAAGAGATCAAAGACATGAAGGTTCCAGCAGAAAACCTATTATGATAAAATAAAATCCCTAGAAGTGACGACTGTTAGTTGGAAACAGGCAGCAATTAAAAAGATAAGTTGTTCTTACTTTTCCAATGTCGTCACGAACTTTATTCAACGCCATAGTTACTTCAGCCTCCAGAGTCTGGGCGGCATCACAGCCTGGTTGCACTGCAAGCTTTCCTTCATTAAATTGTTGAATACGATCTTCACATTTCTTGTAATTTTGATGAATCTCTTCTTGTTTTTGCTTAGCTAAGTTTTCCCCAGGTGTGACATCATCAATCCCTATAGAAAATCCATGATTACCAATCCACCGAGCACTAGCAAGACACAAACAGAGATAAGGTCAGTGTTTGTAATAAAGAAAAGCGCAACAAAACGATAAGGTTCATGGTGCTGAAGCGAAAAGGTTGATGTAAAAATGCATGCTTATTTGAAATGGGCGCACAATTTGCTGAAAATTCAAAAACACCAAAAGCGAATGAACTTGGTGCTACAATAGTAAACTTGCAATCGAGGGTTTCAATGTTCAAGCAGCATCAGAGCTTATCGCTGAGAATCTCCAACCGGTGAAAATGCCGTCACATAGACATTTATGATTAAGGAGAAACTGGCGAAGAAGCAGAGGCAAAACAGGCCCATTCCTTACTGGATCCGTATGAGGACTGACAACACTATCAGGTACAATGCTAAGCAAGGCACTGGCATAGAACCAAGCTAGGGTTTTAAGGTGGAAGACTCGTGCTTTATTTATGATTTTAATGGGGAAAAAACTTGTCGGATTATGTCGTTTCATTTTATAGGAGCTTATGCTGTGATGAAACATGGTGTGTTTTAATTTCAATTAAGTCTATACATTGAATATAAAAAAAAATCAACTTGCGACAGAGTAACTAATTTCAGCATCAATATCGGTGAAAGAGACTTTTAAAGCTTGAATAGCCAAGAATTCACAAAAAGAAAATTTCCCACTCACCTGCTATAACCAAATGGCAACCGCAAAGAAGTTCTAATTTTATGTAGAACCAGAACCACCCCTGTAAAGATGCTGCTAAAATTTTAACAAAATTGGGTTAACAAACTGGAAACCATCACACAGTCCAGTGGTGGCCCCAACTCTGGGAACTATCCGTAGCATTTTTGATGTGTGCTACATGATGTCTTTATCAGGTAGAGAGTTATTTTGCTGAGACGGAAGAAAGATCAGGATAGGACTAAGGGTAAAAGAGAACAAGGGGGATTCAAAAGAACAGCTTGTATTGATTGGACACATTAAGGAATGAAAGGAATAGGAGATGTTTGAAAAGGAAGGCTATGCCTTGCTTACCTTATAACTGATATGTCCTAGCATGTGAGCCCTCTGGTGCAGTATATGATGAATAAAGAACAGCACTCAAAATCTAGTATCGTCTGTTTCCTTGGTAGAGAGGGACAATATAGTTGAACGTGGACTTGATCAGAAAAAAAATATGGTTGACACATTGATAACAAAGAAAAAGGATATCAGGTTGATAAGGGATCTAAATACTAAATCTAAATGTCATCAATGAATAGCTACGCTCCAGAAACACCTCCAGGAAACAAAAGCAAAAGATGACAAAATGCAGATAAGAAGAAATCAGGGACAAGATTTGGAAGTGAAGGAAAATGGAAAAAGCAATGAAAGAGCAAAATATAATTAAGAAAAATGGAAGGAAGGGCACATCAGAGGAAAACTTTGAAAAGGAAGGAACCAAGGGACAAGCGATGTCGAGAGGTTCTCTAAAAGATCCTTGTGAAAATCTTTATTTCCAGTCACAAATCAATTGATGAGCCTTAAAATTTACGTGCAAAACATATAAGCAGAATTCTAGTTAGTTAATATCTATCAAGAATAAAGGTCAACGTCTGCCACAGCCATCACCTTTTATCTGATAAGGTAAAGTTTTATTAGTGAAGATACCAAGATGGTACAATTACACCAGACCAAAAACTTCCATAATAATTTCAACAACAAATCAACTATCTCCTCTAAGAAATCTATGTATTGTTCAAATCAAAAGAAATCTATGTATTGTTCTTGATTTTTTCATAACACTCCTTTTACACAAAAAAAAACAAATTCAAAAGACATCTATTTTTAATCCAGAATACATGATGTCTTATCCCTCAAAAGCAATCCGGTTTCTCTCCAACCATATTGTCCATAAGACACAAAGGGAGATTGTTCTCTTGCCACTTTTTGATGTTGCCATGTCCTCAGCAGACTTCTACATTTTGTGGCATAACCCATCTAATACCATACAAATGAAGGAATAGCTCCCAACCCTGTCTTGCCACTTAATGAATGAGGAGATGATTTGACTGTTTCTAATTCTTCTTCACACATATAGCATCTATCAATTAAAATAGTTCCTCTCTTCTGGATATTATCCTGAGTTAAACAAGATTCCTTTACTGCCACCCACCCAAAACATGCTACTTTAGCATGAGCTCAGTGTTGTAAAAAGCGTGCGCTTCTCGCTTAAAGCGCTAAAGCAAGGTGAGGCGAGGCTAGCTCGCTTTTCTGTCATAAAATCGACTCACATGAAAAGCGAGAAGCGTAGTGATCCAAAAAGGGCAAAAAAGCACGCTTAAGCGAGGTTAAGCATCAGTTAGGGTTCTTTTAAAAAAAAAACTTGCAAAAACGTAACGCAAACAAACACTTCTTCTCCAAGCGACCACTACTTCAACAACTGCTTCAGTGCTTCTTCTTTGTAAGTTTCTTCTTCTCTTCCTCTCTCCTTCTTTTCTTCTTCTCTTCTTCTTCTTCTTCCTCTTCTTCTCCTCCTTCTTCTCCTCCTCCTTCTTCTTCTTCTCTTCCTCTGATTTTCTTACGTTGTTGTTTGACTTCTTTTCTCTTCGGTTTTTTATTTTTTTGTCACTTTTTATTGCTCTGTTCTTGTGCGGTTGTGCCCTAATTTCTACTCTATTCTTTCTATGCTCTGTTTTTCTCTTCTTCTTTCTATTTTTTTCACTTTTTATTGATCTATTTTTATGCCCTAATCTATGCTCTGTTTCTCTGGTTTGTATTTCTCTATTTTTCTGTTCAGACTTTTCTGGTTCGATAAAAAAGTTAACTGTTCTGTTCTGTTTTAACTGTTCTGTTCTGTTTTTTTTTGTGGTTGTTAATTGTAGTAAATTCAATCTTATTCACTATCTAGTTTTAGTATCTATTATTTGCTTCTTGATTCAAGAATTGAAACATTTGCTTAATATGTTATTTTTAATGAGTTCTTAGCCATTTATCTATGCCTATTTTATTTTTTTTATTTATGTGTTAAATTGCGCTTAAGATGAAAAAAGCGTGCGCTTCGCTTCCCGCTTCTCGCTTTGGTAAAGCGAGGCCTCGTCGCTTTTTACGCTTAACGCTTTCCAAAACATTGCATGAGCTTTTCATTTCTATATTGCTTTCTGTCACGGGGCCAATTTTGGCCAATTCCAAAATCCCCCCGCGGCAGTCAAGCCCCGCCTGACTCAGCCTTTCCCCAAAGTTTGCCAATCGCGCACAAGTTTAGCCTTAGACGAAATTTAGGCAGCCAAACTGAATTTAAAAGAGACAAGCATATACGGGAACAATTTCCCAACCTTTATATTAATATGGAAAATAATACAAAGGACCCTCACTATCGCTATGAACAATGCCGCTCACAGCCCAACTCTTTGGCTAGGAAAGACCCCGTCAATCTTTGCCAAACACTCAGATTGTCCCACAACAAAAGTCACCTTTTTCCTGAAACACTTAGAACTCCTCACGTTTCCCAGCAAGCAAATACACCCGACTTACTTGACTCTACTTGCTAAGTTCTGCCTTAGCCTAGGGTCCTATTTATAGCACATAGGAACCCTTCACATGCACATTTTCGGCCAACAGCCCACTTTCCCACTAAGCTAACACGTTCCTAACTTTGTGACTGACACCCCCAGCCACTTAGGATCCACTACTCACGAAATGGGGCATTATACAAGCATTACAAGATAATGGGGATAATGGGAGAACATGGGGGATCATGGCCTACAAACAAGGAACTTCCGCCAACCGCTTCATGTGCTTGTCATGTGCATATTTTTGACCAGCTGCGTTCCGCCTAAGGATGCTCGAGCCACCCCTTAGTCTTTTGACATTGTCCCATACCAACGTCCGCCACAACCCGATGTCATCATATTTCCCGCACACTGCTCGGCGCCCATACACCGTGCGCACACTGCCTTGGCCCTAGTTTCCTGCCTTGTCCGTTGCCATGTTCCTTTCCCGCATGTCTGCCTCATTTCCTCGTGCCATAACTTGTATTTCCTTTCCTATAGCCTTGCCTTGGCTATTGAAAGCCTTTGCCGATAACCCGCATTTCCGTCTCATGTTAGCTTAGCCCGCATTTAGCTGTCAAGACCCATAAGTGCCATGCCCACAATTGGCGCGCATGCCGTGCCATGCCGCCCGACCTTTGCCGAATGCTGCCTTGTCAAGCCCTTCCAATCAAACCTTGTCCGCCCCAAGGTATTGGCCTTGCCTGCCCATTCCAGCCCGTCGACCCACTGATATTGGCGCGCATGCCATGCCATGTTGCCGCCCGTCTTTGCCTTGTCAAGCCCTTCCAAGCAACCTTGCCCATGCCAAGGTCTTGGCCTTGCTTGCCCATCCGTTTGGCGCGCATGCAATGCCATGCTGCCGCCCGTCCCTGCCGAGTTTCAAAGTTAGGGTCCTAACACTTTCCATGGCCAATCAGATCCATACCTCCCCTGTTGCTTCTGTAAAAGAGTATAACCTCTGCTAACAGTGAATTTCCCATCATTGATTGCTACCCAAAATAATTGAATCTCTCATATTGTTGTCCAAACTGACATTGTCCAGCAATTGCATTAACTGAGCTAACTCATCTATTTCCCAGTCATTAAGACCCCTCCTGAAAATCAACTGCCCAGCCATTACTTGAGTAAAAGTCTGCTACCTTCTCATTCTTGTCAGTGGAGCATCAATACAACAACGACAACAATCCAGTATAAGTGGGATCTGGGTAGGATAGTGTGTACACACACCTTACCCCTACCCTAGGGTAGAGAGGTTGTTTCCAAATAGACCTCCGGCATCCTTCCCTCCAAGAACTTGCCACCTTGCTCTTGGGGAGACTCGAACTCACAACCTCTTGAAGAACATCAATACAAAACTAGAAATTTTGATTTGAGACTTCCATTTCCCATCCATACATCAGTCCAGAATTGGATATTATTACCACTCCCCAGCTCCAACTTTACAAACTGACTATATTCGATCCACAGACTACTGATAGTGCTCCAAACTCCCCCTTTAGGAGAGGATTGGACTGCACGAGGAGTCCAAAAATCCTTTATGACGTATTTGACATCTATGAGTTGTTTCATAACCTATTGCTTTCATGATTACATCTCCAAAGCCACTTAAATAATAAGCTTTTGTTGTGCAGCCTTAAATTCCTTACACCCAGACCTTCTCCTTATATTCCTTTCATCACTTCCTACCGCTTAACCAAGTGGAGCTTCCTTCTATCAGCATTACCTTCCCAAAGGAATTTATTTCGCATAGCACTCAATTTTTTCTCCACTGTTTTTGGCATTCTAATTATTGGCATCAAAATAAGTAGGCATACCATCCAATACACTGTTAACCAGTGTAAGTCTTCCCCCAAATTACCATCCCTGCCACATTCTTCTGGTCATTCTTTTTAGCTCCTAAAGGCGGGTCTAAGTAAGCCGTATGGAGCTGCTCCACCTTACAACCAATAATGTCTGCCAAATCATCAATGCAATGTTCTGCATTAATACTGAACACATTACTCTTCGCCGAGTTCACTTTAAATACTGAGACAGCTTCAAAAGCTTAATAGAACTCCTCTAAGATGTAAAATTTGATCAATCTCAGTTTCACACAAATCAAAGCATCGTCTGCATAAAGTATATGTGAGATTGGAAGTCTTCTCCCTCACTTCTTCTACACTTCAAACCTCTGATCCATCCCAAATTTTCTGCTTTTTGAAGCAGGATGCTTAGAATCTCCATCATCAGCAAGAATAGATAAGGAGACAAAGGATCCCGCAGCCTTGGCCCCCTGTAAGACTTGAAGTAACCCTGAGGACATCCATTAGTCAGGACTGAAAAGTTAACTGTGTATATACAATATTTTATCCACCCTATCCATCTTTCACCAAAGTCCATTTGCTTCATGAGATATAGTAAACATGACCAATTAACATGGTCATATGCCTTTTCCAAATCCAACTTGCAAGCCACTCCTTTGATCTTTCTTTTGAATAGATACTCCAAGCATTCATTTGCTACCATAGCAGCATCAACAATTTGCGTGCCTTTACAAAGGCATTCTGACTATCTGATACCAGCTTTCAGCCATCAGCTTTGCAATTATTTTGTAAACACTACTAGAGTAAGACCTATATGAAATAATTGTGTCGAACCATGATGGTATTTCAGGATTCAATTGCAAATTTGCAATTAGGTATTCCTCTTGAACCGAACAATATTGGTGTTACATTCGTATATATACAACTTTGATACAACCTAGCATCCGTGGACAGGCTTACTTGCGACAAAAAATTGCTTGACTAACTTAATTCAAGAATATTTGAATGTAAAATGCTATATATTAACTTCTATGTGTTGACAGTATTAATCATAAAATTCAGAAAGATTAAATTTCTTTTTACATTGGATATAAAAAAAAAATTCAAAGCTTCAATTTTGCAAGGCAAACATTCTTGTTACAGCTTTTCTGTTGGGGATTTTTCCCTTAGAGAATTTCTTAAGCTTCATTAAGTTAGCAATATTGATTCAGTTGCACTAGAGAACTACACTCTATTAATATTTCAAGCATTCAAAACGATATGAACAAACACAAGGAAGCTAGTTTATGACTAATATCAAGGATCGGAAAACCCTAAACTGAAATAATTGCCACTAATTTTTTTGCATAATGCATCTCCGCTGCACTCTTTAAGAGCTACCTTACTCTAGTCCTTCATTTTCCCCTCCTAGACTTAAAGGCAAGATCTATAGAGTGGTGGTTATGCCGACTATGTTGTATGGGGCTTAGTGTTGGCATAACAAGTCTCATGTCCAGAGGATGAAAGTAGCTGAAATGAGGATGTTGAGATGGATGTGTGGGCATACCAGGAAAGACAAGACTAGGAACGAAGTTATTACGGATATGGTGGGAGTGACCCCCATGGAGGACAAATTGCGAGAATCGAGGCCGACATGGTTTCGCCATGTGAAGAGGCAAGACGTAGCTGCCACAGTTAGGAGGTGTGAGAGGTTGACCATCGCGAGTCTGAGGAAAGATAGGGGTAAGCCTAAAAAGTATTGGGGTGAGATGATTAGGCAGGACATGTCACTCAGTGGCAAAGCCACATGGTCATAAGGGTGGTGAATTGACCACCCTTCATCGAAATATTACACTATATACAAAGGTAAAATATTAAGTTTTAAAGGTATATAACACATATTGAACACCCTTTGATGTGAATTTTTTATATTTCTTTTAAATTTGAACATACTTGGGGAAATGTCTAGATTCGCCACTGATGTCACTGCTTCAGCTTACCGAGGACATGGTCCTCGATAGGAAAGTGTAGAAAACAAGTACTAGGGTGGAAGGTTGAGAGTTAGTCGTGAGTCGCTTCTAAGCTTACCTGGTTTACTAGTTATATTGTTGTATTTTCTTATTCCTGTTTCGTATTCGTACATGCAGTGTTATTCACTTCCATTACCTTGCTATCTTGTTGTTGCAATTGTTTCTTGCTTTAGTTTCACTGTTCCTTGAGCCAAGGGTGGTTTTCCGGAAATAGTCTCTATATCTTCGTAAGGTAGGGGTAAAGTCTGTGGATACACTACCCTCCTCAAACCCCACTTATGGGATTACACTGGATTTGTTGGTGGTGGGGGTGGTGTTGATGTTCCTTTGACCTCCTAGTGCTAACCTAGACGCATCAAATCCTTAACATACACATTAAACGTGCAAAAATCAATCATAGCAAGAACCCTTATTAGACATTCGTACCCAACTACAAGTAAGAAGGACAAAAAGTGTGTTACATTTGATCTTAGTCCGTAAAATTGAAATCTTCCAATCATTTATTTTCATCTAAAAGTCTAAATACCAACTGCAAGGCTGAAGTATGAAGTACATTTCTCTAATGTCAGCATAAAAGATTAACTTCAGTTGACAGCAAAATGCAGAAGTAAATGGCTGATCTGAACCTAACTAGCGCACCTTAATTTTGCAAGCCGATTCATGCATGTTGCAGCAGCATGCGACTTGTAGTCCCTCAACAAAACAGAGTATAGACCATCCTTATTTCCATTTCCTGTTGTCATCTCACACAAATAAAAACTACTGTCACTTCTTTATTGATTACAGTCTAGAAATCCAAAAAAAAGAACAGACCATAAGTTAAAAGGACAATAACGTGAGAACTCCTTCCAATGTAATCAATCAAAGGGTACAAGAAAAGATTAAGGCTGTGCTATAGCAACAATAGTGCATAAGCAGGTGGCATTTTACACATGTACCTCATGAGGGGAATCAACAAAATCAAATTTTATGGCAAAAAATATATAAATTATGTCAGTTTCGATTAAATGCGCATTAAAGGTAAACTGACCTAAAGTAGCCTTCCCGAGTTGCCCGCTGATCAGTTCACTATTACGGAAATAAACAAACCCATCACTTGGGCACATTGTTTCCCCTTTCCCGCTGTAACTCTTTTCTGTGACTGTTAGATTTACATAGACTCTCATCTTTGAATATGGACGCAGCAGCACGCCAAAGAGTTGTTTCCCAGTCCAAAGCTCAACCGGCTGTAAAAAGCCATCTCGGTCATTAGAAGATCCAAAGACAAGACAAACAATAAATTCTACTGGCTTCAGAACGTAAAAAAAGATGGAAACAAAACTCAACCAAACCATACCTACTAATAAAAAAAAAGGGTGTGCACTATGATTTTGGTTAGTGTTAATATGCATATTCCATTCCAAATCAAATATCTACGAAGAATGATGACTTGTTGCTTTCGCCAAAAGCTTCAAAGATCAAAATTCAATCAAATGATATTTTTGAATTTTAGCATTAATATATTGACATAAAAGAAGGTCAAATGTCAGTAATAGTTTCCTTAATTAGGACAACTACCCTCTTTGCTAACTCTATGTTGCGAAAGAATAAAATAAACTAAGCGGTATAAAGAAAATACGGAAAGAAATTGTTGAAACAACTGCCCCCCATCCATTCTCCAAAGCACCTCTCTCAAGAACCACATCCCCAATATCCCCCCTCCCCAATTTCCTTTTCTTCCTTTCGATTACACACTTATGTACTACTTGAGTTAACATAATCTCTCTCTCTCTCTCTTCGTGTCTGTGTATGTGTGAGAGAGAGAGAGAGAGCACATTAGGGGGGAAAGAAAGTATGGCCATGTACGGAGTATTCCACCCACAAATCCGACAAGCCCTCATGAGACACAGGTCAAAAACCTAATTCCAGAGTACTACTTTGTGATGAACTACAAAGGCCTCGCATGCTTCTTTACTGACAGATGGAAAGAGGCACCAGCGCATACTTGCAAAAGCAAAAAAGTGTAAATCAGCTGATGGTGTGGGTAAGGAAGCCCCATAACCAGCATATTCCTAAAAAGTTCTGCCATAATGAGTCTACACAAGCCTCACTGTTATATCTTTACTGAAAAATACAAAGCGGTACCTAGTAACTACACATGCTTGCAAAAGCTAAAAGGTGTTATTCTGCTTATGCTGGGTAAGGCAGCCCCAAGACCAACTAAAATAAAGGAAACAAAAGCTCATTGCCAGCCCATCCGATTCCTTACACACCCTTTCCACAACCACTACACTGCCTTCCCTTCACAGCAGATTGGGAGTGTCAATTTTTTTTTAACCCCCTAGGAAACATATATTTTCCTCAGAAATACCATGTTAAAGACCTCTTGATCACCAAGCCAGCGTTCCCTATCAGCATGCCAAAGTAAAGCCGAACACACTCCCATGGAATAAAGTAGTCACAGAAACTAAAAACATGGACAATAGATGAGAAATAAGGGAAGACAAGTTTCTTATGCATATATGCTTTTATAGACTTTAAACAATGCTTAAAACATTCTTCCACTGTAAGAGTAAATATGCAACCAGTATTCTAACTGTAGTAGTGTGACCGTCTGATGCAAAATCTAGAAGGTCAAGAATCCAAGAAATTCAAGAAGCCAAGAATCCATTCAAGATTAGTATTTCTTTTCCTTAAATATTAGGATTTCTTATTTCTTGTTTCGTAGTAATTTAATTCTTGTTTCGGTAGGATATTATTTATAGTTTAGTCAAACTAGGATTGTTAGTTAATATCCCATTCTTACTAGAATACACCCTATTATCAAAGGCGAAAAGCACAAAAAATCTCCAAGGTCCGCTGGGGCTTTAAGCGCAAATAAAGTGTGGGCTTTAATGAAAAAAGGCGCAACGGGAGGAAAAGTAAAAATATGTATATGTAGTCCAAGACTAATAATTATACGTATTAATAACAAATATATGGACAAAGAAATTGCAAAAAAATTTACGATAAGGTGAAATATCAATTATTTAATGTCACTTTTTCAGGATTACACTCATTGGCAAGGAAAAGTATGCCTTAGAGCCTTGATGCGACACTAAAGCGCCCACAATGCGAGGCGAAGCACGCAACATATTTTGAGTCTCGCTTCATGGCTTAAGCGTGTCTTTGACAACACTTATACCTTTTCTTATTTTAGTTAGAATAGGTTTTTCTTAACCTTTTTCTTATTCTAGTTCAATTAGGATTAGTGTTCCTTAACCTCATCAATTATACTCATTTTAATGTCTATTTAAAGGGCTTAATATGTTGAAAATAAACATTGGTGATTAGTTTCTTTGAGCATTAGCTTCAAAACGTGGTTGACTCTTTTGTTTCCTCTTCTTCGCTTAAACGCTTCTTGCAATCTTGTTGGATTGAGGAACGTGTGGGTGGGGCTTCTTTTCATCTTACATTCTTCTAACATGAGTTTGAAGAACACTTTCGCTAGTTTTGTGAAAAAACTTTAGCATGGTGCTTTTGTTTTTCTCTCTTCTTTGTGCTTGAGAAGTGCAAAACCTTGATAGTACATCACCATCTCATCTAAAAGCTTAAGCTATTAGAGAGAGCACACTTTATTTACTTAATTGTCTCTTCGCACGCCCCTGTGCAGGCTTCATTTATATTTTCATTCGCCAAGCACGTGGAAATTCATTCTCTATAATGATGGCAGTGAGACTCGAACACAAGACCTATGTCTGCTCTGATACCATATTGAAGTTTGTGACCATCTCATCTAAAAGTTCAAGCTATTAGAGAGAGCACACTTTATTTACTTAATTGCCTCCTACAACACTAAATCTAAGACAGAATACCTGGAGTGCAAGTTTAGCACCGAACCGAGCGAAGTAGGCAGGGATGTGACGATTGGATCTCAGGTCATCGCCAAGAGGGACAGCGTCAGATATCTTGGGTCGGTGATTCAGGGGGACGGAGAGATTGATGGGGACGTCACTCACCATATAGGATTGGGGTGGTCAAAGTGGAGGCTTGCATCAAGAGTCATGTGTGACAAGAAAGTTCCACAAAAACTCAAGGGAAAATTTTATAGAGCTGCGGTAAGACCGGCCATGTTGTATGGGGCGGAGTGTTGGCCAACGAAAAACTCTCATGTCCAGAGGATGAAGGTAGCGGAGATGAGGATGCTCAGGTGGATGTGTGGGCTCACCAGGTTAGATAAGGTTAAGAATGAAGTTATTCGATAGAAGGTGGGGGTGGCCCCGGTGGATGAGGAGATGCGAGAAGCGAGGCTAAGGTGGTTTGGGCATGTACGGAGAAGTCCTGATGCCTCGGTGAGGACTTGTGAGCGACTGGCAATAGTCGGCGCACGACGAGGCAGAGGGAGGTCTAAGAGGTATTGGGGAGAGGTTATTAGGCATGACATGCTAGTATGCGGGTTTCTGAGGACATGGCCCTTGATAGGAAAGTCTGGAGGTCTAGTATCAGGGTTGTAGGATAGAGGCCCCTAGTGTTTTTCGTACTCCTCACCCGGGGTTGGGTGGGGCTTCGCAGGGCTATCTTGGATGATGTGTGTATTTGAGTATATTTGAGTGTATTTGATTGTGTCTCCCTTATGGTAGTTATTTATTGTAGTTACTGTCTGTTATTATTGCATGCTATTTTTATTTATGGTTCTATGCTTAGATAATTATTTACGTTGTTTCTGTTGAAGCTACTAATGATCTTTTGTTGTTGCTTTTGTTTTATTGTTCCTTTTCTTCACCGAGCCGAAGGTCGATTGGAAACAGCCTCTCTGCACTTTCGGGTAGGGGTAAGGCTCGTCTACATATTACCCTCCCCGGACCCCACTTTGTGGGACTATACTGGGTAGTTGTTGTTGTTGTTGCCTGTACAACACTAAAATTCTAACATAAAAACAATAAAAAAGATATCAATTGAACGGAAAAAAGAATTAATTGAAAGAATACCTAAACTTCTGAAATCAAAAAAAATGCAAATTGCACATCCATATGGAAAAGTATTTCATAATTGATTTATTCTTGATAATCACTGCAGTTCACATGTTGAACTGTGCAATTGCAACTTTAGCATTTTCGAAGTTCTGTGAAAACACTTCATTGACTTGTGAAACCTTATGTCTGATCAACATCAAGCAAGTTGGAAACATGAAAGGAGCACATAAAGGAATAGAAAGAGGATCAAAGAAGAATGTTTGGAAATGAAAACTTCATCAGTTAGGCAGCAAGCAGAAGTAAAAGTTCACAAACTCTTTCGTAGTTACCAACCTTAATCAGTGCTGGAGTTGGTAAATCTATAGGATCCATTCCGTCGCCCATATATGAGCATATAAGTGAAAAGGAAGCACGATCATAGAATGTGTCCTTCCTCGTGATGAGAAAGGAAGACGTCAAAAAATCCTGGGTAGAAGCAACCAAAATTTCTCCACTCTTCGGAGTGCATAAATTGTTTTGAACCTGCATTACCATCACAAACACTTGAAGGAGAAAACTAATGTAGGGTCAAAGCAAAGAACAAGTTCGATATTTCTTCATATCCTGTTTTGGTCATAGTTAGAGGATATCGACACAATTTCTTCCACATTTTTGCCACAAAATATAATGAAAAAGATAAGAGTTTTGAAGGTCTGCCTTTTAAGTTTCCAATTATAATTTTCAGGAATTTTCTTTTTATAACCAATTATCAGTAAACTTTCTAACCGAAAAGTATGATTACTAAAGCATAGATAATGAAACCCTGACCTCACATAAAAAGCCTTGAGAAAAAATCTGGAATAAAGGAAAGTTAGAAGAAGAACCAAATCCCTCCCCCTCGATCTTGTAACATATGCCTATACATTCAATTAGATAACTTCAGCTAATAAGCAGCAGCTAGGGATGTCATCATGATATAAGATGGCACCATCCTGATACGCCAATGGAGCTTTCAGACAGACAACACCATTGAAAATGGAACAAGAAAATCTATATTTTATCCACAACAGGGAACGAGAGTATCGATCACAAAAAGGTTGAAAAGACAGGGAAAAAGATAAGTCACCTTGCTTTGGAAAAGGGAAAAAGCAAACTGCATCAAGAAAATGGAGACTTTGAGACATCACGGTCGTCAGTCAAATAGATGTCCTGAAGTAGTAAGCTCTAACAGCTTGTTTGGATTGTTGTTACATATCGTTTTATAATTGTATCGTATTACATTCTATTGTATTGTTTTGATGAATACAATATTTGGATAGATTGTATCGTCATTTCACGATGTCATGCACCGACAATATGAAAAAGAATAAACTTGCAATATTACTAAGAAAAAATAGGAATACGGAGATTATTATATAAAAGAGTAGGGCAAAGGATAAAATATGATTATTTAATAATAAGGAAGGGTAAGATGAGAGAAAAAGGCAAGGGAACGACGCCACCACACTAAATCCGTCATTCTATAAAGTGGCACTTTTTATCGTTATGTAACGACGGATTTAACGATACGATACAATAAAATTTAACTAACAATCAAGACAAACATTGTACTTAAAGTGACAATACGATACAATACAATAGGTAACAACCATCCAAACAAGTTGTAAGCTGCATAACTGGAATGAAAACACCCAACCCGGCTTATCATCATCCCATATTGAATCTAGATTTTTGGTTCTCCCCAGAAATTGTACTACATTATGTATATAAAATAAAACCATGGACCATACAATAACAACAACAACAACCCAGTATAATCCCACTTAGTGGGGTCGGGGGAGGGTAGTGTGTACGCAGACCTTACCTCTACCCTGGGGTAGAGAGGCTGTTTCCAAATAGACCCCCGGCATCCTTGCCTCCAAGAACTTCCCACCTTGCTCTTGGGGAGACTCGAACTCACAACCTCTCGGTTGGAAGTGGGGGTTGCTTACCACCAGAGCAACCCCTCTTGTCAAAACCATGGACCATACAAAGAAACTTTTTATTGTAAGGACTATACCAAGCAAATTACTTCTCTTAAAATTTGAGTACAATTGAAAATGTTATTCAAAACACAGACTTTGTATCGGTTGGATAGTATAGGCCATATTTCTGTCTTAGTCCAACCACAAAAGGTTGACACTTTTCTCAACACATCAAATGTTTACCCTCAAAACACTAAGATGCGGCCTTTTCTCAACTGACTTCTCTTTTTCACATTACTATTAATTCAAACACTTGTCTAGCTAACTCAAAACACTACCATTTTACTCAATTCTTCATATATGTCAGGTAAAGATGGACGAAGGAATAAACTTACCCCCATTAACATAAGAGCCTCTGTTCTCGCCTCTTCTGTTTGTGGCACATGCATATTCATCTCGTCCCCATCAAAATCAGCATTATAAGGATTGCATACAGATTCATTAAATCTCAATGTGCGCCATGGCATTATCCTTGCCTGACGGAAAAAATTTAAAATTTTAAAAAAGAATTAATCCACTGCCCGCATGAACAAAACATCCATTCACACATCATTTGATCAAATAATAGTCACCCGATGAGACATGATTGACATCCTATGAAGACTTGGCTGTCTGTTAAACAGGACTATATCTCCATCTTCCAGATGCCGATCGACAATATAACCAAATTTCAATTCATCAGCATGACGCTTTCTAGAAGAGAACATCAACGATCTGCATTATACAATAAAGACAGGCTTTAGAAGATTTATGGATGTGTTTTACAGGAACGGGTTAAAAAATTTAATAGTTCATACATCTCAGTTCCATCAGTATGCTTGATAAACTTCGCACCAGGATATTTATTTGGTCCATTACGAACACATTGCCTCAACTTCTCTATGTTGTGCTGTGAAACTCGCTCAGGATATGTCAAAATTCGAGCCATCAGTATTGGAATGGCAACCTGCATATGTATTTGTGATTCTACCTTCACAGTGAAATAAAACGACCAATATTGATCAAACAATAGTTCCATGGCAGACCTCAGTAATTTTCAAATTTGGATCAGGAGATATAACAGTTCGGCCTGTAAATTCCACACGCTTCCCTGAGAGATTTCCACGGAATCGTCCCTGCTTTCCTTTAAGGCGTTGAGTGAAACCACTCATTGGTTTACTAGCTTGCAAATGTAGTGGCACTCCACGAACATCACTGTTTATATACTGCGCAACTTCCATTTGCAGACCATCCCAAGCATTCTATATCAAAGTTGTAACATCTAGTAAGCCAAAAAACGGGAAAGTAGCATGAATTGGCAGAAAATATCTGGTCCTAATGCATCAGCAAATTGACAATTATCCATGCACGGTACAAAACTTCCAAATAGCTCTAACGTTTGAAAAAAACCCTGCCTGTTACGCGCCTCGAGTGCAGCCTAAATAGACACCTTTTGCTGACATATATCTCTCATAGGAAAAGCTCGTATTAAACATTCAGTAACTATGTCAAACCAATGTCAAAAATGCATGATCCTTTTGTAGTGTTCACCAGGGAATAGAAAGCTTGGCACACAGTTTAGCAGGATTGATATCTAGACTCTCCAGTGACTGAATAGTGTTCAATAAGACTATAAAAAGAAACAGGTATATCTTTCGAAAAGGAGATAATTTGGTGAAGTAGTGCTAGGATTTGGCAGAACTAACCAAACTACCAGACAAACCAAGTCGAATCGCTTATACTGTAGTTAGATTCAGAAATCTACCTGACACTATCCCAGCCATTTAATCTTGAAGACACAGTAATTCGCAATAGTGTGCGGAAATACCAAGATTTAACAAAAGCACAAGGCTTTTCCGTTTCAATGGTTCTAAAACAATTTGATAAATAATTTACCTAACATAGGTTTAAAATCTATTGTTGCAGCTCTTTCCACAGGTATAAATGGATAAATTCTCAAAATTCATATTATGGAAGTAAAAGATCAATTTAGGTAGGAGAGAATGTAACCCTGGTATTAGTATTCACCCCTGAGGACAACTTTATCTGCTAAGCCAGCAAGTACAAAGGACTAACCCACCAGTGTTAAAGTGCATAATATATGAAAGAATTCTCATCAGTTGTAATTTGCATGATATTGTATCACAAAAATCTTAGAGTACATCTCTAACTTAGAGATAAAGTTATCAACTGGTGCTTTTCCACAGCCGGCAAAAGCTGATGCTAGAAATAACACGCAGAAAACCTGATAACGAGTTAACAGAAGTGGCATGGTGAAAAAAAGCTGGGCAGAAGCAGAAATTCTCATGTGGTCGAGTACAATTTTCACTAAATGAGCTAGTTTTTGAGGCTGAATCAGACTCATGGTAAATGTTCTTCACAATTAACAAAGTGCGTCTCAGATACCACACTAAAGACCTAAGCATCCAACTGAAACATTCATGCAAATGGTGAAGCGGCCCAAAATCTTTATAATTTGGATGTTCTTATTTATCTAATGAGGATTTTATATAACTCAACAACTTCAATAAGGAGTAAGACCAATTGAGGTTCCTCTTAACACTCTACTCTATGCTTATTGTAAGAAAAACCAACCACAAATAGCCACCCACAATTATGGAACAGAAGATAGAATCATATTAGGTTTCTGGACATCACTTATAAGAAAAATGGACTCCTAAAATGTCGATATGCAATGTAAAATATTTTGGCGATGGGTGAGATGCAATAGATATCAAAACATGCCTAGTACTTCTCATTCCAGTAGGCAGAGTTCGACTATAACATAACAGCAATACAGCACATATTGAATATAAAGTCCATGAAAAGTATGTTAAGATTTCCATCTAATTAACCAAAAAAAAGAAGCTACAAAAAGCTGATAATTGATAACACTGAATCATTGATTTTCAAAATCAGAAGGAAGTCTTTGATTAAAAAAGATCAGGAAGAGAACTAAAAAATACCAGACTCTTATTTTGAAAACTTGTATCAGAAATGTCTTCGAGAAGTCTGGCATTTGCTTGAATAATAAGCTTAAGCCTCTCCGTGATGTCATTCTCATTGCTGCATCATGCAATTGAACAACTTCAAGGCATTAACAAAAGTATTTGAATCGTACGGTGACAGATAATAACACCACAAAGGACAAAGTGTCATGTGGTAATTTGAGCATCTATCAGAATATCAACGTATCAATCATGTAAAGCTGAATGATTTGGCCATAAAATCAGGAATCGAGTTTCATAGACTAAAAGTTAACACTGAAAATTGTTGTTTAATATCACAAAGCATTAAAACTATGCTTAGTCCTCATTTGTTCACTATTAATGAAGGTCTAAATCTTAAACATTCATATATCAGACATTAAGAGTGTTTATTTTTTAGGTCTGAATTATAATCATTAGATCTCAATCATTAAGTGGTAATAACAACTACTTCCCAGTATAGTCGTGAGGTATGGGGAGGGTATTATATAGGCAAGTCTTACCCCTACCCGAAAGGGCAGAGAGGTTGTTTCCAATCGACCTTCGGCTCAGTGAAGGAAAGGAAAAATAAAAACAAAAATAAAAATAAAAACAAAAGAGCATTAATAACTCCACCAAAAATAGCGTAAAAAATTATCTAAACATAAGAACTATATAAAATAACATACAATAATATCAAACAGTAACTACCATAAATAACTACCATAAGGAAGACACGGTCCAATACACAAATCATCTATGGATAGCCCTGTCAAGCCTCACCCAACCACGGGAGAGGAGTGCGAAAAACTCTAAGAGCCCCAATCCTACAACCCTGATACTAGACCTCCAGACTTTCCTATCAAGGATCATGTCCTCGGAAACCCGCATTCTAGCCATGTCATGCCTAATCACCTCACCCCAATACCTCTAAGGCCTCCCTCTGCCTTGCTGTATGCCGACTATAGTCAGTCGCTCACAGCTCCTCAGCGGGGCATCAGGACTTCTCCTCCGCACATGCCCGAACCACCTCAGCCTCGCTTCTCGCATCTCATCGTCCACCGGGACCACCCGCATCTTCTCTCGAATAACTTCATTCTTAATCTTATCTAACCTGGTGAGCCCGCACATCCACCTGAGCATCCTCATCTCCGCAACCTTCATTCTCTGAACATGAGAATTTTTTACTGGCCAGCACTCCGCCCCATACAACATGGCAGGTCTAACCACAGCTCTATAAGATTTTCCCTTGAGTTTCTGTGGAACTTTCTTGTCACCTAAGTTGCTCTGACACGGGTACAGGTGTCCGACACGGGTGCGGATCTAGAGGTCGGATCCTTTGAGATAATAATTTTAAGATTCGGGAATACGGATCCGAGAACCGACACGGGTATGGGTGTTCCAACAGCATGCCTGCATTTTAATATTGAAAAGCAATTTAAAGTGCCTTAGTGACTTGGTCCATCATTTGTTCCAACAGCATGCTTGCATTTTAATATTGAAAAACAATTTAAAATGCCTTAGTGACTTGGTCCATCATTTGTTCCAACAGCATGCTTGCATTTTAATATTGAAAAGCTTAAAAGAAGCATGGTCCCTTGTGCATTTATATCTTTGTCCCATGTCCATTTTTAAGTAAAGCATGCTTTCAATTAAAAATTGCATTGGTCCAGCTGTTCATGCTCTTTACTTAGGAAAATTAATTTTTCCAAATTTTTGGTCAACGCACCCGATCTATTTTGACCGGGTCCGACGCATATCCCACAACCTTACCCGTGTCGTGTCGACACGGTTACGGCACCGAAAGTGCCGTGTCCGAGCAACTTAGCTTGTCACACAGGACTCCTGATGCAAGCCTCAATCATTAAGTGGTAATTCAAAGATAATAACACTGCAAAGGACAAAGTCAGACTTCAAGTGGTAATTTGACCATCTATCAAAATATGGATAGATATATCAACATGTCAATCAAGTAAAGCTACAAAAATAGAGGAATATCGGCCATAATATTAGGAATCAAGTTTTCATGGACTATAAATTAATGCTGAAAATTGTTGTTCACAATGACAACGTAATTAAACTATGCTTAGGCCTCATTTGTTTGCACTCAATGAATGTTTGAATTTTAATCATTCATATTTCAGTCATTAACTAAAGTTTGTTTTTATGTCTAAATCTTATAGCAAGTTTGGTCAAGCTTCTCCAAAGCCAAAAGCACTTTTTTCAACCCAAAAAAATTGCCTTTTCTGAAAGTTGAAGTGTTTGACAAAGCTTTTAGAAGAAAAAAAAGTGTTTTTGAGTAGAAGCAGTTTTGGAGAAATAGAAAAAAGTAGTTTCTCCCCAAAAGTACTTTTGAGAAAAATACACTTAGAAACACTTTTTAAAAGCTTGGCCAAACACTAATTGCTGCTCAGAAGTGCTTTTCAAATTAATTAGACAAACACAAACTAGTTCTCACCAAAAGTACTTTTGAGAAAAACACTTCTCAAAATAAGTTGATTTTTTAAGCTTGGCCAAACAGGCCATTAATAATTCATATCTCAATCATTAAGCATGTCTATTTTTTTATTTTACAACCATTTGATAGGTCTGAATAAATCTGAATGATTAAAACTTACAACAAAGTATTAATATCATTAAGATGCTACCATTCTAAGATTTTTGCAAAAATGGCATTTCACCAATGCTTCATCCACTTTCATCGCTGACCGTCATCACCGCCAGTAGGCGCCACCCATCATTATTAACTACCACCACCCACTATCATCCACCACTCACAAGACACAACCACCTTACTCAGCCACAACCGTCGCCGCTTGTCACCACAGTCAGCCGCCACCATCACTAAACACCATTTACAATAGACCAGCATTACCACAACAACCACTAATCACTACTGACAATCAATCATCCGCCACCTCCCACCACTATCTATCATCAACCACCCGTATCAGTCACCACCACCATTAGATACTACAATCATCCACCACAATTATAAGCCGCCGCCACCAACTACCGCCATCGTTAACCATTATCGCCTCGCCAACATCAGCACTAATTACTACCTACAACTACCACCATCATCTAACACCACCACCAACCACTACTCCCAGTCAGCACCCACAACCAGTGGCGGACCTAGAATTTTATTCAAGCCGGGTCAAAAATGCCCTTTAAATAATCGACATTAGTAATTATTATTTTTTATTAATTCCAAGTGGTATTCTACTTTCTTTTTTAAATAAAGGGTGAAAATCATAGAAGACCGCGAAATTTCCTTTGTAGTCTTCAGTTAGATTTTTGTTACTCTTACAATTAATAATAAAAAAAATATAGAAATTTGAAACAAAATAAACATAGAATTTACTAAACGAATAAATAACTAAATAAAAAGCAAATAAAGCTAAATTTCACCTATCCAAAAAGAGGGCATAGAACTTTATAAATTGCATAACTGTTAATCTATAGTATAAAACATGCAGTCACGAATCTACACGTACATGTAACCTTACAAAATTATTATTTAACAATAAATAATATAACCTTAATTAGTATAAATATTTCAGTAGTAGATCTCAAAAATAATAAATGATAAAGTTAATAAACTAAAATATTATACTCGCATTAGAGAAGTTGGCCTAGGAATTATCTAGTTTTAATGCACGAAGTATCTTATGCATTAATGCCTGCACTCTCGTGGCTTTAGAAAAACTAAAAGTAAAATAACACACGCTTGCGGGAATCGATCTCAGCTCTCTTGGAAACAAATGGCCCGGCAAGACCGCTGGACCACAGCCTTAATGTCTTCACAAGCGGATTCATTTTTGTTATACCTTCTACTTTTATATAAAATTTATACATATACACACCAAATTTTTTTGACGAAGCGGGTTGAGTTGAACCCTCTTGATATAACGTGGGTCCGCCCCTGCCCACAACCCACTAGTCATCACCACCACCAAACACCACAGAATTTTTTTAAAATTATGTTGTTGATATATTATTCGATTAATTGGTATTTTATTTGAATTTCATATTTATTAATTTTAAGTAAAGAAAAAACTTTTTACACCCACATGTTAAGAAAACGAGCAATCTTAATTACTCCCTCCGTTCCAATTTATGTGAACCTATTTGACTGGGCACGGGGTTTAAGAAAAAATGAAGATTTTTGAAATTTGTGGTCCTAAACAAGTCAAAAAAGGGCCCAGAGTATTTGTGTGGTTATGATAGTTTCACATTAAGGGTAGAATTAGAAGTTCAAGCTAAAAAAAAGTACGACCCAATATAATCCCACTTAGTGGGGTCTGGGGAGGGTAGTATGTACGCAGACCTTACCCCTACCCTGGGGTAGAGAGGCTGTTTCCAAATAGACCCCCGGCATCCTTCCCTCCAAGAACTTCCCACCTTTGCTCTTGGGGAGACTCGAACTCACAACCTCTCGGTTGGAAGTGGGGGTTACCATCAGAGCAAGCCCCTCTTGTCTTAGAAGTTCAAGCTAATATTTTTAAATTTAGAAAGGACTCATTCTTTTTGGAACGGACCAAAAAGGAAATAGATTCACATAAACTAGAGCGGAGGGAGTATTTAGTATTCAAATCTTAATACAACAACTTAATATTCAAACGTCTTAATCCTAATACACATCTTAATATTCAGACGTGTATCCACATTCTTACGTCTTAATCTCAACATAAACAAATGGGGTCTCAATGTCCTATTAGAAATTATTTGGCCTATGTTAGGTCAACGATGTAACAATTAGTCAAAAAATATCCTGATTACTGCCAATCTCCTCCAACCCTAGACGTTTGTTTGTCATAATTTTATATCTCAGGCAAACATAAGATTGCTGACGACGTATACCTCGAAAAGTTTACAACCCAAAACAAGTAACACAGCTACTTATGACCAAAATTGACAAAACTAAAAATTATAAACAACTTAAAAACTTTCAAGCGGGGAAAAAATATGTGCATTAGAACATCTTATATTGTCTACGAATATCTAGATCAAATTAAAAACTTATAAGATAAAAATAATTGCATATGACCTCTGTGTTCCACCATCCACAAATACTGAAGGGCGAATAGCTATTGGCGGCACTGGAATACTTGTGACAAGAAGTTTTTCTGGTCTATCGCTGAGGTAAAGTAGCTCACAATCCTGCATGTGAAACAATGAGAGAACAATGGCAGAAAGAAGAATAAAGGATTGCACATAAAAAGATGAGAGAAAGGAGTACAAAATTAAACAAATATAAATAATACCTCATCAGACATATTCTTAAAAAGGGAGTAAACTGCTTTTGGATCAATTTCTGGAGGCACACTAATAGATGTCTTGAGCTCTATCTTGTGAGAGATAGCCGCATTAAACTCATCCAAGAAACGAATTCCTCGTTCATGGATGATTTTTAACTGACCTTTTTTCACCATACCTAACAATTATAATAAAATAAAAGAATAAGATAAATAATGAGGTCATGAAGATACTATCACCATGCAAAAACCATAGAGCGCCCATGGCCTCACCTATATCCAGCGGCGGAGCCATCCTATAAGAAGGAATGACACCCCCTCGCGGGAAAAATATATTGTGTAGGAAGGTACAACAACAACAACAACTACCCAGTGTATTCCCACCAGGTGGGAGTCTGGGGAGGGTAATATGTAGACGAGCCTTACCCCTACCCGAAAGGTCAGAGAGGCTGTTTCCAATCGACCCTCGGCGCATAGAGGGTCGATTGGAATTTTTACTATGTAAAAAAAAAATTATATGTATATATACTATGTATTGACTCCCCTTAATTTTTTGGTATTTTTACTTTTATATATTTTGACACCCCTTAATAAAAATTCTAGCTCCGTCACTGCCTATATCTAATAAAATTTTCAGCTCAACCATTCCAAATTGTTGAAGGCATAATTAAGAAAAAGAAGCACTCATAGCCTTAAACATAGATGCATTTTTTGGTGGCTTTTTGGTGAAACTGGTTAATGTAAATGAAGTAGATACAATGCTAAAAAGAGACGCAATTTGTAACTACGCTTGTTCCACTAGCTTAGTTCAAGTATTTATATAATATCTTAATACTTAGCAAAAAGTACTCGCTGACGGTTTGAGCTTTTATATAAGTTGGTCACACACTTTAACATTGCATACTAGCAGGCAGAGGTTCCGAATTCGAGTCCCATCGCTACAGATTATCAAAAAGGATCTCCATGATTGGCTCATGAAAAAAAAAACTCAGATATACACGTGAGTGGACATGTTGAATACATAATTAAGTAAATAAGTGTAATATCCCTAACAACTAATTTTTTGAATGAGATTGTCACACAAATCAACAAAAATTATATAAGCTTCGACATTTCTTTAAGGTAAATACTTTTTAATAACAATTGAAAAATCTCTCGTATACAAACAATATATCAAAAACTAGAGAATTTACAACATAATATGAGTCTATGAATGATACCCAATCTTCTATATACATTGGAATCTCCTGGGTCCAAAAAGAAACTAGGAATGACAAGCTAATCCTCAAATGTACATAGTCGTTCTCTATGTTCTCCTATTACTTCCGTTTCACATGACGCAAATAAATGCTAGTAGGGTAATAGGAGTAAGTTGTGTTATGTATGCATATAAATAGGGCTCATTGTAACATAGAATATCAATCAATAATATTTTTCTCCCGTGCATTCTCACGGAGATGCATAAAGAGAAGCCACTTAAGCAAAATGCTGACGTGATTTAACACTTCTCATATAACGCGTCACCCCAAACCAATCAACCCATAACTTTATCCCCCATTTAAATCACCTCACACTAACATTGTACATCATAAAAATAAACATGAAAAGTGCTAGACATTCTCTATATTTCCTACTCGCATAAGAATATCTAATAGCGTTACAAGACTCCTAAAAGTATAGGACCTAAATAAACGTCATAACACGACTAAAATACATTCCTAGCTACTCCTTCCATTCCATTTATGTGGCACTCTATCCTTTTTAGTCTGTCCCAAAAAGGATATCAATTTTCTATATTTGAAAACAATTTAAGATTAAAAATTTCATGTTACCCTTAATAGGAAGATTTATAGTCACACAAATATCTAAGACTTGTTTTAGACCACAAGTTTCAAAAGTCTTCCTTTCTTTCTTAAACTTTGTCCTTGGTCAAACGGTGCCAAGTAAATTGGGACGGAGTAACTGATATTGCCTATATAAATTTTTTCTTTCTCTAAATCTACATTGATTCCAAGAGATTGTAGGTTTTTTCAGACAACTTCCTTCCAAGTGATTTTAGGCCTACCTCGTTCCCTTTTAACACCTTCACCCACTATGGAATATAATCCAGCATAAAAAGAAAAAATGCAACTCGGAACAAAGATCCATCCTAATGTAAATTAGTAGGTATGGTGACTATTTATCTACAAGAGGCATTATAACAATTTGGTATCTTTATTGGTACAATCATACAGGCAATATTCATGTTGCAATGAGCTTGAATTTAACAATTAGTATTAAGGAATTTTTTTGTTGAAGAATTATCTACATATTATATGATTCACATGCCAAAAGAAGTATTGCATCATTGGTTCTATAAAGACAAGTGTGAATTCCTCAACGTAAAAGCTAAAACGAAATTTAACATTCCGCACTAGATATCAAGAAAATTGAAGGCCCAACTTTCTAAACAATGGAGCATTTATTATCAAAGTGTTGAAAGTCTTTTGCAAAAATCCTTATCAATTTTTGTGGAAAAAGAATTCCAACCAAATGCCATTTCTAGGTAAAAGTTTTTAGTTATTGCAGGAAACTGAAAAAAACACCTCTGGGGTAGCATTTCAGCTTTTAGAAAAAATTGAAATACATTTACTTGAGGGAAAAATTGGAAATTTTTTAGCTTTGGAGAATCTGAAGCAATTTTTCAACAAAAAAAGTTTCACCAATTTTCACATATTTTTCAAATTTACAAGTTAAATAATATTCGCTCACTTTGATTTCGATATTATAGATAAAACAATTTTCCTAGATTTTTCAAATGAATGCCCTTCAAAATCACATAGAAATAGTTGCACATGCATAATAAATAGCCAACAGAAATGCAGATGGCATCTAGTTAGAACAAAGGACTAACAACAACAACAACTACTACCCAGTATAGTCCCACAAAGTGGGGTCTGGGGAGGGTAATATGTAGACGGGCCTTACCCCTACCCGAAAGGGCAGAGAGGCTGTTTCCAATCGAACCTCGACACAGTGAAGGAAAGGAAAAACAAAAACAAAGACAAAAAAGCATTAGTAACAACAACAGAAATCGCGTAAATAATTATCTAAACATAAGAACCATAAATAGAATTAGAACAAAGGACTAGCTTTAGCCAAAAAGATGAAGACGAAGAAGCATATCAAACCATTCATGTATCCGCATTTGGAACATGTGACACACTTCTGGCCACTTGTCATGGAAGTACACTTTTTCACAACCTTTTTCTGTAGTTCACTCTTCATCAAAGGCTCAGTTCTTGGATTTCTCATCTTCTTCAAAAAGACTCGACGCTCCTTGTCATCTAGAAGTATTGAGGAGCAGCACTGATAAAAAAAGCGGTCGCATAAGGAAAAATATTAAAGCACTGCAAGCAAAGTAGATACCAAGCTCTTGAGCACGGTCAGAGGAAGGAAAAAATAAAACAAAACTCTGACAAGGCATCATAAATTACTAATATCATCCGTACTATCTCCAAACCATTTTCTTCTTTTTCTTTTATTGGTTTCTTCATTTTGTTTGGTTTGGTATAGTAAATACTACTCTCCTAACCAACTTCACATGGGAATCTTGGTGAAAGTATCAGAATCAAATAAATTATTGTCCTGGCATGGATGACTACCAATTAGCCTTTGAGGTCAGTTAGGATTGTTCAATTTGTACCTACTCTATTGCTATTCCCAGTCATGTCTATTTTTATTAGTGACCTGTGCTATGTCCCTATCTGAGCTAACTTTTGCAGTGACCATTCTCCACCAGGACATTCTAACTTTACCTTCAGCAGATGAAATCCATCGCAATGCTTTTTTTCTTTACATTCGTAAAACAGGCAATTTCGTGTTTGCACACATCACGCCATGATAAGTCTACCCTTACCCTACCTGTCATCTTTTACCTCCCCCCCCCCAAAACTAACTCATAAAATTATTTGTATCTCCCCTACAACAAACCCATCAGAGTCCACTTCTTCTTTCTTCTAAATTTGGTTCAAAGATTTTGCTGCCTCCGAAACTAGTTTTTACATGTTAATTTAAAATAACTGCATAAATAGCATACTCCCCAAACATCCCATCTACTTCCTCTACCATGCTAATTCAGAATTTCTAGTTTTTCAACATTAACATCAAATTACTGCCTTTTTTCCTCTTACTTCAAAGTCATTCTCGTATATTTCTTTCTTTTTTTCCCTTTCTTTTCTTTTTTGGGAGAAACAATTTCATCAATAAATGACCAAGGCAGTGTCATAATTTGCATAAGTATTATGAAAAGGCACGTCAATTATATGGAGTTTTGATCAATATACTACTATTTTTGTCTTGACAATAATAGGAACTTAGGTGTCTTTTTCTCATTATTCTACTTAATGTCTCTAAATAAATTTCACAGTTCTAAAAATAACTTAACATAAAACTATCACAAATTTTCATCATTTAACAGCTTAAAATTAAAGTTATAAATGACTTCTTCTTTTTTTCAATCAAATAAATTTTAAACAATTTGTATACAATTTTTCCTCGCTACCACCAATATGATGTGGAAGAAAAACTAAATTTTCAACCTCTCTGCCCAGTTAAATTGCATTCTTGAAGTTGTATAAAGTTGATATATACCAGAAAAGATTAAGAGGATGTTTGGATTGGCTTTTAAAAAAAGTAGCTTATAAGCTAAAAGCTAAAAGCCATAAGTTGGTAATACCCAAAAGTAGTTTTGTACTTCTCATGCCTAAAAGTAAGTGCTTTTAAGCACTTTTTATCATTGTCAAACACCAAAAAAATTAGAAAGTGCTTAAAAGCCAATAAGCACTTAAAATAAGCCAATCCAAACACCCTCTAAGTGAAAACTACAAATAGCTTATTGCTGCAGAGATCAAAGGGGTTAAGTTCAAACAAGATATCACCTTGCATATGCACTTCAAAAGGTCCACAACCGTGCCTAAATATCCAACATTATAAACGGGTAGAGTAAGCACCAAGTATCCGTAATGACCTGGACACTCTCTAAAGTTCCCATGACATGTTTCACAACCCCCATTCTTGTTTGGAGGCCCCTAAAAATCCAAAACTTCGAATAATCAAGATACGGAAATCAGCATCAAAGACATAAAAAAAGGTTATTCAAACTCAAAGAGAAACATGAAGCTCAAGGTTGTTCCTTTCCATCATTTAATCATAAATCAAAATAGCATTATTTAGCCTCCACTCATTTAAACTGATATGCACAGATCATAAACTGTTAGCAACTAAAAACCTAGCACTCCAAAAATAATGATTAAACCGCATTATACTCCCAGCAGCCCTAAAAATAATTTCCAGAGTAACAGCTACACCTCTATACAATAAACCACAAATTATATATGTACTATGTGACATAGTTTGACTTGGTATTGATATTAAGAAGAAACGAAGACTTTCGAGATCTTTGGTCTTAAACGTGACAGAGTATTTGTATTTTCTCTGTTAGTGTAATGGGAAGTTAAAGTTAAACAGTTTCCAAATATTGAAATGTGCCATTCTTTTTGAATGTACTAATAACAATTTGTTTTGATGGTTGCTATGTATCATTTTATCATGTATTGTACCGTATTGTATCGATGAATACAATGTCTGAGTAGATTATATCATTTTATAAATAATACTTAAGGACAAAATGAGGAGAAAAACAAATAAACGACGCGACCACACACAAAATGGAACTTTTTATTGTTACATAACTATGGATTTAACAATATGATATAACAACCAAAATAAATATTATCAACAATATGATACAATACAATATGTAACAATCATCCAACAAGCTGTACAGGAATTATGTCACATAAAGTGAAATGGATGGAGTAGTATATAGACTAGTTGGGACCCGCCTTCTATAAACAATGTTCAATAGTTATGTTGCTAAATCAGTTTAAAAGAGATTATTATGTGAATTAGATTTGAAAGACGATTACCATGCGGGGATCTAACAACCCATTAGGAATAGGCTTTTTAGTAGATTCATAGTAAACACCGCGGTAGACTTCAACTTCTCCTAACTTCAAAATTTCCGCCTCTGAGAATAGAGAAAATTGAATGCTTTTTCTGTTTCAACAATAATAAAAACAATTGATCAAGACATTAACTAAAACCAGAAAATAAAAAACAATAAATATTCAATTAACTGACATTTTTCTAGGACCAACATCTTCAACGTAGGGCTGCTTAGTGAATTGAATTATCTCTTGTGTTCTCTTCATCTCAAAAAGAATTTTTTTTTGCTTCTGTACTGAAAAAAGTACAGAAGAACGGAAGTGTGAGGTGTGGGGTTTAAGGAGAAGCTTGCGCCCTAATGAAGAAAAAGAATTGTCCTAAGATTGCCTACTTAATCCGGTACTTTCTTCTTCCCCAAAAACAGGAAGGTTTTGTCCGGATTTCTTACTATCTTCGGTACTGCTTTTGTTTTGAGAAGAATGAATCTCAAGTTTCATCCTCAGGTTCGGTAGGGGGCGTAGGAACGGATAGCGCTCTTAGTTAGCTTAGGAGCGGAGGTACGAGACAAAAAGGGGAGTTTCCCTCGAGTAAGCAGTTTCCACTAGACCTTTGGCTAATAGTTTAGTTGTTCCCAGAGGAATTCAATCTGGGCAGCTAGAAAAGGAGAGGGGCTCCGCTCCGTCGACTTTTTGGTTAAAAGTTTATACAATAAAACCCTCCTTCCTGCCAGGCCACCCTACGCTTTCCTTCTTCTCTTTCCCAAATATTTCTTTACTTTCCTCTCTTAATTTTTTAATTTCTTATTTTCTTCTTTATATTCTCTCTATACAAATCTATTTTTATTAGTTATTTAAATTATAAAAGTATATTTATTTCTGTTTTTTTTTTCTAAATCTCAAATTTTAAAATTTCAATATGCTTTTAATCATTTTTCTTTTGATCTAGTTAATGTTATTTTTTCCTTGAAAGACCAAAATTTTTTAGTTTGGTTATTTCGTGTGTATTTATGCACCAAAATATCTTATAAAGTGAATTGATACAAACTGAGTCAATTCAAAACCGAGTGAACTGGACAAATGTATATATTAATTCGACCTCCTTGACAATGGCACCTGTAACCATCAAATCATGGATCTACTTTTGTTTGGGATATGACTCTGTTTTACTGTGATGTTCAATGGGATATCGATAGTCTCATTTGGTACCATTTTGATGCCTTTCACGGAAGGGTTGTTGTTTGGTTACGATCAAACGAGTCATCGCTGGGAATTGTATCCCTTAGGCAAAGCATGAACTCTATTGATTTGCATGTATTGCCTTCGTCAAAAGTTATTAATTGATAGAATGTTTTAATCAGACGAGACCCTATAACCGATCATAACATACACGTTTTATAAAACGTATACCCTAATTAGAACTAAATCTGGGTACAACATAAAAGAATACTTTCTATCTGTGCAATAAGAAAGCACAAACCACTCTAGCCATTAGTCATAGACTTATCAAAATTAGTCAACAAAAATTGAAAAACCAAATAATAAGATTCTTTCTATCAAAGAATCACATGGAAAATCACTTTCATATTTTTAAACGTGACTAGCAACATTACATGCAAGACAAAAAGAAAATTTTATGAACGGGATAGCAAATAAGGTCATGAAATATAAAAATCTATACAATATTCTAAAAATATAAATAAAAAAAGGAACTTTTTCAATGGGTATATTTGAAACTCATTGAAAATATATAGATAAGTCAACATATAAAATTTGAGAAAGATTGGAAGTGATTTGGACTGGTTTTGTATCAAAATTCGTAATTAAATCTAGTTAAAAAAATCTTATGCGACACATGTATCACACACGTATCTCACACACATATCCATGCATATACATATGATACATAATTAATAAATATATGATACATATGTGATACATAAATGATATAAGGTATGATACACATATTATTTTTTTCATGTTCAACTTTTACTTCGAATTTTCAATTCAAACTACCTCAAAACTTCACCAAATCATCCCAAAACAGAGATTCAATTTCCTTAAGTTATGTCCAATCTATTCTAATAACATCCACTCAAAATAAAACAAAAATTTGATATTTTTTGCTACAAAAAACTAATTGGCTAATTTGGCTAATATTGGTAATATTTTATCAATCGGCCAGTTTTTTTTAATGAGTTACTTATAAATAAACATACCTGGTAATTTTCCTTATTTATTATACACACAAAAAAATACTTCATATACACGGAAATTTTAAAGGGTTATGAAGATAATGAATATGAATTTTATATGAGAAATATAGGGGGGAAAAGAGAGACTTTTGCAAGAAAATGCACAAAAAGAATCTTTACAATTTGCATAGAACAATCCAAAATAAGTTTTTTAATCATAAAACACAAACCAAAATTATCGCTACCTATTATTGGCACCACAAAAAACATTCCATATAACACAAAATTCATACAGTTATGAGATAACAAAATTAGGTTTTATTTGAGAAATGCAAGAGTAAAAAGAAGAAACCTTTGCCGACATGAAAGCTTTTCTGATCCAATTAGCCCATTTTGTTAGTTGAGTTTCCCACCATACAAATGAGTGAAATAGCGTACTTTTTAATATGGTATTTAGTTTTTATTCAATATTTTTAATTATGAATAAAAATAGTCACTACTCTAATAAAATTAATAAGCAAATGCGTTTTTACTCTTTCTTCATGAGTGATGTGTACATATTAAGGACATGATGTCATTTACACTACACACATGAAGTTAAGGACGTCATGTCCTTAACATTTATACTGCACACGTGAAGTTAAGGAATTGATAGGACACTTCGTCCTTAATATTTACACATCATTCATGAAGTTAAGGACACGAGGTCCTAAAGTTTAACAACAAAAGGTGCAAATACAAATTAGGACATTATATCCTTAATATTCACACTGCACACATGAAGTTAATGATGTCATGTTCTTAACATTTACACTACACATATGAAGTTAAGGACATAACAAAATATATTGTCCTTAATATTTACACAGCATTCACAAAGTTAAGGACATCATGTCCTTAATATTTACACAACACCCATGTCTAGCATGGGGGTATTTTCGTCCGAGCAAAAAAAAAATTATTAAGCACTGGCTAAAGAGTAAATACATTTTAAACAATGACTAAAAAATAAAGACATCTCTAATATTTAGTAGCTAACTGTGCATTTCACTTATTGGAATTTGTACTAAAATTATACTAGCATGTTTGGTCAAGCTTTTTTGGGCCAAATATATAATTTTGTCAAAAATATTTTTTCCCGAAGTTAAGGTGTTTGTCAACCTTTTAGAAGGAAAAAAGAGCTTCTAAATAGAATCAGAACCAGTTGTTGAGAACACAGACAAAAATAATTTATATTTAAAATTATTTTTTGAAAAACACTTTTGAAAAAAAATATACTTATAAGTATTTTTTTGAAAGCTTGGTCAAACACTAATTGTTATTCAAAAATGTTTTCCAAATTAATTATCTAATCACAAATTCTTTTTCATCAATAGTACTTTTTTTAAAAAGCACTTTTTTCATTTTTCAAAATAAACTAATTTTTAGAAGTTTGGCCGAACATGCTTGTATGGGTCAAAACTCGACTCCGTGATAATTAATGGAACTAATTCATTCTTAAGCCTATTTATGATTAATAAATGATACGGTCATTTATTAACAATGGTACCTGATGGTTACCCGATTCGACTAGTGAAGCCACAGCCTATCCGCCATTGCGAAGGCGCCATCTCAATGTGGTCACAGCTACGCAGTGCTAGCTCGTAAAGCTCACAACTATAAATATTAAGAGAAAGAACCCTAAAGGGGGCTGCTTCTTCTTCTTTATCACGATTCTGGAGAAAAGAGATAATATCATTGTGAGGCTATGAACCTCTCCAGGGAGAGGCAAACAAAATTAATATCTTCAATAAAAAGCTTACCATATATCTCTTCATAATACAAAAAGGCTTGTTTTTTGTTCCTTTTATTCGGTCCTTTCATTTATTACGATCTGCTATGATTGGCCCTTATATTATTTTGATTGTGTTTAAGCTTGTAAAGTACATAAATAACTTTTGAGCCAAACAATTGGGTCGTCTGTGGGGACTTCGTAGCAAAATTGTTTAGTTCATTCTTAGATCAAAAAGAAGGAAAACATCCGAAAGGGAAAGCAACCCAACTCTAACGAGTCAAAGAGGCACATCGGGTAAAGGAAACCTGAAAGTTTCAATAAGAATCTGAACCCCCAAGCCCCCTCATCCTTCCGCTTTCAAAAAAAGGGGGAAGAAGAAGAAGAAGAAGAAGAAGAAGAAGAAAGACTTAAGACCCCTCCCCCTCCCTCATACGGGGAAAATGCTGATAAGGTACCCACATATCCTTAATGTAGGAACCCGCAGAAAAAATGGCACAAAAGCATCTCGGAACGAGAACCATCATCGGCCAACCCGTGCAAACCAATTAAGGAGACAATGCAGGAATGGTGTGAGATTTCGAAACAAAATTGATCTCTAGCTCCCCATACCCAGGACAAGGGGTCGTGCGAGGGAAGTAGACCCAACTACAAGTTGAATTGGGACTCAGGCCATGCGTCATCGCCATTAGAAACAACAAGTTCAGCTACAAGTTGAACTAGGACTCAGGCCATGCGCCTTCCCCTTCAGAAACAACAAGTTGAACTACAAGTTGAACTGGGACAGGCTATGTGCCTTAGCCATTAAATCAAGGCTATGTGCGTTCGCCAGTAAGTTCAACTATGGTTTAACAAGAGAGGCTATGTGCCTTCATCATAAAAAATAAAAAGTCCAACTACAAATTGAACTGGGACAGGCTTTGTGCCTTCGCCGCTAAATCTAGTCTAAGTGCCGTCGCAATTAAGTTCAACTATGGTTGAACCAAGACAGGCTATGCGCCTTCACCATCAAAACAACAAGTTCAACTACAAGTTGAACTAGGATAGGCTATGTGCCTTCGCCACTAAATCAAGGCTATGTGCCTTCGCCAATAAGTCCATGTACGGTTGAACCAAGACAAGTTGTAAGCCTTCGCCATAAAAAATAACAAGTTCAACTACAAGTTGAACTTGGACTCTAGCTATGCGCCTTCGCCGTGAATAATAACAAGTTCAACTACAAATTGAACTGGGAATCAGGCAATGCGCCTTCGCCATCACAAACAAGATTCACGCCGCATAAATTTTGGCCTCGATAGAATTACAAGGTCGCGCTCTTACCACCATGGCCAGTAGTTCGACTGCGCCTGAACTGGGGCTGAGGCTAATTGTCGCTATCACCAGATAATGGCTACAACTCGCTCACACCAAGTAAAAGAAAACAATAAGCAAAAAGTATTTAATCATGGCAAAGGTCATCACAACTAGCAGCCAACCTAGTTTTTTTTATTAAGGCAAGCAAACGACTTTATTAAAAAAAAAGTTTTATTAAAAAAAAGTTTGCCAAACGACAACAAAAACAAGGAAAAGATATGAGCAAATCCTTTTGCTCGACGCCACCCGCGCATCCATCAATATTATCAGCGCCTCCAGTGCCCTCATCAACCCCCGGTGTCGCCGGGTCAAAGCCAGAATCAATACGAGCTTTACGAGCCCTCTGAAGGGCTTCCTCAAAAGTAGCCTCAAGGACAATGCCAACCTCTCACAAGTTCTTATACACATCACGTTGGGCCTTACCAAATGTCCACAGCTCAGGGGCAAGGTTGGAAAGTGCAGCCTGATCCCTCAAGCACTAATTCTCGATCTCTAAGGCATTAATCCGATCCGGTACAGTTTGGGCATCCCATTCATAGATGTTGGTACGGTCCTCCAGTGCCCCTCTCGGAAGGCCCCAATAACCCTCTCCAGCTCCCGTTCCCTTTTGCGAATACGATCTACCATCTCCAATGTCCCAACCCTCGACAAGGCATCCCTTGCTTGCAGCCTCAAGCCAACGACCTCGGCCTCGAAAGCAACCATATGTCTGGTCAAAGTCTCAGAGGCCTCTGCCGCCCTGACCTGACTGTAGTGCTCCCTCTCGACTGCAACCCTCCTTGTGGTCTCCATGCTTCTTTACTGACAGATGGAAAGAGGCACTAGCGCATACTTGCAAAAGCAAAAAAGTGTAAATCAGCTGATGGTGTGGGTAAGGAAGCCCACACATAAAATGAGGAGAAAAACAAATAAACGACGCGACCACACATAAAATGGAACTTTTTATTGTTACATGACTACGGATTTAACAATATGATACATAAAAATTTAAGTAAAAACAAAATAAATATTATATTCATCAACAATATGATACAATAATATGTAACAATCATCCAACAAGCTGCACGGGAATTATGTCACATAAAGTGAAATGGATGGAGTAGTATATAGACTAGTTGGGACCCGCATTCTATAAACAATCTTCAATAGTTATGTTGCTAAATCAGTTTAAGAGATTATTATGTGAATTAGATTTGAAAGACGATTACCATGCAGGGATCTAACAATCCATTAGGAATAGGCTTTTTAGTAGATTCATAGTAAACACCGCGGTAGACTTCAACTTCTCCTAACTTCAAAATTTCCGCCTCTGAGAATAGAGAAAATTGAATGCTTTTTCTGTTCCAACAATAATAAAAACAATTGATCAAAACATTAACTAAAACCAAAAAACAAAAAACAATAAAAATTCAATTAACTGACATTTTTCTGGGACCAACATCTTCAACGTAGGGCTGTTTAGTGAATTGAATTATCTCTTGTGTTCTCTTCATCTCAAAAAGATTTTTTTTCTGTACTGAAAAAGTACAGAAGGATGGAAGTGTGAGGTGTGGGGGTTTAAGGAGAAGCTGCTTATTGCGCGGGAGGGTTGGGGTTTATGGGCAGGGGCGGATCCTGGTCGCTCCGGTCGAATTTATACTTTGTATTGCCATTATACTGATATTTTATGTTAAAAATTTATACAATAAAACCCTAATTACCTAGGTGCCAGGGTCTAACTCCTTCCTGCCAGGCCAAAGGTCCAGGACCGACCAAAGGCCTATTTACGCTTTCCTTCTTCTCTCTTTTCCAAATATTTCTTTACTTTCCTCTCTTAATTTTTTAATTTCTTATTTTCTCTTTATTTTGTAGAATCTAGAATCCAAAATGTGCAAAATCCGATCCGATCCATGCACAGCCCTACACAACACACACTCTAATAGCAATGTTGTAGACAACAATGTTAAGTTATGGAACGCCAAAAGAATCAATTTACATCACCTTAACATTGTAAAAAGATGGAACCTTTTGCGGTCCAAAACACATCTATTAAAGTGACAGTTACATCATTGACCTCTTCAAACATGTGAAAAGTCTTGCCCCAAATTTAAAGTCCAGAAATGGTGTAACTCCATAAACAGAAAAGTGCGATTCCCTTTCTCACAAGTTACTTTCTATCTTGACTTTAAATAAACGTAAACTAGGAAATTTATGCCAAAAGAATAAATTCCTCTTTCGAAAATTATAATTCAAATTTCCTAATTTGCTTCTATTGCTTCACAGACTGTACACTACTCCTATTCCTAACAAATGGTTGGATAGCTAGATATTCTACAATTTCCTGAGGGAAGATTCCCAATATGAGTTATCAATATGACAAGACTTCTTGCAAATGCATCATAAAAAATACTAACAAAATCTGCATCAGCAACCATGGAGCAACATAAGGATGTGTTACCACAGGCTGGAGGGACTCCACGTTACTTTTTGCCTTGAATAAAGATGAAAACAGTGTCACCCGTAAACATGATTACCAACAGGGGCCAAAGTAACTTTCTACATTATAAGGTTGATGATACCAATCTTCCAGGTGTTGGTAAGACTGCCTCCTTCCACGATTTCTTTTAAATTCACCTGATGTTGCATGGTCAATGCTAGCATCTGCATATCACGCCACAAGAAGAAATATTGCAAGTCGGCTACTGCCAAAGAAGATAAAAAGGTAAGATGGTTAAATCATGAAAGGTAGCAGCTAAATAATATCCAATAACATCTGACAATGCTCCAGCTTTTCCAATTCCGTCCTCCCCAAAACCCGAGAGTGGGTGCCCCGTGAAAAAAAAAAAAAAAGTACAACCCAGTATAATCCCACTTAGTGGGGTTTGGGGAGGGTAGTATGTACACAGACCTTACCCCCTGCCCTAGGGTAGAGAGGCTGTTTCCAAATAGACCCCCGGCATCCTTCCCTCCAAGAACTACCCACCTTTGCTCTTGGGTAGACTCGAACTCACAACCTCTCGGTTGGAAGTGGGGGTTGCTTACCATCAGAGCAAGCCCCTCTTGTCTGCCCCGTGAAAATAGAAGGAAAAAAATAAGCAGAAGGGAAAAGGGCAGAAAAATAAATACACTATCCATTAAAGCATTTTGAAGAATACTTCCCAGATTTGGAACTGTAAAAACAAATTTTGATGCACAATATGCAATGGGAGAAGAAAATAAGCAGTTGCATCGAAATATCAAGCCACAAAAAGAGTGCATATTCTCCTCATATTAAATTCATCTTTACCTCTGCCATTATCCTTCCAAGAGAATTCAGCAGCGCCTCCCAAATGCCATTGAGGCATTGACAAGATATTAACTTTGCAGAACCAGACAAATTCATTTAGAAGTCCTAGGATAACATAGGTTCTGATTGATAATTCAGCTCAACCTGCTGAACACTGGCATAGACAAAGGAAAGACAAAACACCGAGAAACAAGGGATTAGTTAGCTTGGACTGCACGAAGAACATCAAACTACAAAGACATTCTCAAGAATGACAAGAGGAGGGCAGGAATAAAGGATAAAATGTGATAAGTAGGGATCAAAATAACCAAGTTATTCTGGAATTACCCTACCAAAGCAGACGTCTTGATTTCATTGGATTTTAGAGATTCACCGCACATAGAAAAGTCACTTTAATATGCAGCTAGGATTTAGGAGCTACTACAATAGCTGCACGTAATTGGAACAAAATAGAAAATCTTGTTTAGGACCCCCTACTCTATAAATAAAACTTTGTTTATTTTGTTTCAGAAACTTGCACACAAAAAAAATGACATAACCCTATGATAGAAATCTCTGGTTTATCTTATTCTTCTCTTGTTCGCCCACTTCTCTTTAATTTTCTACCATTTATCCCATATCCCTTCTCGTCCTGCATCATTCGGAAGCAAAGATAGGCCAACACTAGATTATTATATGAAAAGAAACCATTCCTCAGAATACTACTTCTCTGATCTAGCAACAAGACCTTAAGGTTGTGCAGGCTAATCAATTTTCTCCCTTTGGAGCTTCTGATGATTAGCTTATTCAAATAATTACGACACACATATAAGATACATTAAGGTTCAAGATCAAAATTTTCATGCCAAAATATCAAACACATACCATTGCCGAAGTTTAAACATCCCAGTGCCTATCTGCATTGGTATGCCCATGATGATGCATTCACTAACTCCTTCTATCTTATCATCCCTTCCATTTACAGATGCATTAAACAGGTGGTCCGTTGTCTTCTCAAATGAGGCTAACATCAGTACGCTATCTTTCATTTTCTGAACGCCATGTCTGGTTATTCCCAGAACTTCACCCTATGATAGAAAAAAAATTATCCATTAAACTTGTTAATCGGACATTAAAGGAGTCCAACATGTTTTTGGATGAAGAAAATTTTTCCAGGAGAATTACCTTATATGTCATCAGATCTGCTAGAAGCATCATGTGCCGCAAGTCTATTGTCATCCCATGACTTGACATGGTATAGTTAATCTCATCAATTATAGAGATCCTTGCTGCTTCAATGCCTAGTCTTTGTTGCACCTCCATTATATGATTACTCTTTGTATTACGCCCATCAACTCCGTCAATGCCCATTACGGCTAGGAGACCGGTACTGCAGAAAGGAAAGAGCAAATCAGGTTTCGTGTGGAAGGACTTCTATTTTATTGCAAGAACTAACTGGATCATGGACTCCCAGAAAAGAAAACCAAAATCCCTAGCTGCTGAAAATTGAACCAAAACAGTAAGGTAGGATTGTTACTCTCTTGTACACTTCTTCCCAAGATCCTCGAAACTATATTAGACAATATTATTTTGAAATAAAATTTGATTAGATGAGTTGCTAGCCCTCCAGAAAACCTCTCAATCAAACAAACAAATACAAATTTTCTGCACATACTCTATAATCCTTTCAAATCTTTTTAAATGATCTAACTGCAACAAACCAGCCCCAAAACAGCTCCAAATCATGATCTCGTGATTAAAATTGTTCCATTAATTACTTTTTTTCCCAATTGAAAAGATAAATTTCAAAGTTATTCCTTATTTGATTTTTAAAAAAGTAACATACCTAATTTACATATATAAATAAATATTTTACAATGTTCCTTATTTCTAACAACTTAAACTTTTAGATGAGGTAGGTGAGACGCTTCAATATGGTATCAGAGCCTCAAGATTCTTGGTAGAACAGTAATTTTCATGAAACAGCCGACAACCTTACGCTGCCTGCCCAGACATAAAATGCAGCCTGCAGTTACAGTTTTTTGTCTTCTTTCATATATTTGAGATCATAATTGCATTTAATTTTTAAATTAGTTTGGTGTACTGTTATGATATTGAGACTATGTCTAAATCTATTAATTGCAAACATAGCATGCGTATGCAAGTCCCAAAGAAAAAAATAACAGACAAATTTGCAACAACTTTACTGGATTTTAATGTGCATTTGTAGCGATTGACTAGTTAAATACACTATGTTTGCTAATGGATATACTATTAAAATTAAGATTTACCAATTTATTTTGATAGATACAATTAGATGAATATCTAATGTTAGAGCTATAAATAATTGAAGATAATCAATTTGGTAAGGGGCCCATTATCAGTCCGAGACTATTCTGGCTGAAAAGGATCTGTCCAAAAGGAGGTTACAAAGACTAAGATTGACCCAAGTTCTAATCTACTTCACTTTAAGCAATTGTTTGAGAAGGAGGTTTCAAATTCTCTAGATTGGTGCAAAGTTTTCGATAACCTAACTAGCTCTCCTCTTTGGTTATTCTTTAATTTAACAAAACAGAATAAGGTATGTGAAAGCGAAATAAGTTTTGGAACCCCTCTTCCGAAAAGAGAAATAAGTTCTGAGATCTTGAATTCATCTAGTTATCAGAATATTGTAGTGAATAACAGGCTTGCCACACCAAACAGAGCAAAACCAAATGATGTAGAATGTGGAAGCCGTACATAAAACTTACCCTTCAACAAGCAACTCATATGTTTCTCCTTTGACATCACTCTTACGGTCTTTTTCTTGTTCTTTGTTCACCACAGCCCTTTGAACCGTAGTAATACCCTGACATCCCGACAAGATTTACAAGTTGAAGTGAACATAGTTCGGACAAAAACCCACAGATTTAATTTGATTTAAGTCTTGATAATTGTCATACCTTCACAACAACAGCAGGAAGCTTATTTTTCAACCGGTGAAGTTCAAAATGCAGTTTTTCTTTATTAGCCTGAGGAAAAACTTCCAGCTTCCTGGGGTTCAAAACTTTTACTTGCTGCAGCAAATAGGAATTTTACCCAATAAGATATCATTAATAGATAAGAAGCTGAACCAGAAACACAACCTTTCTCACCTGTTCTTTCAATTTTATTTTTGGGGTCTGCAAAATCGATTGCTTGACAGTATAAGCATCAATACACAGTTGTGACACCTGAATTGTCTCCATATCTAGCGTAATAGCAATTGATGCTAATCGAGACGCCATCACAATCTTTACACTCTTAGCCACCTGCATAGGAAATAAATGTTCTTCACAAAGTACTTTGTTCAATGCCATTATGAGAGCTTCACAAATTAATCAGAGAGATTTGAGTGGAAGAAGAAATGGCAGGGATCAAAATATATTGCTCTAAACAGGGCAAGGAATATTTTTAATATTATTCATAATATTTTACAGATTTTAAGTAGCTTTTCATGAACTTCATATTTTCCAGAACAAGTAAATGCTACATAAGTTATGTAGAAAATTGAAAATGTTGCATGAGTTATACCAAAGTTAAAATTTGAGTTCTTACCAGCGTTGCTTTCAGTAGATTTTCAATTGAGAAGCCCGGTGTACTGGAATGTAAGGCTATTATAGGAGTCATTTGATAAAAGCTTTTGAGAAAGAAGCAGTGTAGCAATCCAACTAGGGCTCGGTAGTGTTATTATCAATGATTTATTTGAAGATGCAAACTATGAAGTAAAAAAATAAAGGCAACCATCTCTAGCAGCATTCTTGCATAGTAAGTAGTTCATGCGACTAAGCAACTATTCTATCATAACAAAGACTGTTTAATACCTAAATTGACATCTTACTTGTCCCGGTCTGCAAAGACGGCCCGCGACTCCCTGTTTCCCATTTAAAGACCTCTTGGTAAAAAAAACACATATTTTAAACACCTTCAACCATTGACCATGCTCATGTGGTATCGATTTCGATGATGTGGCTTAAAAGCATGAGTGGAGAGCGCAAATATGAAAATCATCCCTGTTATCTTTCTTTCTACTTTCTTTTTCTTTGGTCACCGCTCTCCAAACACTGCTATGCTTTCTGCTGCCATCAAAATTTAATATTTTCTGTCGAATTGGCCTAAAAACAACAACAACAACTACCCAGTATAGTCCCACGAAGTGGGGTCTGGGGATGGTAATATGTAGACAGGCCTTACCCCTACCCGAAAGGGCAGAGAGGCTGTTTCCAATCGACTAAAAACCAGAGGTCAAAATAATCAAATTACCAAATTCCTCATGCCTCACGATCTTCAACATCCCCAACTCCCATCCTTTGAGTTCAATCCCATCCTTTGAGTTCTATTTGTACCACTCTTACCCAACTTGAATTTTGAAGCCAACAAGAGCAGACCGGACTTTTAAGAGTTGTAGGAGGTTGGATTCGAGATTGAAAAACAGGGATCCTGCCGGTCAACAAAGCAAGCAAAATGGCTAAGAGGGCAGTGGTGGTGTGCCCAAGGAGAACTGTAGACAGGTGGAGGTGAAGAGTATATAAGAGAGAAACTGGTGGAGGCCTAAGTTGCTTCGACTCTTCACTTTCGGTGTCGCACCCGTGTCAACACGACATGGGTGTGGGTGTAGGATCCCTAACGGATTTGGTCAACTGATTTTGCATACTTTGGCCAAAATCGACGGAGAAATTCGGGACAAATACAATGATTTTTTAAATCAAAATAAATGCCAAGATGAATTTGAAGAAAATAGAATACCTTGTACATAAAAAATTTTATGTCGTTCCTATTCCTTTTATCTCCTCATATTCTCCTCTTGCTCAATATTTTTCTCCTTCTCGGAATACCTTATAAGTTTTTCACATAATGTCTCATAGTTTAATAAAATATTTTATACAACTCTACAACAACAACTACCCAGTATATTCCCACCAGGTGGGTCTGGGATTTTATACAACTCTATTTTTAGATATTTGAATTATTTTTAGCCGAATGCTTGCACCCACAACCGTCCCTGAATCTTAAAATTTAGATCATAAAAAATCCAACCTCTAGATCCGTACCCGTATCGGACACCCACTCCCAAGTCCAAGCAACTTAGGTGAAGGCAATATGCTCAGTGGTGGTAAGGCAATGAGGGTGGAGGTGAGTAAGAGGTGGAGGCCTGGTGCTGTTGGGATGCCCCGCTTGAGGGGGCTGGCGGTGATAAATGGCGTGTCATTCTTTTGTCTGCGATGTGTCAAAAAGTTATACGATGAGTATAACACATAAGAGTGATTGAGGGATACACGCTATTTCTATTACAGAAGCGTTTGAAATGTGTTTTACCAAGTACAGGTGTTTAAACGAAAAAAACGGAACTTAGGGGCCAACTTTGCAAAACGGAATACGTTGAGGTGTCAACTGAGGCATTAAGTCTAAAAAGATTTAGCAAATACAAGTAACTTACCTGTCCCAAAAGAGTTTTCTCAATGCGGGCTTTAATCATCCTTGCTGCAGTTAAATTAGCAGCAGACAGAAGTTTTGCAGTAATAATAGGAGTATTGATCATTTTTGCTGCATTTATAATTTCTTTTATTCGAGGAACTCCAAGTGTAACATCTACCAAAGAGTTAAAGAAACAGGATGATATGATAAAAACCCATCTAGACTATCTAAAAAAACCAACTTGAAGATGCAAAATTAAGCTCCAAATAAACAAGGATACTCATGCTTGCAACTCCAGCAAAGTGAAAGGTTTTCAATGTCATCTGTGTCCCAGGTTCCCCAATACTCTGAGCTCCAATTGCACCAATAGCAGTTCCTGATTCTAGCCTTTTCAGGTGATAGCGAGAGATGCACATGTTGAGGAACACCTACAAAAAAGCAAGGAAAAGTAAAAAACCCACACATCACACAGTGCTATTAGTAACTTTATTGCTTGGGGAAATTACAGATACTTTCTCTTTTTAAAGTAGAAAAGATTTATCTCGAAGTTTCTCCTTTCTTTCTTTTCCTAAATTTCCCATTGAAAGTATTCACTCAATGAAGTACAGCCCGTAGGTCTTGTAACCTATTTTGATACCCAACCGTTCCTAGAATACCGGACACAGATTCATGTCAATTTTTACATGCTATATCTTTATTTTTAAGTCCTACTACAGGGGATATTATAGAATTATTCCTTGATTCCAATTCAAATGATTTTGGCTAGCAGAACATTTAATATAGGATAAGACTCTCATGTTTACATGAGAAAAAGTGCAATGTAAAAATACTGACAGAAAAAGTGCAATGTAAGATGTTTAACAGCAAATGTGACACATCAAGGTCAATAACCGCTTTGCTTGCCGGCGCTCTTTCTAATTTTGGACTTCCCTGAATATGTGACGCACTTCAACTAACTAAAACGACTGTTGCATATGACTTTCAAAATTTGAAGAATTCATATTCATTTATGGGAGAAAGCACGGGAGAAATATAATAATTAATATTAAACATGATACAATGAGCCATATATACACATAATCTATCGGGCGATCCTGCCCAATCAGCATCGGAGTATCTAACGATCTACTCATGGCCTCGATCCTCAAACAATAAACCTTTACCTGGAGTTGATTTTATATACCGAAGAATGCGAACAACTGCATCCCAATGACTATCACACGAGGAACCCATAAACTGGCTCACAACACTCACAGGAAAGGAAATGTCAGGTCTTGTCACTGTAAGATAATTTAATTTACCAACTAACAGCATATATCTTGCAGGATCGTTAAGAGGTTCCCCCTGTCATGGAAGAAGTTTAGAGTTCGAATCCATCGGAGTGTCAACAGGTCTACAACTTGTCATTCCTGTCTCCTCAAGAATATCTAATGTATACTTCCGTTGTGAGATCACAATACATGAGCTAGACTGAGCGACCTCAATACCCAGAAAATACTTTAGTGTGCCCAGATCCTTAGTCTGAAAGTGTTAAAAGAGATGTTGCTTCAATTTAGTAATACCATCTTGCTCATTACCGGTAATAACAATGTCGTCAACATAGACCACCAGATAAATACAGAGACTCGAATCAGAATGCCAATAGAATACAGAGTGATTAGCTTCACTCCGAGTCATGCCAAAGTCCGGGATAACAGTGCTAAACTTATCAAACTAGGCTCGAGAAGACTGCTTCAGACCATAAAGTGATCGGCGCAAGCTACATACAAGGCCACGGGACTCCCCTGAGCAACAAACCTAGGTGGTTGCTCCATATAAACTTCATGCTTAAGATCACCATGTAAAAAAGCATTCTTAATGTCCAGCTGATAGAGGGGTCAATGGCGAATAACAACCATTGATAGAAAAAGGCGGACTGATGATATCTTAGCCACGGGAGAGAAGGTGTCACTCTAATCAAGCCCAAATATCTAAGTATATCCCTTGGCAACAAGACGGGCCTTAAGACGATCAACCTTACCATCTGGACCAACCTTGACTGCATACACCCAACGACAACCAATAGTAGATTTACCTGAAGAAAGAGGGCCGAGCTCCCAAATACTACTTGTATGTAAAGCAGACATCTCGTCAGTCATAGCCTATCGCCACCCTGGATGAAACAATGTTTCACCTGTAGACTTAGGGATGGAAACAGAGGACAAAGAAGATAGAAAAGCATAATAAGGTGATGACAAACGATGATAACTTAAACCGATATAATGGGGATTAGGATTAAGGGTGGTTTGTATACCTTTCCGAAGTGCAATCGGAAGAGACAAGTTCGCAGTAGGAGCAGGGTTAGGTGCAGGACGTGAATCAACCGGGCCGGATGCTGGGCGAGGACGGCGATGATATGTCAAGAGTGGAGTTTCTATGGCAGGGAGTCTAGGAGGAGCCACACTAGACTCTCCAACGGTTGGAATGGGTAAGACTTCTGTAGAGGAAGGTGAAGAAGGAGCTATAGTAGACTCGGGTGAGACTTCTGTGGCAGAAGGTAAAAGAGGAGCTATAGTAGACTCCCTAAAGGCCGGTATAGGTAAAATCTCGGATATATCAAGATGGTCAGAATGGTCAGAAGAGCTAAAGAAAGGTTTAGACTCAAAAAATGTGACATCAGCTGACATAAGGTACCTATGAAGATGAATAACAACGATAGCCCTTCTGGACACGAGAATAACCAAGGAAGACACACTTGAGAGCACGATGAGCTAACTTATTTTTCTCAAGGGCTAAGTTATGAACGAAACAAGTGCTCCCAAAAACACGAGGGGGAACAGAGTATAAGGGTGACGGGGAAACAATACCTCATACGGAATGGCATCCGATTAACCAAATAACAAGATGTGAAAACTGCAGCGCCCCAAAAACGCAGCGGAACATGAGATTCAATGAGAAGTGTGAAAGCAGTCTCAATAATGTGCCTATTTTTTCTCTCTGCAACCCAATTTAGTTGAGGGGTATAAGGACAAGAGGTCTGATGAATAATTCTGTGAGAAGTCATAAACTGTTGAAACTAAGGATAAATATTCTAAGGCATTATCGTTGCGAAAAGTACAAATAGAAACACCAAATTAATTTTTAATTTATTCACAAAAATTCTGGAATATAGAAAACAACTCAGAACGATCTTTCATTAAGAAAATCCAAGTGCATCTTGAACGACCATAAATGAAACTAAGAAAATAACGAAATCCCAAGGTTGAACTGACTCTACTAATGAACTAAAGAAAAAACACTCTGCACGACTCTCAATATTGCGAGGAAAGGAGGCTCGGGTATTCCCGAGCTGACATGACACACTCTAATTTGGATTAACTAGACAAACTAGGCACCATCTTCTGAAGCTTGGACAAGCTAGGATGCCCTAAACGACTGTGAAGTAGGTCTGGAGGATCTGCAACTAGACAGGCCTTGGAGTATTTTAGTGAGTTAAGGTAGTAGAGTCCTTCTGATTCAAGTCTTGTTCCAATCGTCTGTCCCGTACTGCGGTCCCGCATAATAAAAGAATCATCAATAAAATATATACCGCAATGGAGGGCACGAGTCAAACGACTAACAGATGTAAGAATAAAAGGACAGCCAGGGACATAAAGAATGGAATCTAGAGTGACAGAGGATAGGGGATTCGTTTGTCCAACTCCTTTTGCTTTAGTTTGAGACCCATTGGCTAAAGTAATGTTGGGAAGAAATTGTGAATACGCAATATTTGACAAAAGGGATTTATTACCAGAGATATGATCAGAAGCAGCTGAGTCTACAACCCATTGTTCAAGAGGACTAGACTGGGAAACACAAGCAAAAGAATTACAAGCAACAGAAGTATCAGTCTGAGCAACAGAGGCTACTTGTGGATATGTCTGCTTACTTGCTCGATATTTAAGAAACTCACTATACTACCATTCAGATACAGAAAATCCCTAGTTAGCTGTAGTCTCGGTCTGAGCAACATAAGAATTTTTGGGTGGTCAACCATGTAACAAATAGCACACGTCACGAGTGTGACCAAGTTTATGACAACAAGAACACTTGGGTCTAGATCTTCCAAAACAACCTCCTCCTCGTCTATTCTCCATAGTATGAGATGCTTGATTGTCCACTGATTCGGATACGAGGATAGATGAATCAAGTGTCTGTGATGAGCTCACTGGTTGACTTGGTGCTGCAGCAAGGCGAAGTAACCGTAAGAATAATTCATCAACTGTGGGGATAGTCGGACTAGCCAAAATCTGATCGCGTAATGAGTCGAGATTATTAGGAAGCCCAGCAAGAGTAAGAACTAGAAACAGATTTTGTCGTTGCTCTTGCTGCTTTGCAACGCTAGCAGAAACTGACATCAAAAATTACTCCATAACTGCCTGTACTTGTCCCAAGTAAGTAGATATATCTAATTCATGTTTCTTTAAATTTGTCATCCGCGATATCACATCATAAAAACGAGATGTCATTAGAATATAAAGTATGTCCCTTTTCCCAAACCAAATAATATGTCTGGAATGGACGAAACAAGGGCATCAACTCGGAATCAATAAACCACCACAAAATACTGCATAATTGAGCATCGATCCACTCCCAATGTGCTTTGGCTTTTTCATCTCCTTCACTAGACTCTTTGATTAGATGATCTTGAACAACTTGACCTTTACACTACAACTCGACAGACGAAGCCCAAGCTAAGTAGTTGGAACCTCCCATTAAAGGTTCTGAGATAATAATAACACCGGAATTGCCAGAAGCCGAGTTTTTAGGCCCGAAAGCATCGACTCCCAAAGACATCATGAAAACTTGCTGAAACTGATGAAGGAAATACTGTTTTTGCCGAAAAATTATTATAGTTGCCGGAAAAAATTACTGTAGATGCAGGAAAAAATTCAAAGTGGTCGGAATTGAAAAGTAAAAATATGGGTAGGCTCAAATTTGTGAGGAGAGGGCACTTTCCCGAAGCATCTTTCCCAAAATCTGACCGGAAACACCCCTTTTGGTAGAAAAATCACTGCTCTTGCGGGAAAACCCTGTTCCGGTGACTGAGAAACCCCAAAATCCTGATGGCTCAAGTCGGAAGAGGGAGACGATCAACCTAGTAAAAAAATCGAACTTCAAAGATGACGGAAAACTACCTCATGCGTCGGCGCGTGAGATGACATTCTCGCTGGAACCTTAACTGTCGGAGGCGCGTGTGAAGGTTTTTTGCCGGAGTTCTTCACTGTGGTTTGGTTGGATTTTTCTTGGGGACCTTATGGTGGTGTTGGATTTTGCACAACACTGATAAATAATAACTTTGATGTAAACAGTCACTTAGGTCACCGGAAAATTGCACGGTGACGATTGATTTCTTCCCGGATGTCAGAAAGCACGGGAGAAATATAATAATTGATATTAAACATGATATAATGACCCCTATATTTACACATAACCTATCTTACTCCTAATACATATTGGATTAGGGTTATTTTACTACTATTTACATATTCTAACAATTTATCTATTAGACTTCAACTTTGATTTTTCCTGTTACGGGGCTTACTTTTTTAAAATTTGAAACTAAGACACAAATTCATTTAAAAGAGAAACATTTTCCTAAATAGAGAACTAAAATATACTTGGTTAGCATTTGAGACATATCGTCAAACACTTATTCCCATGATCCGGTTAAACTTGATTTTAGTATTCACAATTAAGCAAGATAGCTTGTTAGTCAGACAAATTAGCATATGAAACTTCTGATTGAAAATAAATTACTTCCTCTGTCTCATTTTGTTTTATGCAAATCTTTACACTAGTCAAAATTGTATCGCCTTTACAGTATGTGAGGCAGAGCATCCATATTCTGTTCACATACTTCATATTTTTATCATTCAAGGGCACACAAAACTTTCGAAAAAGATTTTGAATCCATATATTTTGTTATATTAGTGCGAAATGCAAATAAAAGTTCATTGAATCCACTTGGGAAAGCAAATAATGCCACATACAATGGTTAGATCGAAGTGTATAAAGTTTCCACTAAGGAGCAACAAAGATTTAATTTTTGCTTTTTTTTTTTTGCTATTTATTTAATTTATATTTGGCCAATCAGAAAACTTCTATCAATAATATAGTAGCCATAAGAATTTAAAGTCTAGCAGTAATAGAAAACATGTCATATTGAACTCCTGACAAGATAATGAGCTACATCTGAATAACCATTTGGCATCATACTCAATGACATTAGTTGTATGCTATAACTTCATATCTTAAAGGAGAACGGCAAAAAGGAATTTCTAAATCTATTTACCTGTAGTTGCGTCTTTGTAATACCAGATATGTTTAATGCAACGTTTTCAAGATATTCATGGTCACCCCCGGCATACTGCTCTCCACCCAATAAGAGGGCTTCCCGTAATCTCTTCAAGGTTTCAGCTAAATTTTTAATCAGAAAATCTGATAATGAAGCCCGGAACGCCTCTGAGCATCCTCCTTCAGGACTCATATCATGATATGAGAGCCTTTCATTGACTATCTCACAGATTTCCGAGTAAGACAAACCCTTCCCACCTCTAGGAGGACAAGTTGCCTGTAAATAGAAATTATTATCAAAATTTTCTAACCTTCGCCATAAAACTGTTGAGAATTCTATTAAAAAATTGAAGCTCGTACCTTAACTTTCATAAATAATCTGCTAAAGTTCAGAGGACGGCCTTTTTTCTCTTCCATCTGTGAAGGATCCATGCCATCATCACCATACATGAACTGAATTATACTTGCGCTGGCATTTCGTACAGTGTTGTCATAATAAACAGCAAGGTCCTCTAAAGCTTTCATAAGTCGACGAGACATGTATCCGGTGTCAGCAGTTTTAACCTGTGACGATCGAAATGGATGAACATCCAACACTGGCAAAACTTAGCCTTGACACTTAAAGGATGCCATCAGCAAGAATCTGTTGGATCCAGACACATCCTATGTTACATGGACTCTCATATCTGATACAGGTGTGTTAAGCATCCGATACAAGTTTGTACAATCTTTATGTTAATTTTCAGTGCATTTCAACAAATGAAGAATTCAGGTAAACATATCTAAAATCCGAATGAGAAATAAATAGTAACGCCATCAAATAAGTCGAAAGAGAAAATCCATACTGCAGTATCAACAAGCCCTTCTCTTCCTCCCATTGTGTGAAAAAAGAACTCAGTTGCTGACAAACCGTCAAAAAAGGAATGAGCTACAAACCCTTTAGCCTGGACCAAAAACATAACTGTAATCAGCATCCACGGGCGTACGTACAAACTATTTGTAAAATTGAGTGCATAAGTAACAACAATAATTACTTTAAGCATCTCTTCCTTAAAATAATATAACTGCAATTGATGAATCTGAATAAACCATTTTAAAGGCAGTTAACACAACCATAAAAGCACCTTTCTTCTCACTGACATGCAGCATAAAGTATTTGTCCTTCTCTCAACCCAGACATACCAAGCGTCTGAACAATCAATGTTCTCCATGATGCCATATGATTTATTCCCATCTCTCCGTCACTATATCTCAGTTTTCAACCAAGTGATGGAATAAAACAAAGAAAGATCAAAATCTGAAAGGAATGTCTTACCAGGAAACTACAAAGAAATTGGATAGTCTTCCATTTGACACCTATAAATAGGTGTCCTATAATCATCAAATCGTCAAAACCAACGGAGTATTTGCTTCTCTCTCTTATTTTTATATCATTAATACTTAACCTAAGTGAAGTAAACCGTCCCCTCCCTTTCCCATTCCTGGAACCAAAGATAGTGCACCACATGACCACTTACACCTACATATAATGGCTTATCAAACGAATAATTCTGGGATATCACAGTAGAAACAGCCGTGACATGGAGAGCCCATATACCCCTACTGTAGAACATGGTAAATGTGCCTAGTCCCTAGGATACGTCTTCCCCACGGTCCCACCAAAGAAATGTTGTTCTCCCCACAACAGATGGCAGCCAGAAAAGAATGTGTTCCTTTATAAAATACAGAATCATCCTTATGTGTTCAAAAGCACCACATCTATCCACTCTTATTAGGTTTCCAGTTCATTACCATTTCTTCAGCCAACTCAAAGTAACTAGAATATACGAGAGGCAATTGAACTGAGGTGAACTTCCATAGGTAGAACAGATAGACCAATAGCTAACGAGTGGGTAGCTGTGAACTTCCATTGGTAGAATAGACAGACACAACAGTCACTAGCACTATCTGCTAAATGCATCTCACCCAAGGCATCTGGTCATTCATTTAATAGTACAAGACAGCCAAGTACGTGAATGAGAAACAATTCTAACGTGTAGTCCGCTGAAATAACTATATATCACACTGTGTTACTGAAGACACGTCACATAAAGAATTAGATACAGAATTGTGATAACTGTATGGTAGCAAGCCAGCAACAGACAACAACAACAAGAACATAACCAGCGTGATCCCATAAATGGGGTCTGGGGAGGGTGGGTATACTCAAATCTTACCTCTACCTTGTATAAGGTAGAGTGGTTGTTTCTGCTAGACCCTCGGTAGCAACAAACTGATGCAGCTTAATAAATTTAATTGAAAAGATCGAACCGAAAAAAAGGTGAACACAGTTATGACAAGAATAGGAGGATGTTCTCATGATCCCACCTACTATCTAGTATAGGTAGGCGTACAAGAAAAGACCTTGAGCTCTTGTCAGAAGAGCGATGACTAAAGATCCAGAGAATAACAACTAAACTGATAATGTAACATGAAGTACTCACAGCTGGAAACTTTGATTTGGTAGGAAAATAAGGAAGACTTCGATCAATGAATCCATCAGGAGCACGACGACCTCCAGCGGACTGCTGACCAACACATGCAATCATCTGGCTTATGTTAATTGGGGATCCTTTTGAACCACACTGTGACATGATCAGAGGACTATTCCTCCAATGCAGTGTTTTCATACAAATCTGTAAAAAAATTCACATTCAGGCAAATTTGCTCCATCATCCCATATGAAAATGTGACATTATGAGTTAATAACTAAACATCACAATAACTATATCTCTGGGAGAAAGGTACAAGAGGAAACAAAGAGAACGCAAAGAAGCATGCCTTCTAACTCTAAATACTATTTGATGCAGGCCTTGGATGCAAATGACCACTCAATTTCTTTTTTTCATAGATTGGTTGGTGGAACCTTAAAGCGACGATTTGGTTTAAGGAAGAAAATTCTCATTACAAGTTAGCACTATCACTGACTGGGCTCTCTTCTTTGATGCAAGAAGGCATTGTTCTCCGTGAGAAGAACATGAATATAATGTATAAATCCACATATAATTGGCCGAAATTTGATTAAATCATAAAATGGTTTGTGCAATTTGGCAAGGATTTTTCTAATTTAACAAAATTTTGATAGAAAACCAGGGAAGAGGCGCCAAAAAAAACTATGGAAACATAAGGTCTTAGGGCAGTATATTTTGCAGGGGGCTGCTTTTTGAGGATTATGTCTAAATTAGGCTCCTGGATTTTGAAGGCTTTGATGCACACAGGTTTTCCTATACTTTATATGGGTAGGGAGTAGGCACAACTCTTTAATTGACGAATTGAATTTTAAGATCATCAGATATGGTTTATTCAGATTGACTTATGGTGTTCCATTCAAGCTGCTGTTTACATGATGAGCACTTCAGTCAGCAGCCAAACGTAACTCTTTGCCTTATACTTACTATTTTACTTTCACAAGTTTAGCACTTCACTCGATTTTGAAGTTTCAAATGTTTGTATATTGTGGCTAAGGAAGGGGAGCCTTGGAGCAACGGTAAAGTTGTCTCCGAGTGACCTATAGGTCACAGGTTTGAGTCGTGAAATCAGCCAATTATGTTTGCATCATGGTAGGCTGCCTATATTACACCCCCTCAGGGTGCCGCCTTCCCTGGATCTTGCGTGAACGAAAGATGTTTCGTGCTTCAAGCTGCCATTCTATTTTTTTAAATATTGTGGCTAAGCTCTCCTTGTCCATGCTTTCCCTCCTTTTATCTGTCAGGGAAGCTAGGAAGAGATCAAAGACATGAAGGTTCCAGCAGAAAACCTATTATGATAAAATAAAATCCCTAGAAGTGACGACTGTTAGTTGGAAACAGGCAGCAATTAAAAAGATAAGTTGTTCTTACTTTTCCAATGTCGTCACGAACTTTATTCAACGCCATAGTTACTTCAGCCTCCAGAGTCTGGGCGGCATCACAGCCTGGTTGCACTGCAAGCTTTCCTTCATTAAATTGTTGAATACGATCTTCACATTTCTTGTAATTTTGATGAATCTCTTCTTGTTTTTGCTTAGCTAAGTTTTCCCCAGGTGTGACATCATCAATCCCTATAGAAAATCCATGATTACCAATCCACCGAGCACTAGCAAGACACAAACAGAGATAAGGTCAGTGTTTGTAATAAAGAAAAGCGCAACAAAACGATAAGGTTCATGGTGCTGAAGCGAAAAGGTTGATGTAAAAATGAATGCTTATTTGAAATGGGCGCACAATTTGCTGAAAATTCAAAAACACCAAAAGCGAATGAACTTGGTGCTACAATAGTAAACTTGCAATCGAGGGTTTCAATGTTCAAGCAGCATCAGAGCTTATCGCTGAGAATCTCCAACCGGTGAAAATGCCGTCACATAGACATTTATGATTAAGGAGAAACTGGCGAAGAAGCAGAGGCAAAACAGGCCCATTCCTTACTGGATCCGTATGAGGACTGACAACACTATCAGGTACAATGCTAAGCAAGGCACTGGCATAGAACCAAGCTAGGGTTTTAAGGTGGAAGACTCGTGCTTTATTTATGATTTTAATGGGGAAAAAACTTGTCGGATTATGTCGTTTCATTTTATAGGAGCTTATGCTGTGATGAAACATGGTGTGTTTTAATTTCAATTAAGTCTATACATTGAATATAAAAAAAAATCAACTTGCGACAGAGTAACTAATTTCAGCATCAATATCGGTGAAAGAGACTTTTAAAGCTTGAATAGCCAAGAATTCACAAAAAGAAAATTTCCCACTCACCTGCTATAACCAAATGGCAACCGCAAAGAAGTTCTAATTTTATGTAGAACCAGAACCACCCCTGTAAAGATGCTGCTAAAATTTTAACAAAATTGGGTTAACAAACTGGAAACCATCACACAGTCCAGTGGTGGCCCCAACTCTGGGAACTATCCGTAGCATTTTTGATGTGTGCTACATGATGTCTTTATCAGGTAGAGAGTTATTTTGCTGAGACGGAAGAAAGATCAGGATAGGACTAAGGGTAAAAGAGAACAAGGGGGATTCAAAAGAACAGCTTGTATTGATTGGACACATTAAGGAATGAAAGGAATAGGAGATGTTTGAAAAGGAAGGCTATGCCTTGCTTACCTTATAACTGATATGTCCTAGCATGTGAGCCCTCTGGTGCAGTATATGATGAATAAAGAACAGCACTCAAAATCTAGTATCGTCTGTTTCCTTGGTAGAGAGGGACAATATAGTTGAACGTGGACTTGATCAGAAAAAAAATATGGTTGACACATTGATAACAAAGAAAAAGGATATCAGGTTGATAAGGGATCTAAATACTAAATCTAAATGTCATCAATGAATAGCTACGCTCCAGAAACACCTCCAGGAAACAAAAGCAAAAGATGACAAAATGCAGATAAGAAGAAATCAGGGACAAGATTTGGAAGTGAAGGAAAATGGAAAAAGCAATGAAAGAGCAAAATATAATTAAGAAAAATGGAAGGAAGGGCACATCAGAGGAAAACTTTGAAAAGGAAGGAACCAAGGGACAAGCGATGTCGAGAGGTTCTCTAAAAGATCCTTGTGAAAATCTTTATTTCCAGTCACAAATCAATTGATGAGCCTTAAAATTTACGTGCAAAACATATAAGCAGAATTCTAGTTAGTTAATATCTATCAAGAATAAAGGTCAACGTCTGCCACAGCCATCACCTTTTATCTGATAAGGTAAAGTTTTATTAGTGAAGATACCAAGATGGTACAATTACACCAGACCAAAAACTTCCATAATAATTTCAACAACAAATCAACTATCTCCTCTAAGAAATCTATGTATTGTTCAAATCAAAAGAAATCTATGTATTGTTCTTGATTTTTTCATAACACTCCTTTTACACAAAAAAAAAACAAATTCAAAAGACATCTATTTTTATTCCAGAATACATGATGTCCTATCCCTCAAAAGCAATCCGGTTTCTCTCCAACCATATTGTCCATAAGACACAAAGGGAGATTGTTCTCTTGCCACTTTTTGATGTTGCCATGTCCTCAGCAGACTTCTACATTTTGTGGCATAACCCATCTAATACCATACAAATGAAGGAATAGCTCCCAACCCTGTCTTGCCACTTAATGAATGAGGAGATGATTTGACTGTTTCTAATTCTTCTTCACACATATAGCATCTATCAATTAAAATAGTTACTCTCTTCTGGATATTATCCTGAGTTAAACAAGATTCCTTTACTGCCACCCACCCAAAACATGCTACTTTAGCATGAGCAGTGTTGTAAAAAGCGTGCGCTTCTCGCTTAAAGCGCTAAAGCAAGGTGAGGCGAGGCTAGCTCGCTTTTCTGTCATAAAATCGACTCACATGAAAAGCGAGAAGCGTAGTGATCCAAAAAGGGCAAAAAAGCACGCTTAAGCGAGGTTAAGCATCAGTTAGGGTTATTTTTAAAAAAAAAACTTGCAAAAACGTAACGCAAACAAACACTTCTTCTCCAAGCGACCACTACTTCAACAACTGCTTCAGTGCTTCTTCTTTGTAAGTTTCTTCTTCTCTCTTCCTCTATCCTTCTTTTCTTCTTCTCTTCTTCTTCTTCTTCTTCCTCCTCTTCTTCTCCTCCTTCTTCTCCTCCTCCTTCTTCTTCTTCTTTTCCTCTGATTTTCTTCAGTTGCTGTTTGACTTCTTTTCTCTTCGTTTTTCTATTTTTTTGTCACATTTTATTGCTCTGTTCTTGTGCGGTTGTGCCCTAATTTCTACTCTATTCTTTCTATGCTCTGTTTTTCTCTTCTTCTTTCTATTTTTTTCACTTTTTATTGCTCTATTTTTATGCCCTAATCTATGCTCTGTTTCTCTGGTTTGTATTTCTCTATTTTTCTGTTCAGACTTTTCTGGTTCGATAAAAAAGTTAACTGTTCTATTCTATTTTGACTGTTCTGTTCTGTTTTTTTTTTTTGTGGTTGTTAATTGTAGTAAATTCAATCTTATTCACTATCTAGTTTAGTATCTATTATTTGCTTCTTGATTCAAGAATTGAAACATTTGCTTAATATGTTATTTTTAATGAGTTCTTAGCCATTTATCTATGCCTATTTTATTTTTTTATTTATGTGTTAAATTGCGCTTAAGATGAAAAAAGCGTGCGCTTCGCTTCCCGCTTCTCGCTTTGGTAAAGCGAGGCCTCGTCGCTTTTTACGCTTAACGCTTTCCAAAATATTGCATGAGCTTTTCATTTCCATATTGCTTTCTGTCACGGGGCCAATTTTGGCCAATTCCAAAATCCCCGCGCGGCAGTCAAGCCCCGCCTGACTCAGCCTTTCCCCAAAGTTTGCCAATCGCGCACAAGTTTAGCCTTAGACGAAATTTAGGCAGCCAAACTGAATTTAAAAGAGACAAGCATATACGGGAACAATTTCTCAACCTTTATATTAATATGGAAAACAATACAAAGGACCCTCACTATCGCTATGAACAATGCCGCTCACAGCCCAACTCTTTGGCTAGGAAAGACCCCGTCAATCTTTGCCAAACACTTAGATTGTCCCACAACCCAAGTCACCTTTTTCCTGAAACACTTAGAACTCCTCACGTTTCCCTCGTGTTTCCCAGCAAGCAAATACACCCGACTTACTTGACTCTACTTGCTAAGTTCTGCCTTAGCCTAGGGTCCTATTTATAGCACATAGGAACCCTTCACATGCACATTTTCGGCCAACAGCCCACTTTCCCACTAAGCTAACACGTTCCTAACTTTGTGGCTGACACCCCCAGCCACTTAGGATCCACTACTCACGAAATGGGGCATTATAAAAGCATTACAAGATAATGGGGATAATGGGAGAACATGGGGGATCATGGCCTACAAACAAGGAACTTCCGCCAACCGCTTCATGTGCTTGTCATGTGCATATTTTGACCAGCTGCGTTCCGCCTAAGGATGCTCGAGCCACCCCTTAGTCTTTTGACATTGTCCCATACCAACGTCCGCCGCAACCCAATGTCATCATATTTCCCGCACACTGCTCGGCGCCCATACACCGTGCGCACACTGCTTTGGCCCTAGTTTCCTGCCTTGTCCGTTGCCATGTTCCTTTCCCGCATGTCTGCCTCATTTCCTCGTGCCATCACTTGTATTTCCTTTCCTATAGCCTTGCCTTGGCTATTGAAAGCCTTTGCCGATAACCCGCATTTCCGTCTCATGTTAGCTTAGCCCGCATTTAGCTGTCACGACCCATAAGTGCCATGCCCACAATTGGTGCGCATGCCGTGCCATGCCGCCCGACCTTTGCCGAATGCTGCCTTGTCAAGCCCTTCCAATCAAACCTTGTCCGCCCCAAGGTATTGGCCTTGCCTGCCCATTCCAGCCCGTCGACCCACTGATATTGGCGCGCATGCCATGCCATGCTGCCGCCCGTCTTTGCCTTGTCAAGCCCTTCCAAGCAACCTTGCCCATGCCAAGGTCTTGGCCTTGCTTGCCCATCCGTTTGGCGCGCATGCCATGCCATGCTGCCGCCCGTCCCTGCCGAGTTTCAAAGTTAGGGTCCTAACACTTTCCATGGCCAATCAGATCCATACCTCCCATGTTGCTTCTGTAAAAGAGTATAACCTCTGCTAACTGTGAATTTCCCATCATTGATTGCTACCCAAAATAATTGAATCTCTTATATTGTTGTCCAAACTGACATTGTCCAGCAATTGCATTAACTGAGCGAATTCATCTATTTCCCAGTCATTAAGACCCCTCCTGAAAATCAACTACCCAGCCATTACTTGAGTAAAAGTCTGCTACCTTCTCATTCTTGTCAGTGGAGCATCAACACAACAACGACAACAATCCAGTATAAGTGGGATCTGGGTAGGATAGTGTGTACACACGCCTTACCCCTACCCTAGGGTAGAGAGGTTGTTTCCAAATAGACCTCCGACATCCTTCCCTCCAAGAACTTGCCACCTTGCTCTTGAGGCATACCATCCAATACACTGTTAACCAGTGTAAGTCTTCCCCCAAATTACCATCCCTGCCACATTCTTCTGGTCATTCTTTTTAGCTCCTTAAGGCGGGTCTAAGTAAGCCGTATGGAGCTGCTCCACCTTACAACCAATAATGTCTGCCAAATCATCAATGCAATGTTCTGCATTAATACTGAACACATTACTCTTCGCCGAGTTCACTTTAAATACTGAGACAGCTTCAAAAGCTTAATAGAACTCCTTTAAGATGTAAAATTTGATCAATCTCAGTTTCACACAAAATCAAAGCATCGTCTGCATAAAGTATATGTGAGATTGGAAGTCTTCTCCCTCACTTCTTCTACACTTCAAACCTCTGATCCATCCCAAATTTTCTGCTTTTTGAAGCAGGATGCTTAGAATCTCCATCATCAGCAAGAATAGATAAGGAGACAAAGGATCCCGCAGCCTTGGCCCCCTGTAAGACTTGAAGTAACCCTGAGGACATCCATTAGTCAGGACTGAAAAGTTAACTGTGTATATACAATATTTTATCCACCCTATCCATCTTTCACCAAAGTCCATTTGCTTCATGAGATATAGTAAACATGACCAATTAACATGGTCATATGCCTTTTCCAAATCCAACTTGCAAACCACTCCTTTGATCTTTCTTTTGAATAGATACTCCAAGCATTCATTTGCTACCATAGCAGCATCAACAATTTGCGTGCCTTTACAAAGGCATTCTGACTATCTGATACCAGCTTTCAACCATCAGCTTTGCAATTATTTTGTAAACACTACTAGAGTAAGACCTATATGAAATAATTGTGCCGAACCATGATGGTATTTCAGGATTCAATTGCAAATTTGCAATTAGGTATTCCTCTTGAACCGAACAATATTGGTGTTACATTCGTATATATACAACTTTGATACAACCTAGCATCCGTGGACAGGCTTACTTGCGACAAAAAATTGCTTGACTAACTTAATTCAAGAATATTTGAATGTAAAATGCTATATATTAACTTCTATGTGTTGACAGTATTAATCATAAAATTCAGAAAGATTAAATTTCTTTTTACATTGGATATAAAAAAAAAATTCAAAGCTTCAATTTTGCAAGGCAAACATTCTTGTTACAGCTTTCTGTTGGGGATTTTTCCCTTAGAGAATTTCTTAAGCTTCATTAAGTTAGCAATATTGATTCAGTTGCACTAGAGAACTACACTCTATTAATATTTCAAGCATTCAAAACGATATGAACAAACACAAGGAAGCTAGTTTGTGACTAATATCAAGGATCGGAAAACCCTAAACTGAAATAATTGCCACTAATTTTTTTGCATAATGCATCTCCGCTGCACTCTTTAAGAGCTACCTTACTCTAGTCCTTCATTTTCCCCTCCTAGACTTAAAGGCAAGATCTATAGAGTGGTGGTTATGCCGACTATGTTGTATGGGGCTTAGTGTTGGCATAAGAAGTCTCATGTCCAGAGGATGAAAGTAGCTGAAATGAGGATGTTGAGATGGATGTGTGGGCATACCAGGAAAGACAAGACTAGGAACGAAGTTATTACGGATATGGTGGGAGTGACCCCCATGGAGGACAAATTGCGAGAATCGAGGCCGACATGGTTTGGCCATGTGAAGAGGCAAGACGTAGAATTTTTTATATTTCTTTTAAATTTGAACATACTTGGGGAAATGTCTAGATTCGCCACTGATGTCACTGCTTCAGCTTACCGAGGACATGGTCCTCGATAGGAAAGTGCAGAAAACAAGTACTAGGGTGGAAGGTTGAGAGTTAGTCGTGAGTCGCTTCTAAGCTTACCTGGTTTACTAGTTATATTGTTGTATTTTCTTATTCCTGTTTCGTATTCGTACATGCAGTGTTATTCACTTCCATTACCTTGCTATCTTGTTGTTGCAATTGTTTCTTGCTTTAGTTTCACTGTTCCTTGAGCCAAGGGTGGTTTTCCGGAAATAGTCTCTATATCTTCGTAAGGTAGGGGTAAAGTCTGTGGATACACTACCCTCCTCAAACCCCACTTATGGGATTACACTGGATTTGTTGGTGGTGGGGGTGGTGTTGATGTTCCTTTGACCTCCTAGTGCTAACCTAGACGCATCAAATCCTTAACATACACATTAAACGTGCAAAAATCAATCATAGCAAGAACCCTTATTAGACATTCGTATCCAACTACAAGTAAGAAGGACAAAAAGTGTGTTACATTTGATCTTAGTCCGTAAAATTGAAATCTTCCAATCATTTATTTTCATCTAAAAGTCTAAATACCAACTGCGAGGCTGAAGTATGAAGTACATTTCTCTAATGCAAGCCGATTCATGCATGTTGCAGAAGCATGCGACTTGTAGTCCCTCAACAAAATAGAGTATAGACCATCCTTATTTCCATTTCCTGTTGTCATCTCACACAAATAAAAACTATTGTCACTTCTTTATTGATTACAGTCTAGAAATCCAAAAAAAAAGAACAGACCATAAGTTAAAAAGACAATACACGTGAGGACTCCTTCCAATGTAATCAATCAAAGGGTACAAGAAAAGATTAAGGCTGTGCTATAGCAACAATAGTGCATAAGCAGGTGGCATTTTACACATGTACCTCATGAGGGGAATCAACAAAATCAAATTTTATGGCAAAAAATATATAAATTATGTCAGTTTCGATTAAATGCGCATTAAAGGTAAACTGACCTAAAGTAGCCTTCCCGAGTTGCCCGCTGATCAGTTCACTATTACGGAAATAAACAAACCCATCACCTGGGCACAATGTTTCCCCTTTCCCGCTGTAACTCTTTTCTGTGACTGTTAATTTACATAGACTCTCATCTTTGAATATGGACGCAGCAGCACGCCAAAGAGTTGTTTCCCAGTCCAAAGCTCAACCGTCTGTAAAAATCCATCTCGGTCATTAGAAGATCCAAAGACAAGACAAACAATAAATTCTACTGGCTTCATAACGTAAAAAAAGATGGAAACAAAACTCAACCAAACCATACCTACTAATAAAAAAAAAAGGGTGTGCACTATGATTTTGGTTAGTGTTAATATGCATATTCCATTCCAAATCAAATATCTACGAAGGATGATGACTTGTTGCTTTCGCCAAAAGCTTCAAAGATCAAAATTCAATCAAATGATATTTTTGAATTTTAGCATTATATATTGACATAAAAGAAGGTCAAATATCAGTAATAGTTTCCTTAATTAGGACAACTACCCTCTTTGCTAACTCTATGTTGCCAAAGAATAAAATAAACTAAGCGGTATAAAGAAAATACGGAAAGAAAGTGTTGAAACAACTGCCCCCCATCCATTCTCCAAAGCACCTCTCTCAAGAACCACATCCCCAATATCCCCCCTCCCCGATTTCCTTTTCTTCCTTTCGATTACACACTTATGTACTACTTGAGTTAACATAATCTCTCTCTCTCTCTCTTCGTGTCTGTGTATGTGTGTGTGAGAGAGAGAGAGAGAGCACATTAGGGGGGAAAGAAAGTATGGCCATGTACGGACTATTCCACCCACAAATCCGACAAGCCCTCATGAGACACAGGTCAAAAACCTAATTCCAGAGTACTACTTTGTGATGAACTACAAAGGTCTCGCATGCTTCTTTACTGACAGATGGAAAGAGGCACCAGCGCATACTTGCAAAAGCAAAAAAGTGTAAATCAGCTGATGGTGTGGGTAAGGAAGCCCCATAACCAGCATATTCCTAAAAAGTTCTGCCATATTTGGTCTACACAAGCCTCACTGTTATATCTTTACTGAAAAATACAAAGCGGTACCTAGTAATTACACATGCTTGCAAAAGCTAAAAGGTGTTATTCTGCTTATGTTGGGTAAGGCAGCCCCAAGACCAACTAAAAAAAAGGAAACAAAAGCTCATTGCCAACCCATCCGATTCCTTACACACCCTTTCCACAACCATTAGACTGCCTTCCCTTCACAGCAGATTGGGAGTGTCAATTTTTTTTAACCCCCTAGGAAACATATATTTTCCTCAGAAATACCATGTTAAAGACCTGTTGATCACCAAGCCAGCATTCCCTATCAGCATGCCAAAGTAAAGCCGAACACACTCCCACGGAATAAAGTAGTCACAGAAACTAAAAACATGGACAATAGATGAGAAACAAGGGAAGACAAGTTTCTTATGCATATATGCTTTTATAGACTTTAAACAATGCTTAAAACATTCTTCCACTGTAAGAGTAAATATGCAACCAGTATTCTAACTGTAGTAGTGTGACCGTCTGATGCAAAATCTAGGAGGTCAAGAATCCAAGAAATTCAAGAAGCCAAGAATCCATTCAAGATTAGTATTTCTTTTCCTTAAATATTAGGAGTTCTTATTTCTTGTTTCATAGTAATTTAATTCTTGTTTCGGTAGGATATTATTTATAGTTTAGTCAAACTAGGATTGTTAGTTAATATCCCATTCTGACTAGAATACACCCTATTATCAAAGGCGAAAAGCACAAAAAATCTCCAAGGTCTGCTGGGGCTTTAAGCGCAAATAAAGTGTGGGCTTTAATGAAAAAAGGCGCAACGGGAGGAAAAGTAAAAATATGTATATGTAGTCCAAGACTAATAATTATACGTATTAATAACAAATATATGGACAAAGAAATTGCAAAAAAATTTACGATAAGGTGAAATATCAATTATTTAATGTCACTTTTTCAGGATTACACTCATTGGCAAGGAAAAGTATGCCTTAGAGCCTTGATGCGACACTAAAGCGCCCACAATGCGAGGCGAAGCACGCAACATATTTTGAGTCTCGCTTCAGGGCTTAAGCGTGTCTTTGACAACACTTATACCTTTTCTTATTTTAGTTAGAATAGGTTTTTCTTAACCTTTTTCTTATTCTAGTTCAATTAGGATTAGTGTTCCTTAACCTCATCAATTATACTCATTGTAATGTCTATTTAAAGGGCTTAATATGTTGAAAATAAACATTGGTGATTAGTTTCTTTGAGCATTAGCTTCAAACGTGATTGACTCTTTTGTTTCCTCTTCTTCGCTTAAACGCTTCTTGCAATCTTGTTGGATTGAAGAACATGTGGGTGGGGCTTCTTTTCATCTTACATTCTTCTAACATGAGTTTGAAGAACACTTTCGCTAGTTTTGTGAAAAAACTTTAGCATGGTGCTTTTGTTTTTCTCTCTTCTTTGTGCTTGAGAAGTGCAAAACCTTGATAGTACATCACCATCTCATCTAAAAGCTTAAGCTATTAGAGAGAGCACACTTTATTTACTTAATTGTCTCTTCGCACGCCCCTGTGCAGGCTTCATTTATATTTTCATTCGCCAAGCACGTGGAAATTCATTCTCTATAATGATGGCAGCGAGACTCGAACACAAGACCTATGTCTGCTCTGATACCATATTGAAGTTTGTGACCATCTCATCTAAAAGTTCAAGCTATTCGAGAGAGAGGGTTGGGGTTTATGGGCAGGGGCGGAACCTCGTCGCTCCGGTCGACTTTGTATTGCGATATTTTTGTTAAAAATTTATACAATAAAACCCTAATTTTTTAGTAGATTCATAGTAAACACCGCGGTAGACTTCAACTTCTCCTAACTTCAAAATTTCCGCCTCTGAGAATAGAGAAAATTGAATGCTTTTTCTGTTTCAACAATAATAAAAACAATTGATCAAGACATTAACTAAAACCAGAAAATAAAAAACAATAAAAATTCAATTAACTGACATTTTTCTAGGACCAACATCTTCAACGTAGGGCTGCTTAGTGAATTGAATTATCTCTTGTGTTCTCTTCATCTCAATAAGAATTTTTTTTTCCTTCTGTACTGAAAAAAGTACAGAAGAACGGAAGTGTGAGGTGTGGGGTTTAAGGAGAAGCTTGCGCGGGAGGGTTGGGGTTTATGGGCAGGGGCGGATCCTCCGCTCCGGTCGACTTTTTTGTTAAAAAATTATACAATAAAACCCTAATTATGCCAGCGTATAACTCCTTCCTGCCAGGCCAGCCTATTTACGCTTTCCTTCTTCTCTCTTTTCCAAATATTTCTTTACTTTCCTCTCTTAATTTTTTAATTTCTTATTTTCTTCTTTATATTCTCTCTCTATACAGATCTATTTTTATTAGTTATTTAAATTATAAAAGTATATTTATTTCTATTTTTTTTTCTAAATCTCAAATTTTAAAATTTCAATATGCTTTTAATCATTTTTCTTTTGATCTAGTTAATGTTATTTTTTTCTTGAAAGACCAAAATTTTTTAGTTTGGTTATTTCGTGTGTATTTATGCACCAAAATATCTTATAAAGTGAATTGATCCAAACCGAGTCAATTCAAAACCGAGTGAACTGGACAAATGTATATATTAATTCGACCTCCTTGACAATGGCACATGTAACCATCAAATCATGGATCTACCTTTGTTTGGGATATGACTCTATTTTACTGTGATGTTCAATGGGATATCGATAGTCTCATTTGGTACCATTTTGATGCCTTTCACGGAAGGGTTGTTGTTTGGTTACGATCAAACGAGTCATCGCTGGGAATTGTATCCCTTAGGCAAAGCATGAACTCTATTGATTTGCATGTGTTGCCTTCATCAAAAGTTATTAATTGATAGAATGCTTTAATCAGACGAGACCCTGTAACCGATCATAACATACACGTTTTATAAAACGTATACCCTAAGTGTGACTTTGAAGAACACTTTCGCTAGTTTTGTGAAAAAACTTTAGCATGGTGCTTTTGTTTTTCTCTCTTCTTTGTGCTTGAGAAGTGCAAAACCTTGATAGTACATCACCATCTCATCTAAAAGCTTAAGCTATTAGAGAGAGCACACTTTATTTACTTAATTGTCTCTTCGCACGCCCCTGTGCAGGCTTCATTTATATTTTCATTCGCCAAGCACGTGGAAATTCATTCTCTATAATGATGGCAGCGAGACTCGAACACAAGACCTATGTCTGCTCTGATACCATATTGAAGTTTGTGACCATCTCATCTAAAAGTTCAAGCTATTCGAGAGAGAGGGTTGGGGTATATGGGCAGGGGCGGAACCTCGTCGCTCCGGTCGACTTTGTATTGCGTTATTTTTGTTAAAAATTTATACAATAAAACCCTAATTTTTTAGTAGATTCATAGTAAACACCGCGGTAGACTTCAACTTCTCCTAACTTCAAAATTTCCGCCTCTGAGAATAGAGAAAATTGAATGCTTTTTCTGTTTCAACAATAATAAAAACAATTGATCAAGACATTAACTAAAACCAGAAAATAAAAAACAATAAAAATTCAATTAACTGACATTTTTCTAGGACCAACATCTTCAACGTAGGGCTGCTTAGTGAATTGAATTATCTCTTGTGTTCTCTTCATCTCAATAAGAATTTTTTTTCCTTCTGTACTGAAAAAAGTACAGAAGAACGGAAGTGTGAGGTGTGGGGTTTAAGGAGAAGCTTGCGCGGGAGGGTTGGGGTTTATGGGCAGGGGCGGATCCTCCGCTCCGGTCGACTTTTTTGTTAAAAAATTATACAATAAAACCCTAATTATGCCAGCGTATAACTCCTTCCTGCCAGGCCAGCCTATTTACGCTTTCCTTCTTCTCTCTTTTCCAAATATTTCTTTACTTTCCTCTCTTAATTTTTTAATTTCTTATTTTCTTCTTTATATTCTCTCTCTATACAGATCTATTTTTATTAGTTATTTAAATTATAAAAGTATATTTATTTCTATTTTTTTTTCTAAATCTCAAATTTTAAAATTTCAATATGCTTTTAATCATTTTTCTTTTGATCTAGTTAATGTTATTTTTTTCTTGAAAGACCAAAATTTTTTAGTTTGGTTATTTCGTGTGTATTTATGCACCAAAATATCTTATAAAGTAAATTGATCCAAACCGAGTCAATTCAAAACCGAGTGAACTGGACAAATGTATATATTAATTCGACCTCCTTGACAATGGCACATGTAACCATCAAATCATGGATCTACCTTTGTTTGGGATATGACTTTATTTTACTGTGATGTTCAATGGGATATCGATAGTCTCATTTGGTACCATTTTGATGCCTTTCACGGAAGGGTTGTTGTTTGGTTACGATCAAACGAGTCATCGCTGGGAATTGTATCCCTTAGGCAAAGCATGAACTCTATTGATTTGCATGTATTGCCTTCATCAAAAGTTATTAATTGATAGAATGCTTTAATCAGACGAGACCCTGTAACCGATCATAACATACACGTTTTATAAAACGTATACCCTAAGTGTGACTTTGAAGAACACTTTCGCTAGTTTTGTGAAAAAACTTTAGCATGGTGCTTTTGTTTTTCTCTCTTATTTGTGCTTGAGAAGTGCAAAACCTTGATAGTACATCACCATCTCATCTAAAAGCTTAAGCTATTAGAGAGAGCACACTTTATTTACTTAATTGTCTCTTCGCACGCCCCTGTGCAGGCTTCATTTATATTTTCATTCGCCAAGCACGTGGAAATTCATTCTCTATAATGATGGCAGCGAGACTCGAACACAAGACCTATGTCTGCTCTGATACCATATTGAAGTTTGTGACCATCTCATCTAAAAGTTCAAGCAATTCGAGAGAGAGGGTTGGGGTTTATGGGCAGGGGCGGAACCTCGTCGCTCCGGTCGACTTTGTATTGCGATATTTTTGTTAAAAATTTATACAATAAAACCCTAATTTTTTAGTAGATTCATAGTAAACACCGCGGTAGACTTCAACTTCTCCTAACTTCAAAATTTCCGCCTCTGAGAATAGAGAAAATTGAATGCTTTTTCTGTTTCAACAATAATAAAAACAATTGATCAAGACATTAACTAAAACCAGAAAATAAAAAACAATAAAAATTCAATTAACTGACATTTTTCTAGGACCAGCATCTTCAACGTAGGGCTGCTTAGTGAATTGAATTATCTCTTGTGTTCTCTTCATCTCAATAAGAATTTTTTTTTCCTTCTGTACTGAAAAAAGTACAGAAGAACGGAAGTGTGAGGTGTGGGGTTTAAGGAGAAGCTTGCGCGGGAGGGTTGGGGTTTATGGGCAGGGGCGGATCCTCCGCTCCGGTCGACTTTTTTGTTAAAAAATTATACAATAAAACCCTAATTATGCCAGCGTATAACTCCTTCCTGCCAGGCCAGCCTATTTACGCTTTCCTTCTTCTCTCTTTTCCAAATATTTCTTTACTTTCCTCTCTTAATTTTTTAATTTCTTATTTTCTTCTTTATATTCTCTCTCTATACAGATCTATTTTTATTAGTTATTTAAATTATAAAAGTATATTTATTTCTATTTTTTTTTCTAAATCTCAAATTTTAAAATTTCAATATGCTTTTAATCATTTTTCTTTTGATCTAGTTAATGTTATTTTTTTCTTGAAAGACCAAAATTTTTTAGTTTGGTTATTTCGTGTGTATTTATGCACCAAAATATCTTATAAAGTGAATTGATCCAAACCGAGTCAATTCAAAACCGAGTGAACTGGACAAATGTATATATTAATTCGACCTCCTTGACAATGGCACATGTAACCATCAAATCATGGATCTACCTTTGTTTGGGATATGACTCTATTTTACTGTGATGTTCAATGGGATATCGATAGTCTCATTTGGTACCATTTTGATGCCTTTCACGGAAGGGTTGTTGTTTGGTTACGATCAAACGAGTCATCGCTGGGAATTGTATCCCTTAGGCAAAGCATGAACTCTATTGATTTGCATGTATTGCCTTCATCAAAAGTTATTAATTGATAGAATGCTTTAATCAGACGAGACCCTGTAACCGATCATAACATACACGTTTTATAAAACGTATACCCTAAGTGTGACTTTGAAGAACACTTTCGCTAGTTTTGTGAAAAAACTTTAGCATGGTGCTTTTGTTTTTCTCTCTTCTTTGTGCTTGAGAAGTGCAAAACCTTGATAGTACATCACCATCTCATCTAAAAGCTTAAGCTATTAGAGAGAGCACACTTTATTTACTTAATTGTCTCTTCGCACGCCCCTGTGCAGGCTTCATTTATATTTTCATTCGCCAAGCACGTGGAAATTCATTCTCTATAATGATGGCAGCGAGACTCGAACACAAGACCTATGTCTGCTCTGATACCATATTGAAGTTTGTGACCATCTCATCTAAAAGTTCAAGCTATTCGAGAGAGAGGGTTGGGGTTTATGGGCAGGGGCGGAACCTCGTCGCTCCGGTCGACTTTGTATTGCGATATTTTTGTTAAAAATTTATACAATAAAACCCTAATTTTTTAGTAGATTCATAGTAAACACCGCGGTAGACTTCAACTTCTCCTAACTTCAAAATTTCCGCCTCTGAGAATAGAGAAAATTGAATGCTTTTTCTGTTTCAACAATAATAAAAACAATTGATCAAGACATTAACTAAAACCAGAAAATAAAAAACAATAAAAATTCAATTAACTGACATTTTTCTAGGACCAACATCTTCAACGTAGGGCTGCTTAGTGAATTGAATTATCTCTTGTGTTCTCTTCATCTCAATAAGAATTTTTTTTTCCTTCTGTACTGAAAAATGTACAGAAGAACGGAAGTGTGAGGTGTGGGGTTTAAGGAGAAGCTTGCGCGGGAGGGTTGGGGTTTATGGGCAGGGGCGGATCCTCCGCTCCGGTCGACTTTTTTGTTAAAAAATTATACAATAAAACCCTAATTATGCCAGCGTATAACTCCTTCCTGCCAGGCCAGCCTATTTACGCTTTCCTTCTTCTCTCTTTTCCAAATATTTCTTTACTTTCCTCTCTTAATTTTTTAATTTCTTATTTTCTTCTTTATATTCTCTCTATACAGATCTATTTTTATTAGTTATTTAAATTATAAAAGTATATTTATTTCTATTTTTTTTTCTAAATCTCAAATTTTAAAATTTCAATATGCTTTTAATCATTTTTCTTTTGATCTAGTTAATGTTATTTTTTTCTTGAAAGACCAAAATTTTTTAGTTTGGTTATTTCGTGTGTATTTATGCACCAAAATATCTTATAAAGTGAATTGATCCAAACCGAGTCAATTCAAAACCGAGTGAACTGGACAAATGTATATATTCAAAATGTGCATTCTATGTCAACAATGGGAAGAATCAAGAGATCATCTCTTCTATCAATGTCCTTTCACTACCATGATGATGCATCAAGCAATGGGTTGGATAGGAGTTACTCAGCGTACATTTCAATCTTGGGATCGATTCATACAATGGGTTGTAGCCAAGGCTAAGGGAAGGACTGCACGAGCTCATGCTATGAAGCTGATATTTGTAGAAGTTTGCTACTGTGTTTGGCTTGAAAGAAACTCCAGAGTATTCACAAATATGTCAAAGTGTGTTAGCCAACTGCTTAGAAATACTGCCTACATTTGTCATGTTAGAAGTCCTATTGAGTTTAGCCTACAATTTCAACAGGTTCACTGTAATTAGAAATGGAGGTATAGTATAGGAGTAGGAGATGAGCTTCTTATTGATAATTAGCTGTGTTAGCTGATTATGGATTTGTAATGACTTATCATTGGTGATTAATAAAAGAAAGTTAATTACCAAAAAAAAAAGGGTAACTTCACAAAGAGCATTCTATTATAAATATGCATTTTGATGTTATAAGTAAGAAATTGTTATAAATAAAATAAAATACAACTGAAAATATCAGTTTGAGGAAAATTAATAGTGAATGACTGTTATATAAGATATGCTGTTATAGATAGGTCTGACTACATATTATTTTGTGAAGTTTTATTCTTCTTATTTTTAGTGGATTCCGGAAATAAATAAGAACAAATACCACCACTATAGAGTGAGATTTCACGAGCGTAATAAAAATAAATACTAGGCTCGACTTCCTAATGAAATATTTAGGGATCTTTATATAAATAGTCAATCGTATTCATCATTTATTTTTAGCTATATACATAAATTACATTTAGTATATATAAGTATATATATATATATATATATATATATATATATATATATATATATATATATATAATACATAAATTATATATAGATTATACCTCCACTAGTTTAACCGCTTGGGGGACGGCTATTTGGTTAATTCTTCAACACTAACGGATGTTCTACATTTGGAAGCTATGCAACAAAGGAAGCATTTCTCCTAAGCCCAATAGTAAAACCATATAACAGAGAGTTGGATCAAACATAAGCCCATAAGTGGCAGCCCGTGGAAAGGTGCATCTGGAATGATCAGAGCGAAAGTAAGTGAGGCAAAACAATGGCGGCGCGGCAAAAGTGACCGCGTGAAATGTGAATTTTTTCGCTTGAAAACGTTTTCAGCACACAACATAAAGTGCACTGCACCACTCGAACCCTGATTTGAAGGACCAAACTGCACCCTACTCACGCCTACCGACGATACCCATATGTTATCGACTTAGAGAGAAAGCCTCGGGAACGCCAATTTCTACAGCCATTCTTCCGAATTTTCATACTCACTCACTTTTCCCAAAGTAAAATTACACCCTCAGTTTGAAGCCCTAGTTCCTACACTCTCGATTCAAAGTCTTTCTTCGTCTCTCTCTCGATTTCTTTCCGTGGAAAAAAATAACTAAGGTAATCTTTAATTCCCTTGCCCTAGTAAACATTGTTTGGGTAAATGTGGGCAGAAACAAGAAAAATGGAAATTTGGGACATTTTCCACATTACACTAAATTCATAGATTTTGCACCAGATTCTTTATTCTACTGTTGGTTAGTGTCTTTTTCCTTTTCCCGTACCTTTAGCGTCGGTTTTCGTATTCTTTAACGTATTACTAGAGCTAAAATTTATGCAGATGAGCTTAAATTGTTCGGGTTACTTGAATTGGCTGGTGGATATTGTATAGTTGCAAATCAAGCTTCTGTCTGTTTCTTTGTTATAAATTACTAGTTTCTAAAGACAAGCTTTTGACAGATAGGCAAGAAAGTTATTTTTTAAATTTAAAAGGAAGATTGTGTTGGTAAAGGTGGTGCTCGTGACAGCTTGTGTTCACGTACACTATTCTACTTAGGTAGAGGAGGTATTTATGTAACTATTCAATCTAGAGGTCAAGTATGATATGAATTATTCTCAAACTAAATACCAGAAAAGAGAAGGATCCAAGATTTAGCTTCATTTTCCATTCAACTCCAGTAAATGTAATTTAGTTGGAGATGTGCGTAGATTTATTAAGTAGAAATCATGATCCTCTTTTCATTGTATGAACGTGTAATTGATGTTAAATTTTATTCTTATTCTGTCCTTGATGTCTTATTTTGACTTTACATGATGATTACCACGAATGCTAGGCAAGTGTATATATTACATAATCCAAAGGAGAAAGTTATTGGTAGTAATTTCTACTAAAAAAGAACAAAAGTTTATTATAAAGAGTATAGTGCTACCTTTCTACCATTTGGTTTAATGTTATATTGAGTTTTAGTTTTATTTAGGAAAGTGGACATTATTTTGGACAAACAGATGAGGAAAGTATGCTTTTGTAGTGACATAAGATCAAGTTATTCATTTGCTTGAACTTTTCATTGTGGATTAGCCATTCATATCAACCTGAAAAACTTCCTTATCTCAATATTTCGCTTGTCTTTATATTTCTTCCAGAAACTAATAGATTTATAGGCCAGTGTACTCATCTAGTCCGCCAAAAGAAAATTGAAATTTAATGTGGTTTGTGCTCAGTTTTTAATATACATTTGAAATAAACTTTCTCATAATGTGGTCAACCTCACAAATTTTACTTACCTAGGTCCGCTAGCTCCTTTTGTGCTCTCTTATCAGAAGTAAACTAAGTTAAGCCACTCCACCAAAATACTTTTTATTGATTGAGCTTTCTGGAAAATGTTATTGTCTTCTTTCCTAGGTATTTAATGCTGCACCCCAATGCTATCAAGAAGAAGGAACACCACTCACTGTGTCTTTTTGAGTCCATGGCTGAATAGTTAAAGCTCCCAACCTTGTAAAGGGGGCAAATTGTGGGTTCTATTCTTGCTGGACGGGCTGAGAGTAGAACCCGCTCCCTTGCACTTGAGGAGTTGGATGGTTGTTTCTCTCTTTGGGACTTTCCTTCTTCTATTTTTTAACCTTAAAACAAAGGGCTTAAAATACAATTTTTCTACCTAACCAAAACCTACCCCCCCCCCCCCCCCAATTATTGTTAATGCAATATGACTGGTGATGAAGACATTAGAGAAAACACCAGCAACCAAATGTCTCATCTTTTAACTGATTTCATATCAAACATTAATTCTCATTATTTTAAGCGCACAATTGATGAGCTTTTCTATTATTTATCTCCCATGTTTGTAAGTTTTTGAATGCAATTAAGTGTAAGCTTTTTCAAAAAAAAAAAAAGCGCAACTATGATCTGATATTTATGTGCTCATGCCTTTTATTTTGGGGTCACAGAAGCAATATTGGAATTTTTCAATTTGGAGTGTAAGAAATTCAGCGCCATGACATTGTCTTTCTGGGAATTGGGAGAACGGATTGCTCGTGATCTTGCATTGAATATATTCATCATTGCAGTAACTTAGAACTTGAGCACAGAGGTCATTCAGATTAATATGCAGCGCATAAACTAGTAGAAGCAGGGATTGTAGGATATAATGTAGGATAACTGTCTCCTGAAGACATTTTTGGTAATGCCAAGCAGAAAGAGATGAGACCACAGCTAGAAGATCAAACTGAGATGTCGACTCTTGGAAGCACATCAGTGTCACCGGGAAAGGTGGCAAGAACAACCACTAGGAGCCATAACACAGCATCAGCAGGTAAAATGTCTGAAAATCCTGGTGTTGAACAATTGGGAGATGCATGTGAAAATGCTGGTCAAAACCTTAACTTATCAGAATGTCAAGAGAAAACACCTGGTCAACCTAGAAAAAGAAAATCTACTTCAGGAACCCCTATCAGCAGTACTAGACTTCTGCGCTCGAAGTCAAAGGAGAAATCTGAAGCTTCCGAGGCGAATAATACTGTAGTAACTCATGAAGCTAATGAAGAAAAGAAAAGAAAAAGGAGAAAGAAAAAGCATAGCAAGCATATAGCTGTGAATGAATTCACAAGCATAAGGGGCCATCTGAGGTACCTATTACAAAGAATAAAATATGAGCAGACACTGATTGAAGCTTACTCTGGTGAAGGCTGGAAAGGACAGAGGTTTGTTAAATTGTATTAGATTTGTTGTGTAGTAAAATGTGTGATACCTTGTTATATTTTTATTATACACAGTTTGGTCAGATTTCCAAATACTTGACCCTCCCATAGCTGCTTGTTACTCTACAGCAATATTTTCATATTTGTGAAGTTCAAACAGTATGCAAGATTGATATTTATGAAAGAAAGACATAATACTAGTGTAGTTCTTTGAAATGAGAGATGTTACTCTAAAAAAATCCTAGGTTAGTGCTTGTATACGGCGCTTCTCTGGTATGAATAAAATTACTTATCTTACCGGAAAATGGAAAAAAATCCTAGGTTAATTTTGTTTAAATGATGACAGCTTGAGCTTGCAGGTGCACGCCGCTAAAGGTGTGTTGTGAAGTAGCATTGTGGGCCTTGTACAATATCAAAGCTTGTTGCAGGATATCAGTTCTTTTTCTTTGTTGGCAATATCGCATAATCATTTTGTTGATTTTTGTTTTTGAAGTATTTCGCGAGGTACAGACTTATTGTAAAAGAAAATAGTTAGTCATGCGCGAGAGGTTCTTTGGAGGTGCTGATGTGTTGCATTATCAGTGTTGCTTTGATATGATGGTCTAATTATTTGCTCTTTACTAGGAGGAAGCAGGTGTAAGCTAACTAACCCTGTAGACTTATTGGTATTGTGCTTTACTGACATCTGCCATAGACAAAGGCAATGGGTTTAGCAGCAGCCAGTTGCTATTGCCCCAATAAGCTGATTCTAGTTTATCGTGTCATGTCACATTGCTAAGGCAGGGCTAATGTATGTTATATGCCTAGTGCATTATTATTTTTGTAATTATCTGCTGTTTCAAATGGTGCTTCACCTTCACCCTTTACTGCAGCTACCAGCGGAAGTGCTTAGCCTAGCCTAACATTATCTGGCCTGTCGAAAAGATAATGGAATAGAAATTATATTATCTCTAGTATTTGTTATTACTTGCTTAGCTTACTTATGCAGTATTTTCCTGTTTATTTTAAAAATTTGAGAATATACTTTGCCAAATCATTATTGAGTTTTATGGTGTTGATAATCTTGCAGCTTAGAAAAGATAAAGCTGGAGAAGGAGCTAGAACGAGCCAAGGCTCATATTTTTCGTTACAAATTGAAAATTAGAGATTTATTCCAACGCGTTGATACTTTACTCACTCAAGGGAGACTTCCAGAATCTTTATTTGACAATGAAGGGGAGATTGACAGTGAAGATGTAGGATATACTTGTTGACTGCTGTTCGTTTAGATGTGTTCACATTTTATGATGAGATAATTGGATCACTCAGGCATCTTTATTCTTCTGCAGATATTCTGTGCAAAATGTGGTGCTAAGGATCTGCCGGCTGATAATGATATTATTCTTTGTGATGGCGCTTGTGAACGTGGATTTCACCAGTTGTGCTTGGAACCACCTCTGTTAAAAGAAGACAGTAATATTCAATTATCCTGTTGATAGTTGTTCTGATAGCTTTTGTTTTCTCAAGTCTCGAATAACTTCTTTACACTCTTGCTATGCTTGCAGTTCCACCTGATGATGAAGGCTGGCTTTGTCCTGGCTGTGATTGCAAAGTTGACTGCATTGACTTGCTTAATGATCTTCAAGGAACAAATCTTTCCATCACTGACAGCTGGGAGGTTTTGTCTTGATCATTCTTTCCGGATAATCAGCAGTTAGTTTTTTTAATAATTATTATGATCTTAAATGTTGTTTCTAAGTGTCATCTTATAACATGTGTAGAAAGTATATCCTAAGGAAGCTGCTGCCGCTGCATCCGGGGAAAAGCTGGATGATATTTCTGGACTTCCATCAGATGACTCGGAAGATGATGATTACAACCCTGAAAATCCAGATGTAGAAAAGAATAATTCGGGGGATGAATCCAGTTCTGACGAATCTGATTTTTTTTCTGCATCTGAAGATTTGGAAGAAGTCCCTCCTAAAGATGATGAGCTCTTGGGGCTTCCTTCTGAAGACTCAGAAGATGATGACTATAGTCCTGATGATCCAGATAAGGATGAGCCGGTTAAGACAGAAAGTTCAAGTTCTGACTTTACTTCTGACTCTGAGGATCTAGGTCTGATAGTTGATACTAATAGACTGCCAGCTGATGAGCTAGGGGTTTCCAGTTCAGTAGATAACAGTAAGCACAGCTCGGCTTCCCAAGAGGAAAAACCTAAAGGTGGCCGAGCTAAAAAAAATTCGTTGAACAATGAGTTGTCCGATCTTATGCAGTCTCATAGCCCTCTTGTCTCTTGCAAAAGGAACATAGAGAGATTAGACTACAAAAAGCTGCAAGATGTAAGCCTTTCTATTATATTACTATTCCTTTTTTTAATTGTATGTGTCACTATGTTCGTATAATTATCCACATGTATGCTGTTTAATTGTTTACTATTTGTTATATAACTATAGCAGTACCTTTCAACCCTCTTGACATGGTCTTGCCTTGGTCTGCCTCTTCTGTTGTGGATTAGGAGTATGAAATTTACTGACGTACTCCATGTAGAATTTCCTTAAGAAAACACGGAGTCTTTGGTAACGATCATACCATTTTTTCTTGAGCATATTCAAAATGATACTCCTGGTCTTTTTAGCACAAAAATTCAATTGCTGTTTGGGTTATTTCCTTGACTTTTCTCTAGCTGCAACTTATCTATTGTCGAGCTGTCATTCACATTAACATAATTTTCTAATTTTGTTCAATGATTTCATCAGTATAAAATTGGTTGTGAGAGCTTATTCTCTCTAGGACAAGGATTGAAGAAAAAATGGGAACACAAACACAATATCCTTTTGAGTTGGGACAAACATTTAATCTGTTTGTGATTGGTTATTATGATCACTTTCAACCTGAAATATGTTATGGTTAAAATTTTAAAATATCAGATTGTACGTGGTATATATACATGAACTGGGTCACTGAATTTTACTACAAAAAATTTTCAGAGTAAAAACATGCGGAGCGCATGCCCATTTTGGCTGACTGGTAAGCTCTTATATAAAAGACTATCAAATTGAGTTCTAACATCTCACTTGTCATTATAGTGAAGAACTGTTGTTAGTCTTTCAAGTTTCCTCTCTCAAAGAGGTGCATCACTGATTGAGCACCCAAGGGTGTGCTTAGTGGTCAATGAAGTGGATGAGAACCATGAGGTCTTATGTTCAAGCGGAGAAAAAAAAACACTAGGTGATTTCTTCCCATCTATTCAAGCCTTGGTGGATAGAGTTACCTGATACTTGTTGCTGGTGGGAGGTGGCAGGTATCCCATGGAATTAGTCGAGGTGTGCGCAAGCTGGCCTGGACACCACGGTTATAAAAAAAAAGATGTGCATGACTGATGTTTAGATTGCTGAGATATCGTCTTCACCGAATCCAGTAGCCAACCTTTGATGTTTTCTCTTGTTTGTTACTTGATATAAAGGTCATCTCTTGGCAAGAAAGCGAATGACATTTATATCCCAAACACGGCTTGTAACTTTCATATGATGTGGTTCAGCTGGTGGAATGGACAATTACTCTTGATACAACCAAGTTGAAATGTCGAGCTTGCAAATTATCTTGGAACTAAAATGTGAAGGCTTAACTGCTATTTTTAAGGGAAGATGGGGGAAATTGCTTATTTGCGATGGGACATATTTTTCTTTATTGTATAACATAAACTAAGATTTATTATACCGGAAAAAACAATGATTTATTTCATTGAAATGGTATGTCTCTGCATGTCATATTTCATTGATCATAATGCGCTTGTGTTCTTCAATGTGACTCCTTATCCTTTATCTTCCACCTGCTTGGATTGATTGCTCAGATTCATCTTTGTGTGAAGGAAACATATGGAAATGAATCTTCTGATTCTAGTGATGAAGATTTTGAGGGTGATCCTTTACCCAAGGTGAGAGAGAACAGAAGTGCCAAAGCTGCAGTGACTTCTCCTAGTTCAACTCCAGCAGATACCAAGTATCAAAGTGGGAAGCAGAAAGTGAGTAGACATACTGATAGGGGTCTCTGCAAGAAACTCAAAATTGGAGGCATGGACACCTCTGAACCTCATTCAAGTGGCAAAAAGAAGACATATGGGGATGGTGCCATAAAGGTATTGAGGGCTTTACTCTGATTCCAACTTTTTACATGTTTGATCAGTGTTTATAGGTCCACGTACATCTTTTCATGAAATTAAAAACAATTTCTACTGAAGGAGGAGTTTGTTGTTATGTCATCCTTGAACAAGTTGTATAAGATGGATATCATAGACTAACTTTATTAGCTATTAAGCAGAACTTGTTTACTCTCTAATTGCCTCCAAAAAAGAAAGTAGTTATACTTTTTTGTACTTGTGCTTGCCTAATATGGTAATGCCCTCTGAAAGGAAGTATCTATAAAAAGTTGTATGGATGTATGATTTTTTGTTTTGTTTTGAATATCATGGTTTTTTGAATTTGCTTGAAGAGACAACTTGATTTGTTTTAGAATGAGTTGTGACTGAATCCTAGTTTCTGATTTAGAGCAATTGATAGACTTATTTCTTTACTTTACTAAAAGAATATTCTTTGTTAGTTTTCATGTTCCCCACTTCAGCTTAATGTTTTTTTTTGGGGGTTTCAGAGGCTCTATGAATCCTTCAAGGAAAATCAGTATCCTGACCGTAATGCAAAGGAGAAGTTGGGTAAAGAATTTGGCCTAACAGCTCACCAGGTTTTATGAGTTCTTCTTGGCATATGTTAATTACTTGTCTGCTTTTTTGCCACTTGTATCTTCGATTTTGCTTCGCTGCTGCCCTCTTTTTCCTTAGTTTCTTTTTGTCAAATATGCAGGTCAGTAAATGGTTTGAAAATGCTCGTCATTGCCATCGTCATTCTTCTCGCTGGGACACAATTATGAGTAAAAAAGTGTCGAAAGAGTCTCCTTCCTCACCAAATATTATGGGAGTACCACTTGGAACTGGATCTATAAGCACCATAAACAATGTTTTGTGCAATGGGGTTGGAAAAATGGAATCACCAAGGCAATGCCTTAACGGAGAAAAATGTCATGTAACAGATAAGAGTGAGGGAGATTTGTTGATACAGGAGGCCAGTGGGAAAAAATCTAAAAAACCAAAAGCAAAAAATGATACCAAAGATCGAGGATTGGATGACACTCCCACCAATAAGACTTCTAAGACACAGGTTAATAGCCCGAATTCTCAGAATGTTCGTAGAAGTAGCAGGTTGCAAAAACAAGGCTGAGTCATGGAAGTGCTGAATTCTGGAACAAACAAATAACTTGAGTGGAATATAAATCAACCTCCAAAGCTTTTTAATCTATGTGAAAGATTAAGATTGAAACATTAGCCAGATGACGGGTCTGACACTTAAATACACATGCGGGGTCTTGGGGGACACAGATATGTGGAGGCCTCCCGTCTATCCAACAGCATTCTGAAGTCTTGGTATGTAGCAGAATTTGTACTTAGTAGTGAGGAAAGCTGGATGTAGCATTCGAATTTCACCATCCATATTGGATGTAGCAGGACTTCAGGAGCTGTTCTATTTAAATTTTGATAACACTTTACATTATGTCTAAATCGTATGGTAGACATTGTCTGATGTTGCTATGTTGTACGTATTGCAGATTAAACTATTTCTTTCTTTTTATTTATTTGGTTTTTGTCGTCCTTCTGTTGTAACTGCTACAGTAAAGATGAACCTATTTCAGTTGGGTTGCTGCTCGACCTGTCTGAAGCTTTTAATGCGACGGTATTAAGAGCCGAAATTCACCTCGTGTTTGAGGGGGAAAAGTGACTTTTCAAGATAAAAATATTTTACCGAGAGTTTATATTTTCCAGACCATTTCTTCTTAACTCTATTCGTTTATTTCTCAATTCTCAGCTATAAACACAACCTACTTCTCCTCTAACTTTATTTAATTTCTTTTTCAATATTGTTATATGTTGATTTCTAAAGAACAAAAAGAATACTCCCAAGGAGATTGAGGAATTGTGGCTTGAACTGTAATTTACATGAATAAATATTTTCCTAGCAAGGAATAATCGCTTAACACATGGAAAAATAATCATGTAAGTTAATTTTGTCATGCTATTTGAAATCATTTCAAAAAATGCTTAGTGTATATTGTTAGTGGTTGAATTACTAACTAAAATGTTCTTTTATCAGATAATGTTCACTGTTTAGGTTTTGTGGCTAGAATGTCCTACTTCTTACTTCTCACACCTTCATGTAATTTACTATAAGTCTTGGGGTATATTTTGTAATAAGGATAACTTTAAGTTTTATTTAGCAAGTGGTATTCTATGGGTAGCTCTTAAGTTTTCCTAATTGTGCTTTACATTAGTTTTAAAAAGAGAACTATTTTTAGAAATGTGTGCGTTAGTTTATAATACTTTTGGTCCTCTAGTAATTAGTAAATTCTAATTTTGACCGATGCGATTGATGGTTCAGCACTTTGATCATTGTTAATTTCACAAATTTAATAGATTATTAATATTAAACTATTTAATTACCCCTGTGTTATGATGAATTTGTATCGTTGCTCTATATTTTGAGGACAGATAGTTTTAAGAATAGCCTAAATTACAATATTTCCTATATAAAGGGACTAATACCACAAAAGGTTAAATGTACTTGCCCAAATATTATGAGGACCAAACCAGAATTCATCAATATCTGGGGACCAAAAGTGCTATTTTGCCTTGTGAAAACTATTTTGACTTCTGTGTTTTATTTTCATAAGCAAATCCATCTTATATTTGGATCCGCAATTTGTATTTTTGGAGAAATTGTTAAAAGCTTTTCTAATTTAAAAACTCGTCGAACACTACCGCATCCCGGGAAGTGAATTTTTTGGAGTTGGTGGATCGGAAAATGGAGTGGGAAAGTGATGAGAGAGAATTAAAGGCGGCGGGAGCTGAGCTTCTGCCGGAGGGACGGAGGGGACTCCGAATTCACGGCTGGGAGATTGAGTCTCGGAAGCGTTCCATTCTCACTTCTCTTCAGCTTCAACAGTACTCTTTTTTCCTTCAATTAAGCACTGATTTTGTTTTGTTGAATGCAACTTGCTTTATTCATGTGTAATAGGCATTTCCAACTAGATTATCTGATATAGCAATTCCAACTAGATTATCTGATATATTTCTTACTTAAGCTAAGATGATTTCTGCCATCAATGTAGGAAGCTTGGGCGTGTTTCATTTTACATACTTCGATATACATAAATCATGTGTTTAAAATTGTTTTTTTCTTTTATTAGCTTTGAAATATGCGGATTCAAGTTCTCCTTTTGCTGTCTTAGTCCTATATGAACATTTTCTTGCAGACTTTTTATGCTTTTTTTTTTTGTAACTGAGAAATTTCCAAGGGCCAGTAGCCCACAGTTCTAAACTCAATGGATAATGGGTGTGCCCCTCTGCCTTCTCTAGTTATATATCAGGCTTTTGTCATGGGCCTAACCCAAACATCACAAGCTGTGCTCTTACCACTCGACCAAAGCACTTTTTATGCCTTTGCGTATAATAGTTCATATCCTCTTCTTGTCAAGCACACCTCTCTCTTCAATGTCTTGAAAGGGTCTATTTCCTCCCTAAATGGCTTGATATGCATACAGATGGGAAGAGGAACTCCAGACCTCTCACTTGCCAGAGATGGTATTTGGGGACAATTCTTTGGTGATTAAACATGTGAATACTGGCACAAAAATTCACTTTAACGCATTCGATGCTCTAGTTGGTTGGAAACGCGAAGCATTACCACCTGTTGAAGTTCCAGCAGCTGAACAATGGAAATTCAGAAGGTACTATTGGTTTTCCAATTAATTGCAGCTGATGAAAGAAAGAATGTGCTAATATTTCTGACTATATTAGAGGAACATCTTTTAGGAGGTTCACAAAAACACTGAATTATCTGTAAACATGCACTTCCTTTCCGGTGGTTATTGCCTAAAGAACTCATTCAGCAGGAGTGAGTACCGATTTCAGTTTTTTTTTTGGCGGGGTGGGGGGGTGGGTGGGTGGGTGGGTGGGTGAGCAAGAAGTCAGATGGGGGATTAGCAATAGCGAAACCGAAAATTTTGATGTTTAAATTGATGACTACAAGAGTGTGCATTCTATATGTCGAAGTCCTACTTATTATATCATTTATTCTGGATCCTCTTTTAGTTAACCTCTCTTTGTTCATCTCTGTTTCTTTTCTTGGGGAGGGATACCTTGCATTTCAGCTGTTTATGAAAGCTCCTTCACTCATCTTATGTTTGGTAAAAGTTGCCCGTGTAATTGAAAAAGAAATATAGGAAAGCAGAGAATACATGGTGCAGCTTTACTAGGAGGTACTGGCATGGTGAAGTTTATAACAATCGTAGAAGAATAAGTGAGCATTGCCATTGCCCTTTTATTGAGATCCACACTCTTAGCCTTATGCTTTCTCTACGCTAGTACTATTGTTGGAATGTGTCATCTAAAAGCTTTTTAAACTTTAGGGGAGAGCACACTTTTGATTACTTAATTATATTATGTCTCAAGTCCCCCCCTCACAGGTCGGCTTGCTTCTGTTTCATGGGCCAAAAACGTGGAAATATCATTTGTCTTTTGGGTGGCGGTGAGATTTTTAGATGAGATGGTTATACTCCAACATGGTATTAGAGGAGGCAGAGGTCCTAGGCTCAGCACACTTCTTTTCAGCTATGTGACCAAATAGTGTAAAAATAAAATATAAAAGTCCACTGGTTAAAAATTGTAAAGAAAAACAGAACCGTATAAAGGCTCTTGTACATTTTTGGTACTTGCTGAATGGTTCTTGGCACATTTGAAAGGTTATGCTCTGTAGAAAGAGAACTAAAGCAAATCAAAAGGGAGAAGAAAAACAAAAACAAAAATCGTAAAAGAAAAAAAAAGAAAGAAAAGAAAAAAGGTCAGCAACTGTCTTGAATGCTGTTCTTCATTCTTTCTGCCTGCCACGGTTGGTAACTTCTAGTAACAACAGAATCTAGGAGCATGTCTAATCTGTCACAACATTGGATTACAAAACTAATGTCATGGATACTGGCTTAAAAGAATGTTGAGGACATTGAATGATTCTGATGCAGGACCTAGTCAACTAGAACTCATATGCTTTAAAGCAGATCATGCCTTTTACCTGGTGTTCATTTCCTTCTTTTCCCTTCAGAAATAGCTTTGATATCTTTGGTGAAAGGGGGCCTACAGAATGCTTTCTTCATTGCTCTCTTTCCTCCCTCTCTCTCTCTCTCTCTCATTTATTTATGTTTATGTCTGCAGTAAACCTTTGCAACAGGTTGTGCTTGACTATGACTATACTTTCACGACACCTTACAGTGGAAGTGAAACTTTCGATACGAATGCCGAGGTCTGAATCTTTTATCATTGGAGTAATATTTATTAAGGTTTGAGGATGTTTTGTTATTCATTCACACTTTCTAAATTGTGTTAAAGCTAATAGGCAAGCTGGTTTAATGCTTGCCGCCATAGTTGCGCTGTTTCATCAGTTATTTTGTCCTTATCCTCCAGCCATTGATTCGAATGTTGTATTTTTGAGTTACACTTTAGCAGTAATCGCTGATTACTTGGAAAGTTAATTCATTTGAATGGAACTTTTTCTTTATATTCCTTCTTCTATCTTTTCCTTTAGTTATTGCTCCTTCGCCGTCGAGCTCAAAGTTATTTGAACTATTCTTGTTGCTTTTGTATAATTAGCGCGTAAGAGGGTTGTCAAATGAAAGCAGCTGCAGTCTTCAATGGGAGGATTGCACGGAGAAAATTGATTTGGTTGCACTGGCATCAAAAGAACCTATTCTCTTTTATGATGAGGTTAGTAACTCAGAATGTGGTGATTTCTGGGTTATGTGACTGAGTAATGTTATCCATTTTCTACTTGTGTTACTGTTACCTTCCAGCATCCAAGTTTATTTCATTGTTTCATTCAACAGATTATCTTGTATGAGGATGAACTTGCTGATAATGGAATCTCACTTTTGACTGTTAAAGTGGTAATGTTGTTTCTGGCTTTTATTTAGTCATATCAATACGGCTGACTTCCAATTCACTGAATGACTTCTGTGTATTTCTAGAGAGTTATGCCAAGTGGTTGGTTCCTGTTGCTGCGTTTTTGGGTGAGTGGCTTTGTTGCAAATTCTACATAAGCAATTACTACCATGGTTCCTGAGGAATCTGTTCTTTGCACCCGAATTATTGTTTGTTTATCTCTTTTACCGATGGTTGGATGTGTTGCACAGCTTAGAGTTGATGGAGTGCTTATGAGGCTAAGAGACACTCGTTTACATTGTTTATTTGGAGATCATATGAAATCAGTTATTCTTCGAGAAAGCTGCTGGAGAGAAGCCACATTTCAAGCATTGTCTTCTGTGAGTGAAATATTATCTCTATCTGCATTGTCTGTCACTACTGATGCCTCCCTAAATTGTTCTATAGCCATTATAGGTTGTTTGGCATACTAGAGACCCATTTTATTGACTGTTTGAGCAGGCAATCTCAATGTTCCTTTACCTTTGTACTTTTAGGGAGAAATCATTCATCCACTCCTTGTCTAGGCTGATTGGCATGTTTCACAATCCCCAAGGGGTTGTTGATGCAGCACCGGTCCAGGATACTCTGGTGCAGAAATTAGTTACACAAGGCGGAATAGTTGACAGGCTTCAGGGAGGATTTTCATTAAGAATTGATTAGGACTTCGGAATACGATTGCTTGTGTAGTGACTAGTGAGATGAAGAAACCAGATCCCAGTGCAGTGTGAAGAAATGCAGGAAACAAAGAAGAGAAGAGCAAGTGGGAGAAAAGGGGTGGGAAGGTGGACAGTCCTCTTTACCCTAATAAGGATAGAAGCTATTTGTACATACCACATTTTCCAATATAATCTTCTTCATAAGCAGACCATTACAACTCATGTTTCCATTACACCTAATAATAATAAGAAGCATAAGTCTTAGAGATCAAAACCTCTTGTTGCCTTTGAAAATCAGGAGACCAAGTTAACTAGATATTTTAGAGATTTCTCCTACATTGTGCAAGGACTTAATAATACTTCAAGAAACAGGCCTAACACCTATAAGTCTATAACAAATCCCCTATCGTTCAAGTACAGACAGGGAAAAATGAAAAAGATTGAGAAGTCTTAAGGAAAAGTAGTTGGGCCCCCCTTTACCAAAATTTCAAAATATACAATTGAATGTAAAAGTCCTTGAAATTAATGTCAGCACTATTTACATGGCATATTACACACACTATCTGTATTTGGGATTTAATTGTTCCATGTAAAAGCAACTGCTAGGGATGATGTGATTATCTTAGTCCTCTTTGTAGTATATTCAGCCTCAGTTGTATTGTTGGTAAGAATTTTGAGAGAGTTCAGTTTAGTTGGTCCAACTAAATGTGAGAGATCTCTCTTCTTGTATACCTGTTTTCACAGAAATCACTACTTTAGACGTGCAGTCGTGCACCTATTATCTAGTTATCACTTCATTTTTATGTTAACATAACTCAGGTGTTAGATTGCATTTTGTTTGACTTTTATTTGTTTTGTACAATTCTGTCACTAATCTTCTTAATTTCTGCAGAAAGGATATCCTTCTGATTGTGCTGCGTATAGTGATCCAAGCACTATTAGTGAAAGGCTTCCCATCATAATGCAGAAGACTCAAAAGCTCAGTATCGAAATACCATGTAAGCAATAGGTGTGATCAACATTGTTGTATCAGATTCCTTGTTCTATGTTCCTCCTATTTGTGGAATTTGGTGAATGATAATTAATCTTCAAGGAGATTATGGACTTATTTGACCTTATGAATATCGCCACTATTTGAGTGCCTGCATCGTGTCATTCTTCTTCTTCCGACTTTTGATTTTCTTCCCCATGCAAGTGTTGTCTTGATCTGAAGAGAAATCACACTGCATCAAGATGTGCAAAGAGCACAAAGACATTGTTGGTGCCTTGAATGAATGGAAGAGCGGAATGGCACAGTAGTGACTAACTGAATATTACATTGGAGACTTTTAAAAAGAATCAAAAGGCTCTGTGAGCGATTAAAATACTAGGTAATTTCTTCCTATCTACCTAAGCCTTGGCGAGTGGAGTTATCTGATACCTATGCTGGTGGGAGGTTGCAGATACCAGGTGGAATCGTCGAGGTACGCACAAGCTGTCCCTGACACCATCATTATTAGAAAAAAGGGCCTCTATGAGCGATAAACTTTTGGACATTCTGCACCTTCCCACTTGAACATCTTGTGCAAGCATTTAACTTTCGACTCCCAAAATGATGCATCTGTGAACTTTTCCTCATATATCCAACAGATGTCTATCGGCACCTCATCAGGCTTTAAGCATTGATATTTTTGTGGCTCTTGGGGAAGATGTTGCTGCTGGTGTTTTGGTTGCATTAGAAGAGTTGTGCTGATCAAAAAATAAAAAATGAAAGCACGTCGTATGCTTTTTGTGAAACTTCCTTTCCCTTGATATAAGATCTGTTGAGCAAACAAATCTGTTGTTCGTGAACTTTTTGGCGGAGGAACAAATATCATTTGGGAACTTATTGATGAAGGACTTAGTAAACAATGCCATAGAACCCATTTATGTGATGACAATGGTCAACTTTATGATCAACATTATTGCAGAAGTAAAATAAATAAATACAAAAGTTGGTGCTTTTATCAACATAACTATTTAGTTTGATTGGCCGAAGAAAAAGAATCGTTGATACTGGGTACTAGTTAAATTTTAGTCGCAACCCAACTTTTTCCCCCCAAAATTACTTAGATATTTTTTTTTTATAGTGCTCTATTAGTACATGTAACAGAGTTTGCCTTCAACTATAGGGTGTGGTTCTGATTTATATAAACTCTAAGATTACAAAGTCCATTAGGATTTGATGGTCTATGCTCGTACAACTAGGGCAATGGTGAGATCTGAAGGGGCATTCTCCTTTAATCAGCCAAGCAGGGGATAGCAGGTTCAATGGGTTATACTAGTATATCTTAGATAGTGAATGGCAGCCCCGAAGAGTTTATGAAGTGCATTCAAGCATATATGCAGCATGTACAACAACAACTACCCAGTATACTCCCACCAGGTGGGGTCTGGGATATGCAGCATGTAAAGAATAAATAAAAGTCAGATGTGGAGAGTGGTGATTTGTAAAATGTGAAAGGAATTAAATTTCCTAAAAGTGTTATAAGCTATGTATTAGAATCTTGTATCGTTGTTACCAAAAATTTATAACGCACACCCTAATTTACATTCCCTAGTATAGGTGACTGTTGACTTTTAATATCTAAACTGGTGAGCAAGTGGTGCTGGGTGACTTTTTGTCAAATCAATACAAAAGATAAAAGCTTCAAAGTGTTCACTAATCACATAAAAAATTCAAGGTGGGGGTTGGTGAGGAGTGGAGGCCTGTGCTAAGTGCTAACCCTCCTTTTTAACTGCCTCATGTCAATAAAAGATCACCACTTCTTCCTCAGAAAAGTTCTTATGAGGAAGTGCATGGTGTGCAATAACATTGAGGAAGCACCACTTCTTCCCCAAAGTTTTGAGATGCTCAAAACTTGAAAATTGCCAGATTGAGAAGTCTAGCTCTATTTGCTACTGACTCTGAAATATTTTAACTCCGACTGGTAATGTGGGTTCCTAGGTATGTTGTGAAGTCACATAGGTCAAACATTTGGTGCTACAATGAATATTATCTTACGTTGCTATCTGTTGTATATTGGCCAATCTGAAGTTGAGAGTTTGACTAGTAAGTAGGTCTGCTATTTCTGGAGAATCTGATAGCACTAGTATACTGCTCTGAACAGTTAGTGTGATTACAGACATGCTTTCACACCAACCTCATAAGCACTTTGTAGAGAATGGCATGCTGACTTTGGTGCTGAATAAAGTAGGCTTAGATTTCTGTTGATTTTGGCATGGGAAAGTATAAAATGATCTCATTTAGATTTGTATTTCATGTGTGTGTGGCAGAAGTTCACAAAATTCCAGGAGTAGTGCAATTGGTGGGTTTCTACATTGCTGCTTCATGCAGTAATTTAAAATAAGTGTTGTCGCTGACTGCTGACTGGAAGGCGTTTTGATTTCTGTTGTTTGGCATGTGATAGCGGAAATAGGCCCAACTTACATTTGATATGTTGAAAACAATAGAGCTGAAGGCCCACTCATTACTTTTGGCAGTGTACTATGTCACAACTTAATCCTGAACACCACCCACCACCATCTAAAATTACAATAAGTAGGGAAGAAAAAGGAAAAGACTAGCTATCCTTTTCCTTCTCTTACTCGGGTCAAATATTTTTCTCAGTATGAGGACTCTTTCGTATCTTCCATCTGGCACTAATACCTCAGTGCTCCTTTCATACACTCTTCCCTCTCATTCTCTCCATTTTGCAAGTTTACCTCGTTAAAGTTCATTGATAAACCAATAGACATTTGTTGCTTCCTCTAAAAATGTAATTGGAATTTGTCTAATTTCTTGTAGCTTAAACATACTACTTCTGAATTGCTGGAGCTTAACACAAAAAAATTATGCATGCATAACTCAGTAACCTTCTGCCACTATTTGGGAGAGAGTAGGATGTTAAAAAGTTGTTCTAGGTGCAGTAGCAATAAAAGCAACGGAAAAGTACATATTACATCTTAGGTATCATTCATCTGACAGGTTATAGCTGGAAATCTTGAATTTAGGAGCACTGCTTCTCTAGGATCTTTTTTAATCTAAATCGGTGTTTGCGGATCATACAGTCAGTTCATGTACTGATGATGAACCAAGCTGAAGCTGTTACAGGAGAGGATAGTAAATAGTTCCATTTGTGATGGATGAGTAGAATAATTACAGCTTGAGATTGAGATCGATCTTATTTGTATTTGAGGCCTGGTCTTCTGTCTGTTGGGGATTTAGTCGGAAACTTCCTGGCCACTTCAAGTCAAATCTTTCATCTACTGGATTGGGACGCGATGTCATTTGAAAGCCTGCACTAGCCTCGCTGAACCTTGGCACTGTTGTACTTACATCTCTGCCAGCTTTATGCACAAGTGAGTGGGGAACCATGCCAAGTGATCTGTACATGGGATTGTTGACAGGCAAAGCCATCATTGTCATCATCCTCTGGGACTGATACTGTTTCACTGCTCCTCTTTCCCTCTTGTGAGCATTCTGATGGCCTCCAAGAGCCTGTGAACTGTAGAACTTTCTCATGCAGAAGTTACATGAAAAAATCTTACCTGGAGTAGGTCTTGTCTGTGACTCAGATTCTTTAGATGTTGTAGGTGAGATTCTTCCTAAGCTCAAACTCAACCACTCTCCTTGATCAACTGTCAAAGTTCCCCGGCCATCCTCGTCACTTCTCATTCTGGTGGCTGTTGCTGTTATGTAGAAATCTTTTTTTCCCTCCCCACAATTTCACTGAAGAGCAATTTGAAATTTGTAGGTGTAGTTGGGCTTTATGGAGATACTGATCAAAAGGACTCTTAAAGGGCTAGAGATCAGAGAGGCAAGGAATAAAAATGAGATCATGCAGGAGGTGAAGGTGAGATTAGGTATTGAAATTTATCATCTCTCTTTTCACTGTCCCCACCTAGTGAGGCTTGGTGTTCGGGGGGACAATGCTTACATCATGTTTCACTGCAGTCCCTGTCAACCCTGTGATTCCCACTTTTTTTTCTTCTCTTTTATCTAATCAAATAATTCTGCCTTTAACAATTTCTCGTTGGAGTTAATCTAGACTGCCAATCACTATGATTCAATTTATCGTCTAATCATAATCCTATAGTTTGTTTTGTCTGCCGTGTTGCTTCTTCTAATGTAGACTGTGATATAGGATGTATTAGATTATGCTAGTATTGCTCTTTAGCTGTATGATAAGAATTTAGAAGCCACACGACTGAACTTTATGGGTTTGAGATCAGTTCAGAAGGCATAGATTCTTAACGGATCTGGCAGCTTGAGATTATAGCTTGTCCAATTTTGAAGAATTAATTGGTTTTTCGATCAGGATATTTACCCGATAGCTCCGAGAATAATGCGCTGATTCTCTCTATCATTTTTCCTGTTATTTTTGCTAGTGTCGGGGTAAAATTTTGTAGTTTGCGAAAAAATTCATATAAAGTAGGAGGGGAGGTATTATAAAGATGGAACCCACCTGCAGAGAGTTGTTTCCCTTGTGAAAGAATGAGTGAATGAGAAGCTTTTAGAGCAGAATGTAGATGTAGGAGTTAGTGCTGATAGAGTCATACTAAATTGAGTGTGGCTTGTTTCAATGTCTGATGGAATGGTAGGGTCCAAAGATTTGGCAGTAATAGTGATTAAAATAGGAAAGATATGAGATAGCATCTTTGCCACCTTTGTTTAGTATTTTCTTCTAAACATGAGTATCTATGTGGGTGTCTTCATGTTGGGGTTTCTTTCCTGACAGATAGTGGGCATTGTATATGAACAGCAGAAAGCCCAGTTCACCATGAGATAAAGATACCTCTCTCTCTCTCACAATAATTAAGGTGTTAGAATGAGATGATAAAAAAAAATTGAGTGAAAAGTATTTTTGCTGTTGAGTAACAGGTAATAACTTTTTGCAACATATGACCACCACCATTATTTGAAAAAAAAAAAAGAAGCTTCTGCAACTGAAGCTAGAATTATCATTTGGTGACTGTCACTTGATGTCTTTCCTTTTATGGAGCATTGGATAATTGGTTGAGGTTCATGTAAAACTAAGCCTTCTACTGTCACGTAGTCAGTTCAATGTTGTCCTGTTTTAAGATTGTCCATATTCTAGACATTGTAATAAGAGCTACGGTTTCCTACGTATTAGTCTGTTTCGTTATAAGTTCACCTCCAGAAAATGAAATAGTACTTTTACATCCCAAATGTCTCAAGAAGTATGGTGGGTCACATTTTCACTTGTTAAATCCATATCCTCGTTCTTTATATGCTACGTATGTTGTGTGGTTTGTCTATCTTTTTCTTTTTTGATTACGATTGCTCATTACCGCGAGTAATTTTACCCACTTCGACTAGATAGATGAGAATAAGACCATTTAATGTTTTTTTTGGAAATTTTACCTCCTATAATAAATGTATACACCCTATTTATTGTAAATCAAAATTATTTTATATAGCTACCTTTTATATTTTATAGCAAATTAAGTATTTATGGTATATACTACCAGAGGCATGAAATATGCTATTTATGTTTTCTCTCACTTTTGACAGTTTGAAATACATACTTTTAAGGCGATTGCCGTTACTATATTTATGAATACATGGCGCGAATACATGTGAATACATGCACGTACACTTGGACTGCCCTGATTTTAGGTGTTTTTACTGCTGTATTAATGAATATAACAACGCGAATACATGTGAATACATGCGCGTATAGCTGGATTGCTATGATTTTAGGTACTTTTTGCTGTTGTATTCATGAATACATGCACAGACAATTGGACTATCCTGATTTTTAAGCGCTTTTTGTGCTTATTTATGAATACAACAGCGCAAATACGATAGCTATAGGAAATTAATAGCGATTAAACAATAGTGGTCTGGCAAGAGAGGTTGCTCTGATGGTAAGCAACCTCCACTTCCAACCAAGAGGTTGTGAGTTCGAGTCTATCCAAGAGCAAGGTGGGTTGTAAGGTCTGCATACACACTACCCTCCCTAGACCCCACTAAGTGAGATTATACTGGGTGGTTTTTGTAGTTGTAAACAACAGTGGTTTTTGATTATTTTTTTTTTTGACTCAGCTGGATTGGAGTCATGTTCTTTCCACGCCTTTATTTTGTTGACTGTTAGGCTACACCAATATATGCTTGTGATTCATCAATTCTTTTGTTGAATCAAGGCTACACAAATATTTAGCGTGTGTATGTACAACGAAGTAGTGGATTCGAACTTTCGAAGCTTCTCATGTGGTCCAAAATACCGGTTAGGTTTATTCCTTGGCTTAGGTACGAACAGGTTTGCTGACCTTATTTGAAGAATCAATGAGATAAGGCATATTTGGAGGAAGATAACGATGATGATGTGACTAGTCAATCCACCATATTGTCCTTCCCTATATCTCAAAGAACCTTTTGCTCTGACTGAACTATGGTTTTCGAGTAGTTTCTCAAAATGATAGATAGGAATCCTCAACTGAAGACATTGAGCGAATTTGTAGCAGAGTTTGATTTGGACCTTGGGCCAATTGGGAGCCAAAATGGTGCCTTTTCACTGGCAAAGGATTGAAATCAAGAGTAGGCGGCCTTATTGAGTCAAGTCTATTATTGGTCGGACGGAGAGGAGATAATGAAAACGATACAACTTTTTGATTGGTGGAATGGTAGTTATATAACTATAGTTATATAACTTTGTGATCCTTTTTCATTAAAGTTAGAGGTCAACTATGGCAAAAATCAACAAAAACTTGATGAGGTGCATGAGACTTGGCATACTTTAGAGAAAGAAGGTATCATATCATGGGTAGGCTGATAGGCATCACGAGGACCAACTTTAGAGGAAATGCCAAATTGCTTTTTGGTTCACTCAACTTTCTCTTTAAGAGAGGAAATATATCTTTTTCGACCGTTCTTTGTCATGAGGGGTTACACAATCACTAAATAGATCTGAGGAAATAATAATTCTTATCCAGTATTTACATGTACTCAATTTCAATACATGACTTGCTTGACCAGATTTCTACATTGTAGGTCACTTATTTAAGACTATTAACATAAATAATATCACTTCTTGTTTATTCCAAAAATAGCAGCTTCATTTACAAATGTAGCAGGTTCCTAAGTCCATACATTTAATCCCATATTCATAACCAAAATAGAGATCCACTAATTGAGGGATCTATTTTTATCCTTATTCACTTTTCTCTCTCCTTTATTTTCTCTTTTCTTACTACTTTGTTGCACACACCCCACTCTTATCTTCCACCTTCACTTTTTAAACATAACCCCATTTTCAACCACTGAAGGCATTTGTTGCCTTCACGCTTGGTGTAGTTGTACCCATACTTTTAATCCATCATGATGAGTTTGTTTGTATATTTTAGTTTATGGAGTTCATAGTTAAGGTAAGTGGTGCGGGATTGCAAAATTTGGTACCAATAAGATGATTTACTCGGTCATGGTGATTACTGGAGATGATATACCATATGTATAAATAGTTTTTTCTTAAATATACATAATGTATATCTTTTATATTTTTAGAGTAATATATAATGTACAAACAAATATATAAGTAGTAATATTTATCCTACACATTTAAATAAATATACATGAAGCGCATAATAAGTCAATATATAGAGTATTACAAATAATATACCTAATTTATTCTAAGATTGTTCGTTATTTTTAATTATACATAATGATATCCATACGCAAGTGAGTAAGCGTGCGCTTATCATGTTCATATACCACATATATAATCTTATATATCCCTGCTCTATATAAATTATCATAATATACAAGATGTATAAGGTAAACAGATAAATAAATAGGTTGTATAATAGAGACAAAGTTATAGATTTTATACCAAAAATATTATTTTTGCTAGGTTTTAATGGTGGGAAATATCAGACCATGTATGGGAGGAATCGTTGCGATAAATTAAGCTACTTTTTATGTAAAGATAAATTCGAATTTTGTTCAAAATCTAAAAAAAAATATTCCAGTATAATATACTGAAATTTTAGTATAATACTGGAGTTCCAGTATACCTATACTGCAACTCTAGTATAATATACCGGTCCAACATAATATATTGGAGATTGGAGCATCGATGCGCAAATCTCAAGTATATTATACCGGAACTTTTTCTGTGTTGGAGTTCCAGCATAATATGCTGAAAATTCATACACAGGTGCACAGATCTCCAGTATATTATACTGGAACTTTCCATATTGCAGTAAAATAATAATTATTTTTTAATGACTTTGTAAATACTGGTTATTTTGAATAATCAATTCGAAAATTGGCAAGCCAGTGCTATTTTCACCAAAGAAAAGAGGAGAAAACAAAATCCAACAAACAAAAACATAAATTTATGGAACATAAAGATCTAAACTCTTGAATCTTTTCATAGATAAGGGAGACGATTTATACGTAAAATTATACAATATCGATTGTCACTATACAACTTATATACAATAAACTGTCACGATACAAAATAGATTATCACTATTTATATACAATAGACCGTCACTATACAATATATATATATATATATACAAAATAGACTGTCATTATACAAAACATATACAAAATAGTCTGTCTGTATATATGTCACTATATTAAAAATATACAAAATAGACATTTTGGGCTATTAGATGTAATATATTTTGGATGGGGGGACATTCATGTCAATGAGAAAAAGCATAGGCTATTAAAATTTTAAGGGTCTATAGAGGTTATTTCCTCTATATTGATCGATCAAAGCCCAATTTCAATTCCAGTTTCGGCCCCCCACTAGGGATGTAAATAGGGCGGGGCGGGGTAAGGCAGGTCAAACCTTGACCTGCTAAACAATTAACCCACCCTGTCTTGCCCCATTTAAAAATGATTAATTTAGAGCCTGCTTGAATGTATTTATGCTTTATGGCATATAACCCAAAAGCAGCAGCAACAACAACAACAATAACAACCCAGTATAATCTCACTTAGTGGGATCTAGAGAGGATAGTGTGTACGCAGAATTTACACCTACCCTTGGGTAGAGAGGTTGTTTACAAATAGACCCGCGGCATCCTTCCCTCCAAAAACTTCCCACCTTGCTCTTGGGGAGACTCGAACTCACAACCTCTTGGTTGGAAGTGGGGGTTGCTTACCATCAGAGCAACCCCTTTTGTCACATATAACCCAAAAGCAATAAGTTAGGAATTCTAACTTGTAGCTTTAGACTTATTTTTGTTACTTGGACTTAAAAACAAGTATTTAAAGGTATTTTTTGCCATAACCCAAAAGCCACAATTTAGAAATTCTAACTTGTGATTTATGGCTTATTTTTGTTATTTAGACTTAAAAACAAGTACTTAACATAATTTTTTAATCTTATCCAAACATTATAAAAGTGCTTAAAAGTTATTTTGGCGTAAAAGCACATAAAAGAAGCTAATCCAAAAATCATATCGCCAAGATTTTCATGCTCAAGTTCACAGTTCACACAGTTCCTAATCATGTTACCCTCTTTAATGTACAATAGAAGCGAAAAGAGGCACGTTTTACATGATTGCATGTACCAACTTTAGATTTTGGTCATACAACTCATCCCACATTACAGCTGCTAATCCTACCTAAAGCATTACAAGACCCTCAAAGAACATACAATGAGGAATCAAAAATAGGAAAAAAAACAGATAAAGAAAAAGGAAAATACAACTCTAGCCGCTCTTTTGAAGCGGTAAATCAAAACCAGAATATTATTCTAAGTGAGTTCCGTTTTTTCTTTTTTGACAAGTGCTTCTGACTTTACAAGCTAGTTCTTCATTTGCTCATTCTCACGTCATCAAAATATAGATTTCAAATCATTCTCACTGGCCACTTAGGAGTTGAATACAAATAATTGCAGATTCACACCAAAACATAGGTCAAAGAAGGAAAGATTTTACACAAGTTCTACCAAAGAAGTTCTATCAAAGAACCATCTGCTCAACCCTCGAGTGTATCGTTGCACATTAGACAACATAACCTTGGCTCAATTTATATCAACGGCATTAGTAAAATGACATCAAACAAGATTGCTAAAGAAAAGCAGAATAAGAAGCATTTTAAACGGCTTACATAAGATAGGTCAAGCACGAATGAGCACCAAGCCCAAAGACTTGCACTCGTGTTTCAAACTAAAACTATGACAAGGTCACAGCAAAAGATATTTCTCGTTTCTCTTTGGAATTTGAATAACAAATATTACGGCTATTATTTTGTGCATCCAAAACAAATTGTCACAGATGCATTTACCCCCAAGGCCACCATAAGATTCATGCACTTTGTGGAGTGCTGCTCCAGTAATGTGTTCAAGTACCTGATAGAAACAAATCATGTGGTTCCAGTGTTAGTCAATGCAAGTGTATAGAACTACTAAAGTAATTCTAATAGTGCCAGGTTTTGAAAGCAACTCATGCAATTTAGGTCCACCATCGAAAACACATGCTGGTACACTTCTGACATAGAAATCTTGTTTAATGATGCACTCCACTTAGCAGTCGAAGCTACAAATCGAGGTAATGGTGCATCTCTAGGTCTGAATCAGAAGTATACATTATTTTACAGAATTCCAAGTAGATCTGAGTGATTCTAGCCCTAGTACATTGCACTAAACTTACACCAGGGAAATGAATAGAAGAAAGCTATTTAGAGAAAAGGTGCTCATGAAAAGCTGCTTGGTTTTTTTGGAGAATGAATGAAAAGCTGCTTGATTTCAGTCTGCAGTCCACAAATGATAGGGAAACATGTGGACAGGAGGCTTGGATTAAATCGAATTCTGCTAGAATCTTCTTTTTTATGTTTTGCACAAAACAATGAGTTTCTACTTATTTAAAAACAAAAGAACAAAAGAGAGACTTCCTTATGCCCTCGAATTTTAATTTAGGTCCACTAATTTTTTCCCTATCCAGTTTTACTCAAACTGTGGTTTGTAAGTTCTGGTTCCCCTCTTCAAATTGCTATTTTCTAACAATATTACGAAGTCTCATGACTTCTTATGCTCTTTATTTTTCGCTTCTAGTTATAACTTACTCTATTCAGGTTCATTGAAGCATTGTTAGTATGTCTTGTATACACTCAGCTATACGTGCATGCCTCCAATTCCAAGTTGACAAGTTTTAGGGACATCCCTAGGATCCGTATAATTAAATTCAAGAAGAGAACTAGGATGCTGAATTATTAACTATGCTATATCTTTTGGCTGACCTTAGAATCCCTCTTGAGCCCAAATAAGATAATTCCTCAAGATGGGATTAGGTAAGCCAACAAAGCTGCAGTTGGGAAAGGGACACTGTTTTCTGTCTGGTGTACACAGGTGCCGCCTGTTGTATATAGGTGGCTTGGTAGCAATAAGGGATCTTAAATTTCCAAATCTTACTGTTTGGTGTTGCGTAGCTCATACTAGGTCTTAGTTAGAGATTATTAGTAAAATACAATGGTGTCGACCATATACTTCTTCCAAACCACCGGCTCTCTACTGCGAACCAACTCACAACTTACCAACCCACACCTTGGCATCTCCCCCACCTAAATGTTTAGTTACATTTGTATTGACTTAATATATGGCTGACTTTAATTGCCTGTCTATAACAAATAAATGGCAACACACTACACCAGTTTCAGTCGTATCATAATCCCTTGCATATCATTGCATTCCGATCTTCCTAATGCGACCATAGTTGCATCCAAAATCTGATTGAATTCGAATCAGACGAACCCTTGTGTGGGCGCTAAAGGAATTTTTTCAAATATAGGAAATCTAATGTAGCTATAACAGAATTAGTCACCCCCGGCAGTGACTTGTCCCCTCCCAACCTAGCTACGGATTACTTCCTTGATGCCTGTCTGATTGTTTATGCCATTTGACTACCAAAGATTTTACCAGTTAGGTTAACTGTTGATAACCCCATTATGCTATGTTACTAGTCCATGGAAAACATTTGAACTGCAGTCTTAACATATAGGTCACCTCTTGAACTACACTATACACTTCGATTGAACTACTTATGGATTAGACCCTTAATAAAAAGAAACTGAACTATGAGGCAATTTCCGTTATCTCGATACTATAACTACAAAGTGAATAGGAATATATCGAAGAAACTACTTGAAAATTTACATAGGTGTAGAAGTACTAGAAAAGAGCAGAAAAAGAAAAGCTGTGTAGAACCTATTAGTTCCTTAAACACCAAAGATTACATTGATCATACAGATTAAATTTACAATGCAGAAAACAGGTATGATAAGGTTTAGCATAAGAAAGAAACGTAACAACACAAAAAAAACTGCAAATCCTAGACATATGTGAATAGCTCCCATAGAAAAAGTACTCTTCATTTCTTATAAGGCCACTCAAACTCTGAAGACCCATCATTTCTCCAACTCAATGCAATTTTTTTGCATCAGTAATCCTTAATTTCTAACTTAATATACTATTATATTATCAATTAAAAACCATAAAAAAGAAGGTGGAATATAAGAAACCTACAATGCTGCAAATTGTCCCGTTGGAGGTTTGGAAGCGCTGCTGACATCACCCATCTTTTCCATTCCTCCCTATAAATCCCCAGTTCCTTCTTATCAACCAATTATCAACAAACAAAACAAATATTTAACTAGAACACCCCTCAATTCACCGGAAAAAGGCAAGCAACATTTTAGTTATGCACATAAACATGTGAGAGATTCTAAAACTGCTTTCCAAACATAATCATTCTATTTCTTCTATCCTAAAAACGGAAACAAGACTCACAAAGAGTTACTACTAGCGATCCTGACAAGAACGTTGGAAGGTACCATGATACAGCTCGCAGCAAGCCCGCACGTTGACTGTCAAGTGAGATGTCAATTGAGTTCCTGCCACCAGCGGTAAAAGTGACTGTGTACACCCCAATGCTCCAAATGTCCTAATCGGATATAACAAATCAGACATAAAACGTTTTGTGGCAAAACAATTCTCCTTTATTTTTCATTTTTTGTGATAAGGGTGATGAAATACTGCTTCTATTTTGTTTTGTCTATGTTTTGTTTTACTACTGTTTTTCCCTAACCCTATGAGCCGAGGGTCGATTAGAAACGGCCTCCCTGCCCTTTCGGGTAGGGTAAGGCTCGTCTACATATTACCCTCCCCAGACCCCACCTGGTGGGAATATATTGGGTAGTTGTTGTTGTTGTTGTTGTTGATGAAACAAATATAAAAATACAATATTGGAGCTACTTTAATACAAAACAATATGAATCTTCTAGATTTATTCTGCTCTATTTGGACCTGTATAGTTCTAGTTTTATATCTATTTATATCCATTACTATGCCGCAATCCCAAATAAACTAGTTGGCGTTAATTAACTATATAATTCCTATAATTTGTGTCTAATTTGTAACTCATTTGCTTATTCTCTTATTCAATCCCAACAATTACTGTTCCTCAATCACTGACTAGCTGGGAACAGATATCTAAATTCTCTATATCTATTTATATCCATTTTGTTTCAATACTCAATAATTCCCCAAAAAAACAGATGGAGGAGGACCTGGGAGTGGCGAAGGATAAGCGGCGCGTGTGGGAACGAGGAGCGGAGATCGGCGGAGTGCGGATGCGGTTAATGGAGGGAGATGAACGGGAGGTGGAAACCCTAGCGAGTGATCTGGTAATGGAACCACGCCAAGCCATAGCTGCTCAGATTTTATGTTTGAATATCGAAACACAGCAAAATGGTCTTTGAGGGTTTAGATTAGGGTTTACGGTTATACTATGCTGCTGCTCATTACCAGGTAAATGGATGTGTACTTCCTGAAATTTTCGTTTGCAAATAATAGCCCCAAGTAAACCCTGCAAGTATGATTATTTGCTAACCAGTCCCCTTGATTTTATATTTGGTGTACATTTTGTCCCAAAAACGCGTTCTTATTGGATATTGAACATGAAATTCCATCCAAGAGTAACCATGTAATCCTTAGCATGGATATATCTACATATATTTACGTGTACTCTTATTTGGTCCTCTTAATAAAAATTTAATCACAATCTTAATATGACCAATCATTATTTACTGACCTGAGTATGTCATATTCTTTGAACGTATCTAGTAAACAAATATCTCGTAATAAATGGTCGCTAGCCTCAAACATTATTTTGCTTTTGTGTCTAGCTACTATTTCACATTTCAATTTTAACAATCGCCATTTGGCTGGTTCTAGTCCTCATAAACTATTCATGGAAAAAGACAAGAGGATCAAGTGCTAAACTAACTTTAATGGAGAACGAAGAAGAAAAGGAAAAGTAGCTCTCTCCACAGAAATCCACTTGATCTTGATTATGGTCCTTTAACAATTGCAGCCAGAACTAGTCAAAGGAGTCCTCACTCATTTTAACCTTGTCAAAGGTACGAACTATTTTAGAATTCAATATGCATAAATGACTCTGAACTACAATCCATTTGGATTGTGACGGCTAACACGGGACAAGAGAAATCTCATAAAATACCATCTTTTCATAGTAATTAGTCATTTATAAATATTATTTGCTATATTACAGATTATAGATATCTTTTATGTGGTTATTAGATGTATTTAAGCTAATGTATTTACGAATACAGTAGCAAAAAAAGCGTGGATCAGGGAAGTCCAGCTAATCAGTTATTATATTCGAGTGTATTCGACTGTATTCATGGAGTGAAACATGGGATTACAACTGTCACATATCCTTTTTACACACCTACCCCGAAGGATAATGTATAGGGGAGTTTCCATTTAAAGTGACATTATTCGGATCAAGATATTTATTTAGAGTCGCCACTTGGGATAAGTTTGATTTTTGGTGTCCTAAGTCACCAGTTTATCTTGAATCCCGAACCGAGGAAAATTCCGACTTCTGAATGGAGTCTGCGAACCAGAAATTCTGAATAAGAAATTCTGTTGACCCAAGGGAAGGTTTTAGGCACCCTTAGATCCCGTGATTTTTGCACGGTCACTTAAATTACCATGAATGGCTAAAATCTAATTTTGATACACGCGGTGCCTATGTGCCGATTTTATCTTTAACTGCTTTTATTAAATATATATTTATTTGAGAAAGTGAACGTCGTTTAAAATGTGTTTTCGGATTGCGCCGCATGAAATGAACCCGCAATCCTAGACATACTCTATTCAACGTTTTAGGATTTGGATTTGGGCCACATAAAATGCCCACCCATATTTAAGAATGTAATTTATTTAAGTCGTGCCTAATAGAGTCTAACGCGTTGTAATCTTTTGGGAAGGTCGTGAAATTTGCTAAACGGCCCTTCCTGATTTTTTAAATATTTTTAAACCTTTATTGAGGGCCCCGCAATTTGTATTTTTTTTGGGCGCGACTCGTCTCATTTATTTTAAAAGGATAAATCTAAAGGTAACTATATTTTTTATTTTTTTCTCCAATAATGAAAGAAAAGTTCCTAATTAATTATATTTAGAATCCGGGAATTAAGTTCAAGTCCGGGTCCAAACAAAAGGATGAACCTTTTAGTTTAAGACCCGCTACCTAGCTCAAAATTCGAATTCCAAATACTAATCAAACCATTGAAGGAACATTTGAACCGGGCCCAAAGAGCGAACCCAATTCGAGCTTAATGGAGGGCAACAAAGGATGGGATATCGAATCCCCACAGCCATGATCGAATAAAATTGGGTTGTGGCCTAGCTTCACCCAAATGAGCTCCCAAGTGAAATCCAACACAATCAACCAATTGGGCTGATATGGGGTCGATCCCCAGCGAAGGACTCAATGAGTCAGATGCTGCTCGAGGTTAACAAATTAAACACTAAACAATTACTAATGTTTCATGCTATTCTAGATCTCACTGATTAACGAACATTCTTATTTCATGTTAATGCTAAACCATGTTCAAGTGACGATCAATAAGCACCTGTTTTAATTATTTCATGACATATTCGAACAAATAGCAATTCTTCACAATGAACTATTGCAGTTTCAAATACTGTTTCAATTTAAAGAAAATTATGCTAACGGAGTAAAGCTAATAGCTAACTAAACAAAATATAAAAGTTGAATTTCCAATTAAAAAAATCTACACAGTCTCCAACCATGCTAATGTCCAGTTTACTTCAAATATACAGCCCCAAATTCATACACATATAAGTTAAACAAACTATACTTAGACCATATTACTCTTAAAACAGCTACACCCAGAAAATGACAGGAACAAACAGACCCAGTAATAACCAGCAAGAACACGAAATCTAATAACAAACAGCTTGAAATTAAAACTCAAACAGCAAATATCAAGAGATCCCCAGCTGAAATTATCTCCAAACCAGTGGAACAATCATTTTTGGTTTTTTATTTTCGTATGTTTTTGTATTTTCTGATTTTTGAACTAGGAAGCTGATTGAAAGTTATAAAAGAGATTTTTGTAGTATTTTTTCTAGGTTGAAAAGGTTAAACCCCCTATCTTAAGGCATTTTATGCCTTTATATAGGCAAAGAAGAAAGAAAATTCAACAAAAAGGGTTTTCAAATCAGTCCCTCTTTTTTTTATTTAAAACCTTATAATTCATACTTGCTACCCAAGTAAGTACAACTAAAAAGCTGAAAGTTACACTTTTACCCCATTCTAGAAGCATCTAGGATGCTCTTTTGACTAAATAATTCCTATACTACCCCTTTCTTGTCTTGAATTTACTATTTCTAAAGATGCTGCCATTTTCTATGCCTAAATTGCCCTTCCAACAGTCTAAAAACTACAGCCTAGCCTAAATGAACCCAAACCCTTACCCCAATTAAAAATTAACTAAAAGTTAACCCTAGTGAATATGAATCAGCTATAACCAATCAATAAAACTAAAACTAAATAGAATCAAATCAAGATTAGAATAAAATCTACCAAAACAAACATATTGAAATTACAAAAGCTAAGAAAACAATTTACAGTCAAAATTAAATCGAAAACTTAATCACCACAATCACTGAAGAAAAAAACAAATCAAAATTAACTAATAGAACAATTCAAATCAAATTTGGAATAAAACAAGCAATCATGTAAGAAAAAGAAAGAAGGAAATTTGAGAGACTCACTAATTTCGGCCATAATACATTAATTGAAACTGACTCGAGACGACTTCGCTTGAAGTTGCTTGACCAATATTAGTGTTTAACCGTATTTTTTCTATAAGAAAACACATGGCTAAACCTTATAATGGTCAAACCATCCACAGAAGCCCCCGATTCACGAACCTAGGGTTTTGGGGCAGCTTATAATCAAAGTTTCGAGAACTTCCCGGATGATTCGTGGGTCAAGTGTTACAGATGGTGTTAATTTGGTTGGATTTGGGTAAAGTGAGATTTTGACCGGATTTTGGATTTGAAATTTGAGAAGATGGATAGAGGTTGAGAGAAATTGATGGTGGATTTGGATAGAGGAAAGGAAGAGGAATTCGGGTTGTAAATTTGGGAGGGAATGGAGCATCGCCGCCGGCGGAGACGATTTCCGGCGGCGGTCGGCGGCGGTGTAACAGTGGTACACGACGAGGCGAGTTTGGGGTACGAGGAGGGTGAATATTGTCTCTAAGGTTTTCGGACAATTTTATATTTACGCAAGGATGGATGTGGGCCGTTTGGTCAAACGAGATTGGCAATTGTGATTGAGAGACGCTTAAAAGGTGTCGTTTTGGACCGGTCTCTGAGCTGGGTCGCATGGACCGGGTTAAAGGGAAATTGGGCTGACTGGGTGTGAGGTTTAGGATGGGATTAGGTGCAAGAATGGCCCAAATTTGGCCTGATATTAAAGCCACTCCCTTTTGTACTTTATTTCCTTTTTAATTTGTTTCTTTTTTTTCCTGTTTTCGTTTCTCCTTTTTTTTCATTTTGTATTCATTTTTATAATTTTTACAAAGATGCAAAATTAAAGTAACAATTAAACTAAGACTAGTTAATGCATAAAATTATTTAATAACTATTTTACGATAATTTCACAATTAAAACAATAAAAATGCTAAAGTGAACTATTTTTGTGATTTTCATGCATTGCTCTAAGATAATTTGACCCCTAATTAATATTAAAATATGAAATTAAATCCTAGATGCAAATACATATTTTTGTATTTCTTATGAACCAATATGCACATATAAAATGCAACAATTATCAGGAAATGATACAAAAATGCACACAAATTGTAAAAATAAAGAAAAATCATTTTATTTGAATTTTTGGGAATAATCCAAATATAGGGAAAAAATCACGTGCTCACAGCTGCCCCTCTTTTCTCGGAAACATGAAAGGTTTTCGGGAAAAGATAAGTGAGCAAAAACGAGCGGTTTTTGCCCGTTCAAATATTCCATTGCGAAGCATTTTGAAAAGTTTTGACCGCACCCTGCTTCAGAGGCGGCCTACATATCCTGGGCTAAATAGGAATCAAGTCAGTATAGTTCGGGAGTGTTTGGTATCTGGGACTACCAGGAGCTGTGACTTCACTATTGTTGTTGCTGCTACTGCTTGCTGACCTCCTTATTACACCAAAAGGAAAATTAAAGCTAAACTAGCTAAACCTATAAATTATGAGTTACAAGATTCCTATCTATAATTTTTTTGAAACTTGATCTTGAGTCATAGCTGATTTTGTTGTAGACTTTGATCTGAATCTTGATGTTCACGAGTTGTAGGTGCTTGTTTCTTCATGCAATATTGGGTCATGGAAGCTTGTGACTTTGGTCAGATTTTGAGCAATCCGCACCCATGCTTGCCTCACATTTGGGCTCATTTCTTTTTGTTCTTTTCTTGTTTTCTTTATTTGAATTTCATCGGTCATCTCGCACCTTCTTCCTTGCGGTCAAACCTATTTAAAGTATCAAAACAAACAAACAAACGAAATTTTCTGCCCCAGTTTTTACTAGGAAAATCTCGTGAGTCACCTGTGGCACATACGACAATCAAACTAGTAAAAGCTCCTTGATTTTGGCAAAGAGATTCTCGTTTTTTAAGCCGTATTTTCTAAAAGCAAAAGCTGCACAGTTTTTTGGCTGGGAGATCCTCGGGTTTTTTGGCTAGGATTTTGAAAAGCAAAAGCTCCACGGTTATTTGGCCGGGAGATCCTCGATTTTTGGCCGGGATTTTGGAAAACAAAAGCTCCACGTTTTTTTAGCCGAGAGATCCTCGATTTTTGGCCAGGATTTTGAAAAGCAAAAGCTCCACGGTTTTTTGGCCAGGATTTTGAACAGCAAAAGCTCTACGGTTTTTTGGCAGGGAGATCCTCGGTTTTTTGTCTGAGAGATCCTCGATTTTTTGGCTGGGATCTTGGAAAATAAAAGCTCCACGGTTTTTTGACCTGGAGATCCTCGGCTTTTTGGCCGGGATTTTGGAAAACAAAAGCTCCACGATTTTTGGCCGTGAGATCCTCGTGTTTTTTGGCCGGGATTGTAAAAAGCAAAAGCTCCACGGTTTTTTGGCCGGGAGATCCTCGATTTTTGGCCGGGATATTGAAAAGCAAAAGCTCCACGATTTTTGACCGGAAGATCCTCGATTTTTTGGCCGGGATTTTGGAAAACAAAAGCTCCACGGTTTTTGGCCGGGAGATCCTTGGTTTTTTTGGTCGGGATTTTGAAATGCCAAAGCTCCATGATTTTATTGGCCGGGAGATCCTCGATTTTTGGCCGGGATATTGAAAAGCAAAAGCTCCAAGATTTTTTGCCTGGAGATCCTTAGTTTTTTGGCCGGGATTTTGGAAAACAAAAGCTCCACGATCTTTTCGGACGGGAGATCCTCGGATTCTGGCTGGGATTTTGAAAAGCAAAAGCTATAACTACCATGATTTGATTCTCTTTTGGGATTTTCATTTTCCATTTCTTTCCTTTTTCCTTTTTTGGATTTTTTAGATGTTATTCCTCTTTATTTATCAGGATGCATGAAAGAATGTTTGAGAAAACTTCTTTTTTGGTAATTTTTCCTATTGCAGAGCTATTTCAACACTTGCTCATTTTCAACAAAGAACAATTTGTTAGTTGAAACGGTGGTTGGTTTTGTGGCCTTGATCATCTCCATCGCTTGATCCCAACCCCATTTCCATTGAGAACTTTGCTGCTTGTTGGCTTTGAGGGTGACTTTCTTTCACACTGACCGAGTTCAGCCTTAATATTTCATGATGACTTGCCCGTGTGGGCTCTGTCTTTTTACTTTATTCTGCTTTCAAGACCTTTGCCTTTGATTTTATTTTCCTTTCTAATGTCTTCTACTTTGGAAGCAATCGACCATCATGATCAGTCAGGATTAGACTGACGCACCACTCAGGCTAGGTACTTCCTTTGATTCTTGCCGGCGGAGCCCTGAGAAATCGGTCCTGCCACCTTTTCTTTATAACAGTCTCAGAATTCAAAATTAAGTCGAAAGGGATTCAAGGAAAAGTGAACAAAGAGTGGAACAACGAATTTAAAATAGAAGCATCCCTTTCGGGGCAAAAGAAGGACTTATCTTGGGGTGCATGCTGACTTCAAACTGACATGAAATGCTTCTTGGACTGGATGCCCATACCGCACCAACTTCCAACTTCTCATGAACCCATTGACCCGTATTTCCAAAGCAGGGAACCTTGCCAGGACTTTTAGTGATGAATTATCCTCTTTTCAGCCGATAGCGCCCTTTGCATTTTTTTGCTAGTCGACCTCTCTCATTTCTCTTCTTACCGTCGCCCAATAGTGCTCTTTACGAGTTTTCACCAAGCGGACTCTCTCATTTTGATTTCTCTACTCCCATCGCCTTATGGTGCCCGAAGGTTTCACCTACAAGACTCTCTTATTTTTTTTCTCTCAATTTTACTTGTACCAGATTCCAACAATGATGTTTTCCACTTTCCTATCTTGCCAATTGGTCAGAAGGACTTGGACAAGGTTATTGGGGTAAAAGGTCTTTGGGCGGAGCTACAACTTTGGAACCATTTTGACGGTCTCATGGCCGAATCATTATATTATCTTCCCTAGTTTCAATTTTGGAGGAAATAAATGGAGTGTTCGTCTTCTCCGTAGACCACAATTTCCTGATTTTTATATTCCAAATTCACCATCTGATGGAGAGTATAGGGTACTGCCCCCGCGGCATGAATCCAAGGTCTTCCGAAGAGAAAATTGTAGGACGTGTCCATATCCAGAACTTGTAAAGTTACTTCGAACTCCACAAGGTCTATAACCAATATCAAGTCTATTTCTCCAATTGTATCTCTCTTGATGCCATCGAAATCTCTAAAACATACATTATTAGGGCGAATCCTTCCCGTGCCAATTTCCATTCTTTGGAGCGTGGACATTGGGCAAATGTCCACACCTGAACCTCTATATACCATGACTCTTTTGACGTAGAAGCCTTCACAATTGACAGCTAGGTGTAGAGCTTTGTTGTGAGCCGCTCTTTCTGGAGGCAAGTCGGCTTTGCTTAAGGAAATATGATTAACTTCAAAGAATCTCTCTGCCATTCATTCAAGCTGCTCAACTGAAGTCTCAGCCGGTACATATGCCTCATTCAAATTTTTCACTAGAATTTTCTTATGTTCGGCGAACCTCATCAACAAACATAACATGGACACTTGTTTAGGGTACTTGCGCTATTGATCTAGCACCTCATAGTCAGGCATTTTCATTTTCTGTAAAAAGGCTTCTGCTTCTTCAGCGCTTACATGCCTCTTGGGTGGGAAGCGTTTCCGTGTGGTATTGTTCACTTCTTGTATATCCGAATACTTTCTAACAGAAGTATCTCCCGATAACTCTCACGTGATTTCTTTGCCTTTGTATGTGACCAACGTCTGTTGATAATTCCAGGGCACTGTAGACGGGTCCGTCATTGGCTTCTGTGGCACTCGTCCGATAACCACTGGCTCGTTCAGTCGAGGCGATTTAATCATCCCCCGGACCACATAGGCTCCTTTGGGCACATACATCAGTATTTCATTTTGAATCTCGAACTTCTTTGGAGCACTTATGACTAAAGGTTTTCTGATCGACCTTGCGGGAGGTAAAGAACTCCATTTTTCTGAGGCACTGTCTTCTCTGCCTTTGTTTCAATCTTCTTTTCAAGCTCAGCCTTGATAGTTTCATTCTTATTCTCCCCTTTCTCTTGTTTCGGGGTTGTTTTAGGCTTTCTTTGTGCATCAACAATGGAAACTATGACTTTTAGAGTAGGATCAAATTCCTTGTCCTCACAGATCATTTAGATTACCGGCCCGTTGTTATGAGCATGTAATGGATTATTGGTCACATTCGGGGTTTCCTCGTCCCTCAACACTATTCTTCCTTGTTCAATCAAATCCTACACAACGTTTTTCAAAGTCCCGCAATTATCGGTACTATACCCCTCAACTCCAGTATGATAAGCACAATACACGCCTCGTTGGTAGGCTGGAGAATTCAGATTCTGTCTATTTGGGGAATGAGCTGCGATAGATTCATCTGTACGAGCTTAGAGAAAAGGGTGGAATACAATTCCCCAGTTGGTGTGAAGTTGGGCTTCCTAGGTGGCTCACGAGTGCGAGAGTTATTTTGTGGTGGTCAGGGGTTATACTGGTTTTGGTAAGGAAGTTGGATTCTCTGAATGGAGGTGGGTTTTGGTTGGCTGGTGGTTGTGGTCGGCCAAAAGGCTGAGCATTCATGACCGCATAGGGTGGAGGTGGAGGAGGATAAGCCATGTCATTGTACGGGTAGTAATGTTGAGGAGTCCTTTCCGAGAATACCGATCTAGGAGCTCTGTACCTTCTGCCTCCAGGCGTTGCCATAACTGTTTCTTCTTTCTTTTTGCCTTTAATCATTCCTCCAGACCCACCTTGGATGGCTTGGGAGGTTTCTCTTATGGCTGCCTGGCTTAATATTCTACCCGTTTTCAAACCAGTTTCTACCATTTCACCAATTTTGATGACCTCTGCAAAAGGCTTGCCCATGGCCGACATCATGTTTTGGATGTAATCTGGTTCTTGAGCCTGGAAGAAGAGAATGACCATTTTTATTTCATCCATGGGAGGTTTCACCCTTGATGCTTGCTCGTGCCATTTAATAGCATATTCTCTGAAGCTTTTTGAGGGTTTCTTCTTCAAGTTTGACAAAGAATTTCGGTCTGGCGCGATGTCATGTTATGCTAAAACTGCCTTACAAAATCTTGGGCCAGATCGTCCCAAATGTTCCATAGAGATATGTCTTGATCCATATACCACTCTGAAGCAATGCCGATTAAGCTTTCCCCTAAGTAAGCCATTAACACCTCTTCTTTTCCGCCAGCCCCACGCAATTGGTTGCAATACTTTTTAAGGTGAGCAACAGGATCACCATGCCCATCATATTTCTTAAACTTTGGTGTTTTGAATCCCATGAGAAGGTGCACGTGAGGGAACATTCCCAGATCGGTATAGGCAACACTCTTCTGCCCGCTTAAACCTTGCATATTCTTTAAGGTCTGCTCAAGTCTCCTCATTTTTCTTGCCATTTCATCTTGTTCAGGAGCTTTGGAAGTTTTATTTTGTCCTGGTGTGAGTTCATAGGGTGGTGGCTGAGGGTAGGTATATGTAGGGTATTGTGGAAATTTTGCATGATAAGTGGTAGTGGGGTAAGTGAAGGTTGATGGGTCAAAGACGTGCCTTGGAACTGCCGGTTGTGTTGTAGCAGTAGATGCTGGAGCGGTGAAAATATTCGGAGTGGTTTCGGGTACTAATGCCTGTGGACGAACATTAGATGTGCCTCCTTCATAGTGAGCAGATATTGTGTGTTGTCGCAACGGGATGTTTGGGTGACTGATTGGAATACTGGAATCGCCAGCCGGCCTTGGGAACAACTCGGGGAATCCAGGGATGGCCTTCGGGGTTTCCTTCCCATTTGTCCATGCGTCCCATATCTCCATCATTCTTCCAAAATTCTATTTTCTTCAGCTACAGGTTATTCTGAGGCCGGGACACTCGAGAGCGGGCTGTCATCTGGAATAGGGATTGTTGGCAGAGTCATTTCTGACGACATCTCTGTGCCATCTTTAGATCGGGTGAAGTAATGATGCGAAGCCAGTTTACCACAAACCAACCACCTGTTTCTTATAAACCTGAGCTCTGGAAGTGGAAGTAGCAAACAGTTAGTTCTGTGAAAACATAGACAGGTAATCACACATCAACGGCTGCATGCGTCATCCCGGACTTTCTATTTTCGTGTTTGCTTTACTCTTTTATTTTCTCCTTCATTCATTTTCTTCTGTTTTCCTCTCTTTTTCTGTTTTGGTTTTTTCTCTCTTTTTTTTTCTTTTCTTTGTTTTTCTACCATCCCTCTTTTCTTTCTTTTCATTTTTTCTCTTTTTCTTTGTTACGGTCGAATCCTATAGTGATTTCCTATGTATTGTGACCTCGTATGAATCAGACCAAGCGTGTTCGTGAAAGAAGTGCAACATAAAATAATTTTTGGGAATTTCTATATTTTTATTAATAACACAAACTATTACAAACTAACCATTTTTGCAAAAGGAAATGACAGACGCAAACTAGGACCAACTACAAATTCCAAAACTACAGACTCACTTTGACATGAAAAACAACGGACAAAATAGACTCAAAGTAGGAAAATGCAGACAGTAGTTATGCATACTCCAATGTTTCAAATCTAGGTGTTTGCGGGGCATCATTCGGCCTTGCCGCAGTTCTAGGTGCTAAGTCATGTTCAAGGTCTTCTAATTCGTTCATAGTCCTTTTAACATTGATCATTATAGCTGAGAAGAGAGTGGTAATCGTCATGTCCTCGCATGCCCTGCATCTCCTGAGAATAGCATGGGCAATGGCTACAATTCTGTTCCTTGTTTGCTTTTTCTCTGTGAGCAAACGTTTGATCTGGTTACTGCATGTTTTCAATGCCTTAGAGTCTTGGAAGTGCTTATCTTGAAATTGCTGCACTTTTAATTCCATTTGGACTAGCAGATCGTAACACTGTGCGCTCTCCCTTTCAAAGCTTCTAGCCTGTTTTGCCACTTTATCTTCAAGGGAAACCACTTTTCTCTGCAGGTTCGCCACAATTTTCGCGTGGTCCTTTTCAGTTGCTGGAGGTATCGATGATGCTCTCTGATCTTTTAGTCCATTGTGCCTTGAGCTCTGCCATGATATTCTCAGATCTTTCCAACTCGTCCCGACACTCGTTGATCTCATTTTTCAAACCTTTTACGAGTCTCTCATCTGACATACTCCTTTGTTGATTCTTGGCGGCTACCTTCATTTGCTGTATTTGAGCTTTGAGCATATCATTTTCTCGAGCCAATCTATCCCTTTCACCTTGGTCCGCTGTAGCTTGCACACTATTCTCGAAAGTCAAACTTGCAATCTGTTGCTTCAATTTACCAACTTCAGCCCGATAGTTCTCTTCCTTTGCCAACCAGCCCCACTGTTCTTGCGAATCGTCCGTAAATTGTTGGACATGGGATCTTTTAGTAGTCCTCTGAATCTGGAACCTTTTTCCGAACCAAGAATTGTATTTCGGGTCTACTTCTCCCTTAGCTCGCTCTCTAACCATGGTCTTTGACTCAAGAAACCTACATTCATTCCATAGCTTTCAAATTTTCTTTTTCGGGAAATGTGGCTCCTGGACTTAACTCAATGGCATGCTTGCTTAGATCCTCATCGGTAGGGATTGTCTGAAACCTTCCTAACTGGCGCAATACTCGATGATGAGTATAGGGTCGGATGCTGCGAACTCCCATCAAAATAATATAAGATTCTTCGGTCACCATGTGTATTACCTCAGTATTAGGCAACCATCCAAATGCCCATTCAAATTGATTAGCCGTCAATTACCTCAATCACGCAAACCATGCTTTGACACCTTCAGGGAATACAACGCCCATCACCCGCTTTTCAAAACCACTGATGCATTTTTTTCCAGTCAACCCGTGATTCATGTATCCTACCCGATGACAGGGATGTTCATGCATCCATAGCTGGAGTAATAGATTGCAACCCTGGAGGAAATCGCCTCCCTCCCGACACACAATTAAGGCTCGATAAATTTCAGATAACACCAAAGGAACCACAATACTATTAGGCTTTTTGATTGCAACATCAGCCGTCCCTACAAGGTCTATCTCTATTTTCTTATATTTGCATGGACAAACCACAATTCCCAGGAATGCCATCAGGAGCGCAGAGTACGTCTTGCCTCCCACTTGTTTCTGTCCCCAGCATTAATTAGTCCGAGATTCAGTTTTTCAAAACCCCGAGGAGTACCATACCGTTGATATAAGAATTGAAGAGCAAAACAGCCTTTCGACAAATCATCATTTTTCACATTTCGACTAATGTTCATCAAATCCAAAACCGTGTGGAGACACCGGTCTAGGTGAAAGCAAATATTGTCCCCTCAATTTTCCATTCAAACCTGCATAACCCGCAACCTCCTCTAGTGTAGGTACAAGATCAAAGTCTGTAAAGCGGAATACATTACGGGTTGGATCCCAGAACGATATTAAAGCTTCAATGATGTCTGTCCTTGGCTTGATATACAACAGATTAACGAGACCTCCCAAAATTCTTTCCACTATCTCTTTACTACCATCTCCCAAATCATTCCAGCACATGTGGAGCTGTAGAGGGACCTCACTAAAGACTGCGAACAATTCAATTTGATTTGTGTTCATCCTGCTTATTTATTAAGGCGATTAAGCAAAAGAAAATTTTTTATTCGACTCAAAAAAATAAATACTAATTATATTCTGTTTTGCGTGTTTTCAAATTTGAAAATGAAAGACTCGATTTTCAAACACGATCTTTCAGAACTTCGGCAATGAAGATTTTAAGGCTGTGTAGTGAACAATTCAAAATAACAATTGACCAAAAACGGTCGTTTATGCAAATTTAGCCTTCTGGCGTCCCTTTCGGGAACATTCAGCTATTCATTACCAAACGACCTTACCCGACTTATTTATGATAAAAAGTTGAAAATTTTGGCATTTTTGGCTATTTTTCGAAAGGAAAGGCTGGACCCGATGAGGGTTGCCTACGTATCCCACACCCTGTGAGAATTAAACTGGCGTAGCTCAGGCAAATAAGCTAACTATTTTTGAGATAAAAAATCTTTTCAAACCATTTTTTGACTTTTTGGTAATCAAACTAAAAGAAACATTTTTCCTTTCTTCCAATTTTTCAAAATTTCGTCAGAGTTCCGACAACATTTGGGTATTGGTTTTTCCAAAACAATCAATTAACTCTCCACCTGCTATTTTTTTCTTTTTCTTTTTTTTTTTCTCTTTTTGTTTAATTCTCTGGCATTCCCGAGATTCAGAAGCCGGTCAACATGCAAGCCCGAGCAAATAAATACACAGAAAACAAGTAGGATGCATCAGGATAGTCTTTTCATTTCAGGTTGCTAGCCCTATACAGACCCAACCCCAGTGTTGAGTCCCCTAAGTCAAAATGCACATGATGGAAATAAGCGTTCCTACTAGGGATCCGACATGAGGTTGAGTTATTCTAGGTTCAAAACCTGGGTGTTTGTTCTAGACCTGGCTTACCCGAGCGGACAACTCGAGCCGAGGGGGAGGCAGCAATCCAGGAATACAGAAGCTTCGCCGGATTTGCAACTTATCCAAACCTCGTTCTAAATTGGAATTTGACACTATATAGAAAATAAGTCGTACGAATTACACACTTCTTCATGATTCAGAAGACTCATAGAGGAGACGAGATTTGGCACAATTTATATATAGTTCAAATAATATCAAAGCGGTAAAATATTTAGTACATATAGCATGAAACATGTAGGAAAATCAGATAAAGCCAATTACAATAATTATTCTAAGCTCGAATTCTGAACCCTGAACAAAATGTTCTGGATTTTATTTCCCCAGCAGAGTCGTCAGAGCTGTCACACCTCCTTTTTACACACCTACCCCTAAGGATAATGTATATGGGAGTTTTTCCATTTAAAGTGACATTATTCGGATCGAGATTATTTATTTAAAGTCACCACTTGGGATAAGTTTGGCTTTTGGTGTCCCAAGTCACCAGTTTATCATGAATCCCGAACCGAGGAAAATTTCGACTTCCGAATGGAGTCTATGAACCAGAAATTCTGAATAAGGAATTTTGTTGACCCGAGGGAAGGTGTTAGGAACCATCAGATCTCGTGGTTCTAGCACGGTCGCTTAAATTGCCATGAATGGATAAAATCTGATTTTAGTACATGAAGTGCCTATGTGCTGATTTTATCTTTAACCGCTTTTATTAAATATATATTTATTTGAGAAAGTGAACGTCGTTTAAAATATATTTTTGGATTGCGCCGCATGAATGAACTCGCAATCCTAAACACACTCTATTCAATATTTTAGGATTTGGATTTGGGCCACATAAAATTTCCATCCGTATTTAGGATTGTAATTTATTTAAGTCGCGCCTAATAGAGTGTAACGCGTAGTAATCTTTTGGGAAGGCTGTAAAATTTTCTAAATGGCCCTTCCTAATTTTCTAAATATTTTTAATCCTTTATTGAGGGCCCCGCAATTTGAATTTTTGTTAGGCGAGTCTTGTCTCATTTATTTTAAAAGGATAAATCTAAAGGTAACTATATTTTTTATTTTTTGATTTTTGTCTCTAATAATGAAAGAAAAGTTCCTAATTAACTATATTTAGAATCCGGGCATTAAGTTCAAGTCCGGGTCGAAACAAAAGGATGAACCTTTTAGTTTAAGACCTGCTACCTAACTCAAAACCCGAATTCCAAATACTAATCAAACTCATTGAAGGAACATTTGAAGTAAGCCCAAAGAGCTAACCCAATTCGACCTGAATGGAGGGCAACAAAGGATGGAATATCGAATCCCCACAGGCATGATCGAATAAAATTGGGCTGTGCCCCAGCTTCACTCAAACAAGCTCCCAAGTGATATCCAACACAGTCAACCAATTGGAATGATATGGGGTCGATCCCCAGCGAAGGACTCAATGAGTCAGATGCTGCTCGAGGTTAGCAAATTAAACACTAAACAATTACTAATGTTTCATGATATCCTAGATCTTACTGATTAACAAAAACATTCTTGTTTCATGTTAATGCTAAACCAGGTTCAAGCGACAATCAATAAGCACGTGTTTTAATTATTTCATGACATATTAGAACAAATAGCAATTCTTTAAAAATGAACTATAGCAGTTTCAAATACTTTTTCAATTTAAAAGAAAATAACGCTAACTGAGTAAAGATAATAGCTAATTAAAACAAAATATAAAGTTGAGTTTCCAATTAAAAAAAATCTACACAGTCTTGAACCATGCTAATGTCCAGTTTACTTCAAATATACAGCTCCAAATTCATACACATTTAAGTTAAACAAACTATTCTTAGACCATATTACATCTATTTAAACAATCACAGAGCAGATCTGGACATATATGATTCAAGGGTCAAATGCACCTCTTTTTTATTCCATTTCAGAGTTACATCAAGCCAAGTTCAGGTGTGAACCTGGAAATGCAAAGTAACAAAGGAAAGGAAGAAGTCAGCATCAGTCTAATTTAGCCAAATCAGAGCAACACAGGACACAGCAGCCACGACACTACTGATTCACTCTTAAAACAGCTACACCCAGATTCACTCAACCCAGATTCACAAACCCCAGCAAATTAACCCATAAAATGATAGGAACAAACAGACCCAGTAATAACCAACAGGAACATGAAATCTGATAACAAACAACTTAAAATTGAAACTCAAACAACAAATATCAAGAGATCCCCAGCTAAAATTATCTCCAAACCAATGGAACAGTCATTTTTGGTTTTTTTATTTTCTTATGTTTTTGTATTTTCTGATTTTTGAATTAGGAAGCTGCGTGAAAATTTTAAAAGAGAAGAAAATAAAAGATATTTTTGTAGTATTTTTTCTAGGTTGAAAAGGTTGAACCCCCTATCTCAAGGCATTTTATGCCTTTATATAGGCAAAGAAGAAAAAAAATTCAGCAAAAAGGATTTTCAAATCAGTCCCTCTTTTTTTATTTAAAATCTTATAATTCATACTTGCTACCCAATTAAGTACTACTAAAAAGCTGAAAGCTACACTTTTACCTCATTCTAGAAGCATCTAGGATGCTCTTTTGGCTAAACAATTTCTAAACTACCCCTTCCTTGTCTTGAATTTACTATTTCTAAAGATGCTGCCATTTTCCATGCCTAAATTGCCCTTCCAACAGCCTAAAAACTATAGCCTAGCCTAACTGAACCCAAACCCTTACCCAAGTTAAAAATTAACTAAAAGTTAACCCTAGTGAATCTAAAGCAGCTATAACCAATCAACAAAACTAAAACTAAACAGAATTAAATCAAGATTAGAATAAAATCTACCAAAACAAACATATTGAAATTACAAAAACAAAGAAACAATTTACAATCAAAACTAAATCAAAAACTTAATCACCACAATCACTGAAGAAAAAAACAAATCAAAATTAACTAAAAGAACAATTCAAATCAATTTTGGAATAAAACAAGCAATCATGTAAGAAAAAGAAAAAATGAAATTTGAGAGACTCACTAATTTCGGCCATAATGCATTAATTGAAACCGACTCGAGACGACTCCGCTTGAAGTTGCTTGACAAATATTAGTGTTTAACAGTATTTTTTCTATGAGAAAACACATGGCTAAACCTTATAATGGTAAAACCATCCACAGAAGGCCCCGATTCACGAACCTAGGGTTTTGGGGCAGCTTATAATCCAATATTCGAGAACTTCTCGGATGATTTGTGGGTTAAGGGTTACAAATTTGTAAAGTAGAGAATGAGGAGAACACATGGTGTTAATTCGGTTGGATTTGGGTGAAGTGAGATTTTTACCGGATTTTGGATTTGAAATGTGAGAAGATGGACAGAGGTTTGAGAGAAATTGACGGTGGATTTGGATAGAGGAAAGGAAGAGGAATTCGGGTTGTAAATTTGGAAGGAAATGGAGCATCGCCACCGGCGGAGACGATTTTCGGCGACGGTCGGTAGTGGTGTAACAGTGGTAGACGACGATGTGAGTTTGGGTACGAAGAGGGTGAATATTGTATCTAGGGTTTTCGAACAATTTGATATTTACGTAAGGATGGATGTAGGTCGTTTGATCAAACGAGATTGACAGCTCTGTTTGAGAGACACTTAAACGGCGTCGTTTTGGACCGGTCTCTGAGATGGGTTGCTTGGACCGGGTTAAAGGGAAATTGGGCCGACTGGGTGTGAGGTTTGGGCTGGGATTAGGCGCAAGAATGGCCCAAATTTGGCCTGATATTAAAGCCACTCCCTTTTGTACTTTTTTTGGTAGAAACTCCCTTTTGTACTTTATTTCCTTTTTAATTTGTTTCTTTCTTTTCTTGTTTTCGTTTCTCCTTTTTTCATTTTGTAATTTTATATTCATGTTTTTATTTTTTACAAAGATGCAAAATTAAAATAACAATTAAAATAAGACGAATTAATGCATAAAATTTATTTAATAACTATTTTTACGACAATTTCATAATTAAAACAAAAAAAATATACTGAAGTGAACTATTTTTGTGATTTTTCATACATTGATCTAAGACAATTTGACCCCTAATTAATATTAAAATATAAAATTAAATCCTAGATGCAAATGAATTTGGCTGATGTTTTAGGATGGTTTGGCACATTTGGTGAGGTCCCAGGGGCCTCGGGGTGATTTCGAATGGTCAAACATACCAATTCTAGCCTTTGGAAGTTGCAGACTTTCCAGCTGAAGTGTTGCAGAAATTTGGTCATTGTGATAGCATAGAGGAAATTAGAAGGGCAGGAGGTTTACTCTTCGCGTTCGTGTTATGGGAATCGCGTTCCGGAGAGGGAATTCCTTGAGCTTCGCATTCGCGGGAAGTCATCACGTTCGCATAGAAGGGGTCTGAGGTCCAGCGTGTGTTTGTTCATCGCGTTCGCGGCACAAGGCGCACGTTCACATAGTGTCAGCAGTTATAGCTTCACTTTCGCGGTTGGCAGACCGCGTTCGTAAAGGGCAATTTTTGGCAATAGAATTATTGAGAATAGCGAACGCGAGAAGACCATCACATTCGCATAAAGTAAAAGGTCACTTGGGCAGAATGTTTTTTATGTTATTTTCTCAGTGAGTTGAGTCTTATTTTCACCATTTTTGAACATCCTTGAGAGCTTTTAGACGAGAATTGAAGAGGTTTTTGACTGGGATTGATTGTAGGTAAGTCCTATGATCTAAAAATATGACTTAATTGTAGAATCAACTTAGAAACTCATGAAAATTGAGCAAAAAGGGGAAGAGCTAGGCCTTGAATTTTAATACTTCAAATTGGATTTTGATGGATCATTTGAGCTCGGATTTGGGAGTTCTTGGTATGTATAGACTCATTGTGAGATAAGAAAATCCGTTGTTGTGAAAATTTTTGAGTTTCGAGAAGTGGGACCCGGGCTTGGGTTTTGTTAGTTTCAGGGTTTTCGATATTTTTCGATTATTTTTTATTGGGTATTGTTCCCTTAGCTTATTTTGATGTATTGGTTTTGGTTTTAGTCAGATTCGACACGCGAGGAGACCGGTTCTAGAGGCAAGGGCATAGTGAGCTAGAGTTTTGGCCGGCTTCAGGTGAGTAATGATTGTAAATGATGTCCTGAGGGTTTGAAACTCCGGACACAACGTAATGCTATATTGAGGTGAGACACACGCAGGGTCGTTTACTATTGGGAATTGTGGCTTGGTCCATCCCGATTGATGCTTTTATTGGGTATTTGATCGATACTTAATTGTCATCATCATAATTTGGGCTTAATGCCATATTTGGGTTTCGTGTCAATTATTGGACCCTTCAGATTTTTATCACTGTTTCCTTACTATTTTGACATACTATTTGAACTCAGTCCTATTGATTTACACTGTTTTACAAACTCAGCCACCTTTTACTTGATTTTGAGACTTAAATGATATTTCAAATGTTGTTTGGGCTGAGCACTATCATTTTACTAATGTCTGAGTAGCTTGTGATAATTTTCGGACTGATTGAGGCCGAGGGCTATATGTGAAGATATGCTGAGTGATGTGAGAAGGCTTCCAGGCCTTATGAGTGACGTGAGAAGGCTTTCAGGCCTTGTGAGTGATGTGAGAAGGCTTTTAGGCCATATGTTGATATGAGAATTCTTTCAAGCCTTGTGTTGATATGACGTGACGCTTGGGCCGTAAGGGGCCCCTCTGGAGTCTGCACACCCACAGTGAGCGCGGGTTCCCATGTGATATAAGAGTGAGCCCGAGGGGTTGATATTATGATAAGTGACTGATACTAAGCCCGAGGGGCTGATGTTGTTCTGAACGATTGATACTGAGCCCGATGGGCAAATTCCTATCTATGTTTCATCTGTTAAATTATCTTTTTATCAGTTTTTTAAAAGAGACTTATTTGATACTTTGCTGCTTTACTGCTTAACTGTTTTTACTAGTTTAAGATAGCATTTCTTTGTGCCTTTGTGAGATTTCATGCTTTCAACCATTATTTATACTTGTTACTCACTGGGTCGGAGTAATCACATTACTCCCTACACCGTGTATGTATATACAGGCGTAGCAGAGTCCGTTCCTGAGCACTGAGTTTCCCGGTTCAGGCGGTGATTGGAGCTTCGAGGTAGCTGTCAGCGTCCACAGCCTGGAGCCTCCCCTATCTTCTCATTATATTTCTTTTAGATGTTGTCGTACTAGATTCTATACGTCATAGACTTGTACTGGATTCTCCCTAGTGGCCCATGACTTGTGAAACCCCAATTTCGGGCTGTGTCGGGATGGTTTCCCTATTTATCCATTTTAAATTGTGCATTTATGACTATTATTATTATGGTAGACTCATTTATGCTAATTGATTACTAAAAGAGGTGTTTTTTTCTGTTTGGCTGGTCTTGTCTTCACGAGAGGCACCATCACGTCCGGGTTCGGGAATTGGGTCGTGACAAGTTGGTATCAGAGCCTATGTTACATAGGTCTCATGAGTCATGAGCAGTTTTAGTAGAGTCTCGCGGATCGGTATGGAGACGTCTGTATTTATTCTCGAGAGGCTACAGAACCTTTAGGAAAACTTCACATTCATAAAATCTTATTGTGCGTCCTTGATTCAGCTTGAAAAATAATACTTGAAATCCCTTCCACTCGTTCACATGCGTGTATGAGCACTCAGTGTCATATGTGCCTTGGTGGCTTGTGATTCCCTGATTGAGGGGAGAGACGTGATCTCTATGAGTTGATGTTGGGCCACTCTAAAGGACTTGAGGCCGGATGTTTGCCTATGGCTTGAACTTATATTTTTGGTATTGTCCCTATTAATGGGAATGACGGCTGGATAGCTATGTGATGAGTATGTTAGTACTTCGAGATGTTTCTATATGGCTTGGAAGTGTCGAGGAAAATCTGCTGGATGATAGTTGAACTATTAAGTGCATGATTTCCATGGTGATTGGATGTATGGCTCCGGGTTATGGGCACGTGAAGAATCTTTCGTGTCTCCTAGTTGGGAGTGAAGTAAATTTTATATTATAGTATGAGTTCAGACTCAGGGAGACGAAGTGGCTGTGTAATGTGTATGACGATGGAATGTATACAAAAATGTTATATTAAGGTAAAGCATATGGGTTATCTCCTGCGGAGTGTACGTGCTGGAATTTGAAATTTTGAATCGCTTAATATAGTGGGCTTAATTGTTTGCGGGGATAGATGCGAGATTTGCAGAAGATTTACATCATGGGATGATATGTGTTTTTACAACTTATAAATGATTTGATTTTAATCTCACTATGGTATTGTGGCATCAATAAAGTCAAAATTTTATTAGTTATTGAGTGTATTTTGATCTATGGCTCCGAGCCAAGTGGGGGAGTCTGTTGAATAGTTGATTGCACGATTATGTGCTGTGTTGGTTCCATTGTGAGGCGTGCGAGTGAATCACTTATGACTCACGGGAATTGAGACCGAGAATGGCCCGAGTAAAGGAAGATTTTGACAAAGGTCATATTATGCTTCATAGAGTAATAAAATCACAGGATGTCTTAAGTGGTTGTTGGTAAAGAATGCTCGGTGCATAGAGTAGGAAGTTTCTTGGTGGTACATGGGGTGAGGTTACATTCTGCTATGTCAGAGTGCTAGTAAGTCACGGGTTGTTCGTTTTCTTTTATCAAACTAATTGCGGTCTGAAGAGAGTGGATGACCTACGAGAATAGTTCTAATATGTTCAAGATTATGCATATATCAGTTGGGCAATTTGGAGCCGCATGTATGGTTAGAAATTGGGTTTCATTGGAGGATATCAAGAATTGTAGTATTTTCTATAAATGGTGGGATTCTATGTATCAGTATCAGAAATGTAAAGGTAATTAATTTACATTTGTAAAGAGTCTTTTCAGATAAGTATTGTTGGAATGTGGTACTTTTGGGAATATGTAAGGGAGTATTCATCGACTTATGGGTTTCAGAGGGTTATATGCTTGGGTCTCGTATGTAAAGCCTGGGTTGAGGCATTGTGGTGCTACAACAAGAGGGAATAATTTTATATTCATGTTTTTATTTTTTACAAAGATGCAAAATTAAAATAACAATTAAAATAAGACGAATTAATGCATAAAATTTATTTAATAACTATTTTTACGACAATTTCATAATTAAAACAAAAAAAATATACTGAAGTGAACTATTTTTGTGATTTTTCATACATTGATCTAAGACAATTTGACCCCTAATTAATATTAAAATATAAAATTAAATCCTAGATGCAAATGAATTTGGCTGATATTTTAGGATGGTTTGGCACATTTGGTGAGGTCCCAGGGGCCTCGGGGTGATTTCGAATGGTCAAACATACCAATTCTAGCCTTTGGAAGTTGCAGACTTTCCAGCTGAAGTGTTGCAGAAATTTGGTCATTGTGATAGCATAGAGGAAATTAGAAGGGCAGGAGGTTTACTCTTCGCGTTCGTGTTATGGGAATCGCGTTACGGAGAGGGAATTCCTTGAGCTTCGCATTCGCGGGAAGTCATCACGTTCGCATAGAAGGGGTCTGAGGTCCAGCGTGTGTTTGTTCATCGCGTTCGCGGCACAAGGCGCACGTTCACATAGTGTCAGCAGTTATAGCTTCACTTTCGCGGTTGGCAGACCGCGTTCGTAAAGGGCAATTTTTGGCAATAGAATTATTGAGAATAGCGAACGCGAGAAGACCATCACATTCGCATAAAGTAAAAGGTCACTTGGGCAGAATGTTTTTTATGTTATTTTCTCAGTGAGTTGAGTCTTATTTTCACCATTTTTGAACATCCTTGAGAGCTTTTAGACGAGAATTGAAGAGGTTTTTGACTGGGATTGATTGTAGGTAAGTCCTATGATCTAAAAATATGACTTAATTGTAGAATCAACTTAGAAACTCATGAAAATTGAGCAAAAAGGGGAAGAGCTAGGCCTTGAATTTTAATACTTCAAATTGGATTTTGATGGATCATTTGAGCTCGGATTTGGGAGTTCTTGGTATGTATAGACTCATTGTGAGATAAGAAAATCCGTTGTTGTGAAAATTTTTGAGTTTCGAGAAGTGGGACCCAGGCTTGGGTTTTGTTAGTTTCAGGGTTTTCGATATTTTTCGATTATTTTTTATTGGGTATTGTTCCCTTAGCTTATTTTGATGTATTGGTTTTGGTTTTAGTCAGATTCGACACGCGAGGAGACCGGTTCTAGAGGCAACGGCATAGTGAGCTAGAGTTTTGGCCGGCTTCAGGTGAGTAATGATTGTAAATGATGTCCTGAGGGTTTGAAACTCCGGACACAACGTAATGCTATATTGAGGTGAGACACACGCAGGGTCGTTTACTATTGGGAATTGTGGCTTGGTCCATCCCGATTGATGCTTTTATTGGGTATTTGATCGATACTTAATTGTCATCATCATAATTTGGGCTTAATGCCATATTTGGGTTTCGTGTCAATTATTGGACCCTTCAGACTTTTATCACTGTTTCCTTACTATTTTGACATACTATTTGAACTCAGTCCTATTGATTTACACTGTTTTACAAACTCAGCCACCTTTTACTTGATTTTGAGACTTAAATGATATTTCAAATGTTGTTTGGGCTGAGCACTATCATTTTACTAATGTCTGAGTAGCTTGTGATAATTTTCGGACTGATTGAGGCCGAGGGCTATATGTGAAGATATGCTGAGTGATGTGAGAAGGCTTCCAGGCCTTATGAGTGACGTGAGAAGGCTTTCAGGCCTTGTGAGTGATGTGAGAAGGCTTTTAGGCCATATGTTGATATGAGAATTCTTTCAAGCCTTGTGTTGATATGACGTGACGCTTGGGCCGTAAGGGGCCCCTCTGGAGTCTGCACACCCACAGTGAGCGCGGGTTCCCATGTGATATAAGAGTGAGCCCGAGGGGTTGATATTATGATAAGTGACTGATACTAAGCCCGAGGGGCTGATGTTGTTCTGAACGATTGATACTGAGCCCGATGGGCAAATTCCTATCTATGTTTCATCTGTTAAATTATCTTTTTATCAGTTTTTTAAAAGAGACTTATTTGATACTTTGCTGCTTTACTGCTTAACTGTTTTTACTAGTTTAAGATAGCATTTCTTTGTGCCTTTGTGAGATTTCATGCTTTCAACCATTATTTATACTTGTTACTCACTGGGTCGGAGTAATCACATTACTCCCTACACCGTGTATGTATATACAGGCGTAGCAGAGTCCGTTCCTGAGCACTGAGTTTCCCGGTTCAGGCGGTGATTGGAGCTTCGAGGTAGCTGTCAGCGTCCACAGCCTGGAGCCTCCCCTATCTTCTCATTATATTTCTTTTAGATGTTGTCGTACTAGATTCTATACGTCATAGACTTGTACTGGATTCTCCCTAGTGGCCCATGACTTGTGAAACCCCAATTTCGGGCTGTGTCGGGATGGTTTCCCTATTTATCCATTTTAAATTGTGCATTTATGACTATTATTATTATGGTAGACTCATTTATGCTAATTGATTACTAAAAGAGGTGTTTTTTTCTGTTTGGCTGGTCTTGTCTTCACGAGAGGCACCATCACGTCCGGGTTCGGGAATTGGGTCGTGACAAGTTGGTATCAGAGCCTATGTTACATAGGTCTCATGAGTCATGAGCAGTTTTAGTAGAGTCTCGCGGATCGGTATGGAGACGTCTGTATTTATTCTCGAGAGGCTACAGAACCTTTAGGAAAACTTCACATTCATAAAATCTTATTGTGCGTCCTTGATTCAGCTTGAAAAATAATACTTGAAATCCCTTCCACTCGTTCACATGCGTGTATGAGCACTCAGTGTCATATGTGCCTTGGTGGCTTGTGATTCCCTGATTGAGGGGAGAGACGTGATCTCTATGAGTTGATGTTGGGCCACTCTAAAGGACTTGAGGCCGGATGTTTGCCTATGGCTTGAACTTATATTTTTGGTATTGTCCCTATTAATGGGAATGACGGCTGGATAGCTATGTGATGAGTATGTTAGTACTTCGAGATGTTTCTATATGGCTTGGAAGTGTCGAGGAAAATCTGCTGGATGATAGTTGAACTATTAAGTGCATGATTTCCATGGTGATTGGATGTATGGCTCCGGGTTATGGGCACGTGAAGAATCTTTCGTGTCTCCTAGTTGGGAGTGAAGTAAATTTTATATTATAGTATGAGTTCAGACTCAGGGAGACGAAGTGGCTGTGTAATGTGTATGACGATGGAATGTATACAAAAATGTTATATTAAGGTAAAGCATATGGGTTATCTCCTGCGGAGTGTACGTGCTGGAATTTGAAATTTTGAATCGCTTAATATAGTGGGCTTAATTGTTTGCGGGGATAGATGCGAGATTTGCAGAAGATTTACATCATGGGATGATATGTGTTTTTACAACTTATAAATGATTTGATTTTAATCTCACTATGGTATTGTGGCATCAATAAAGTCAAAATTTTATTAGTTATTGAGTGTATTTTGATCTATGGCTCCGAGCCAAGTGGGGGAGTCTGTTGAATAGTTGATTGCACGATTATGTGCTGTGTTGGTTCCATTGTGAGGCGTGCGAGTGAATCACTTATGACTCACGGGAATTGAGACCGAGAATGGCCCGAGTAAAGGAAGATTTTGACAAAGGTCATATTATGCTTCATAGAGTAATAAAATCACAGGATGTCTTAAGTGGTTGTTGGTAAAGAATGCTCGGTGCATAGAGTAGGAAGTTTCTTGGTGGTACATGGGGTGAGGTTACATTCTGCTATGTCAGAGTGCTATTAAGTCACGGGTTGTTCGTTTTCTTTTATCAAACTAATTGCGGTCTGAAGAGAGTGGATGACCTACGAGAATAGTTCTAATATGTTCAAGATTATGCATATATCAGTTGGGCAATTTGGAGCCGCATGTATGGTTAGAAATTGGGTTTCATTGGAGGATATCAAGAATTGTAGTATTTTCTATAAATGGTGGGATTCTATGTATCAGTATCAGAAATGTAAAGGTAATTAATTTACATTTGTAAAGAGTCTTTTCAGATAACTATTGTTGGAATGTGGTACTTTTGGGAATATGTAAGGGAGTATTCATCGACTTATGGGTTTCAGAGGGTTATATGCTTGGGTCTCGTATGTAAAGCCTGGGTTGAGGCATTGTGGTGCTACAACAAGAGGGAATATCAAGTTGAGGATGAAAAAGAAGGAAATGTAGATGGATGGAGTAGCTTTATAGTAGAGCGGATCGGTACAATAAGGATATAATTAACTCCTTTTGCGTGTTCAAGGTAATGAGTTCTTTCAGGTATTTAGCAACAATGCTCTTGGGCTTTGATGGCTTGCTTAGCTTGGTCGAGTTAGAAGGATTCAGTCCTAGCATGTTGGATTTGCGCAAATGGAACTCGGAGAGTTATTGATGGTTTTTACGGTGGTTTGGAAATATATATTTTCGATGGGCATGTAGAGCATGTGATGTATAGAGCTTTTTGTTCTAGATGGGGCCAATGGAAAGTACTTGACTAGTCGAGTGCGTAGATGTCTGTGGCTCGGAAGGCAGATAAAGTCTTCATGTTATCCTTAGAGGGTATGGTATATGCGGTATGTTGTGAAGGACCGAGACTTGCATGTGTTAAGTTACAGTTCAGTTCAGAAAGGAAGTTCATAAAACTTTTAGGCAGCTGGTAGCCGCAGATAATCCAGGAAAATGGTACTGCTATTCGAAAGTGATTTGACGAGAGTATATGTTTCAGAAAAAGGGCAATGTGATTAAGTTGATGGCACATCGGTAGTATTGCGGCACTTTCTTGCTAGATCGACTAGTGATAGTCAGGTTGTCTTGGTGGCACAAGGGAAATTTTAGCGTATCTATCATAGAATTATTGGGTATTAAGGTGTGGTATGTGTTTCGACAGCGAAAATGGGATCAGATGTGAATTTATGTGCTATATAGAGTTTGAGACTAGGAGTTCTCATGTTCAAGCTATGTTGTAGTTGTGGATCCGGTGTATTGGAATGACATGGTGACTACTAGTATTTGGAGACCGGGTGGATATTTTGTTGCTTGATATATTAGATCTTGGATGTGATATTAGGTTAGACTGGTCGCCTTCGTGTTGGGATATTTTGGTCTACGACGCTATGGGCTATGCCGGAAAGGCCACATGTTGAGTGGCAAGGTGCATCAGAGTATGTTGCAGTAGAGTGGTCTATGTTTACGAACGAACGGCTGGAGAGGATTGCTTTTCTTGATTGGGACTTCATGATGGATGTCAGTGCAGAGGTTACTATCATTGATTCAGTTCCGGTGTTGAGGGACCTTTTGAATGCGTATCTGGTGACCGGGCATGACACGGGCAAGGTTGTTGATTTTGGTGTCAGGCACCATATCGTAGGGAACCGACAGAGATGAGTAGTTTTGAGAAGTGCTTCAGGATTTCCTTAATAAAGAGTTCGCTGGTAGACCGATGTGGATGCGTGTTCTAGCTTGAGTTGGCCTTTTTGGCCCAAATTGTATTTTTGAGGGATAGGTTAATTTGACCATTATTGAGGTTATCAGTTATCTAGAGAGATCTATGAGTTGCTTTCTATGTTGAGAGACATTATGATTTATTAGTTATGGGCACATATGGTGCGATTCTATTGGGGTTCTTAGTGGAAGTCGAACGGGAAGAGTAATTGGGTGTTGTCTGGTGAATGGCGCATCGGTTATATCCTTTCAGGGTCATGTGGTGTATGCTATTTGCTTCACCGTGTGTATGATGATGGGCTTGGGTTCCATATATCAATTGTACGTGGTTGTCAATTTCGAGCGTAGTGACTCGAGGTGTTTCATTTGGAGCAGTGTTTGGATATGTGGAGGTATGACCTTGCGGGTTAGATTCATATGTTATATTCTATGATGTGAGGTGGTTATTAGCCTTGTGTTGTGGTGGCGTTGGTGAGCTGGAGATACAACTCTTTCATTTGAGTCATTTACATGATTGAGTATGTTCATACCGTTACTTATTGGTGTGTGTATTGTGCTAGTTGTGGCTTAAGCCCCTATTGATATGTCATGTCACCAGAGTGGTGTGTTGGATTAGAGGAGATCGTTAGGATCATTAATAAATACGAACGGATTCGATTTCAGCATGTTGGCAGGTTAATATTGAGGTTCGGCTCGGAAATTGCTATGGTAATTGTCAGAGGAGAAATGGCTTCATGAATGGTTCATATGATAAATGGTTATGATTTATTATGTGTTTCATTTATCGTTGGCAGTATATGAAAGCGTAGGAATGTGATTTAGTTTATAAGAGGCTTTCTATCGCTATTGGGTCGTCGTGGGCAGCTGTTGTGAATAGAAGTTATGGATGCGAACGTTAGAGTTATGTGGTTTATCACGTAATGGCACCGAGGTTGCAGGTATGGATTATTATAGCTTGTTCGGGCTTATTCAAAGTATAGACATGAGATTTTGATCTTGCGGATGATTTCGGTAGTGGAAATGTGGTTCTATGATTTATGGGTGTAATTTCAGTTTCTATGTGTTATCAGACTTATATGAGATAGGGTGATGTGGGATCACCCCTGGGTATATGCTTGTTAAGGTTATTCAGCTATTGGTTGGCTTTTAGAACAACTCTGGGAACGTTCGAGGACAAACGTGTGATGAGGAGGATGTAACGACCCGACCGGTCATTTTGAGATTTTACACTTTGACTGTTTGTTCTCGGGCATATCTTATCCCGAATGATGTATTATGACAGATGTAGATCGTTGGTTTTGGTTTTCACAAAAATCTGTATAAATTTGAATGATTGGAACAAGTTAGGGTGATGTTTTACGATGGGTTGACACATTTGGTTGAGGTCCCGGGGGCCTCGGGGTGATTTCAGATGGTCAAACAGACCAATTCTAGCCTTTGGAAGTCGCAGATTTTCCAGCTGAAGTGTTGCAGAAATTTGGTCATCGTGATTGCGATGGGGCGTCGCGATTGCATAGAGAAAATTGGAAGGGCATGAGGTTTACTCTTCGCGTTCGCGTTATGGGCATCGCGTTCATGGAGAGGGAATTCATTGAGCTTCGCGTTTGCGAGCAGTCATCGCGTTCGCATAGAAGGGGTCTGAGGTCCAGCATGTGTTTGTTCATCGCGTTCGCGGCACAAGGCACACGTTCGCATAGTGTTAGCAGTTATAACTTTGCGTTTGCGAGTGGGGGACCGCGTTCGTGAAGGTCAATTTTTGGCTATGGAATTTTTGAGCATCGCGAACGCGAGAAGGCCCACACGTTCGCATAGAGTAAAAAGTCACCTGGGCAGAATGGTTTTTTTATTATTTCCTTCACGAGCTAAGTTTTATTTCCACCATTTTTAAACATCCTTGAGAGCTTTTGGACGAGAATTGAAGAGGGCTTCGATAGGGATTTATTGGAGGTAAGTCCAATGATCTAAAAATATGATTTAATTCTAGAATCAACTTAGAAATTCATTAAAATTGAGCAAAAAAGGGAAGAGCTAGGGCTTGAATTTTAATATTTCAAATTGGGTTTTGTTGGGTCATTTGAGGTCGGATTTGGGAGTTCTTGGTATGTATAGACTCGTGGCGAGATAAAAAAATCCGTTATTGTGAAATATTTTGAGTTTCGAGAAGTTGACCCGAGTCTCGGATTTTTTGATATTTTTAGATTGTATTCGATTGGTTATTATTCCCTTAGCCTATTTTGACATATTTGTTGTGGTTTTGGTCAGATTCAACACGCGAGGAGGCCGGTTCAAGAGGCAAGGGCATAGCGAGCTAGAGATTTGGCCGGCTTGAGGTGAGTAATGATTGTAAATAATGTCCCGAGGGTTTGAAACCCCAAATTGCACAACGTAGTGCTATATTAAGGTGAGACACGCACTAAATGACGAGCATGAGGTCGTTTACTACTGGGGATTGTGACTTGGTCCATTCTGATTGATGTTTTTACTATGTATTTGATCGAGACTTAATTGTTATCATCATGACTTGGGATTAATGCCATATTTAGGCTTCGTGCCAATTATTTGGACCCTTCGGGGACTTTTATAATTGTTTTCTCACTCTTTTGACTTACTATTTAAACTCAATCCTATTGATTTATACTGTTTTACAAACTCAGCCACCTTTTACTTGATTTTGGGACTTAAAAATGATATTTCAATGTTGTTTGGGCATAGCAGTATCATTTTACTAATGCTAGAGGGGTTTGTGTTGATTTTCATACTGATTGAGGCCGAGAGCAATATGTGAGGATATGCTCAGTGATGTGAGAAGGCTTTTAGGCCTTATGAGTGATGTGAGAAGGCTTTTAGGCCTTATGTTGATATGAGAAGGCTTTCAGGCCTTGTGTTGATATAACGGTTGGGCGGTAAGAGGACCCTCAAGAGTCTGCACACTTACAGTTAGCGTAGATACCCATTTGATATGAGAGTGAGCCCGAAGTCCTGATATTATGATAAGTGACTTATACTGAGCCCGAGGGACTGATACTGTTATGAGAGATTGATACTGAGCCCGGAGGGAAAGTTCCTATATGTATTTCATCTGTTAAATTATCTGTTTTACCGGTTTTAAAAGAGAGTTATTTGATACTTCACTGCTTTACTGCTTAACTGATTTTACTACTTTATGATAGCATTTCTTTGTGCCTTTATGAGATTTTATGATTTCAACCATTATTTATACTTGTTACTCACTAGGTCAGAGTACTCACAGTACTCCCTGCACCGTGTGTGCAGATACATGCATAATGGAGTCCATTTCTGAGCACTGAGCTTCCCGGTTCAAACGCTTATTGGAGATTTCGAGGTAGCTGTCAATGTCCACATGCCCGAGTCTCTCCCTATCTTGTCATTTATATTTATTTTAGATGTTGTCATACTGGATTCTGTACTTCATATACTTGCATTGGATTCTCCCTAGTGGCTCATGACTTGTAACACCCCAATTTCGGGCTGTCTCGGGATGGTTTCTCTATTTACTTGTTTAAATTCCGAATTTATGACTATGTTACTTATATGAGACCCATTTATTCTAATTAACTATTAAAAGAGGTGTTTTTATTCTGTTGGATGGCCTTGTCTTCACGAGAGGCATAATCACTATCGGGTTCGGGAATTGGGTCGTGACAGTTGATGTAGGTGTTGGTGTCCTATAGTTTCAACTTTGTGCAGTGTGTCCTATTCTGCCATAAATGGTGCATAGAGTCCCCACTCCTTCATAGATCATAGCCTAGTTATGGTCTCCTATTAATACCGATATTTCTACTAGGGTTTCCAATGGAACTTGAATACAAATACGGGCATATCTTCCCCTTAGGGTAGAGGATGTACATTGGTCTATCCTTAGGATTTTACCTAGCTTCCTCCCAACTTTCTCCAGGATATCCTGGTCATAGAACTTTGTTGATAATTGAGGTAGCCGTATCCATATGGCAGTATATGTAAGAGTGGCTTCTTGAGGAACAAATTTTGGTTCCCATTTACGTACGGATAGGAAGTTTCCAGAGATGAACCATAGTCCTAGGTGTAGAGCCTTAGCCAAACTCTCTTTTAAACTAAATTTAATTATATGAAAGTACCACCCTAGGTCAATCAAGATAAACTGTTCGGATGGCTTCCAAAGGTCGTTTAGTTTAGATCTAAGGAGATGGTGAGGCATTTTTTGCTTGAAAACTTTGATAATCACCGAGTAGCGCCATGGAAGGTAAAGACGCTCTTTGTCATCTTGTGAGAGTGGAATTGAACCCTCAATGTTCTTCCCTTTGTCCAGATTTTGAATTGGTTGGTGATCTATTTCATAGTAGTTGGTTTGGTTGCTCGTTGGTTTGTCTAAGAGCATTTCCTCATATAGGAGTGATGAGGTAATTCTACCTCCATTTGGCTGTGCTTATCTGGGGGTTCCGGTGGGAGTGGTGGCTTAATCGGAGGGAGATCCATAGTATGGGAATAGAACTTCTAAGCTAAGAGTTGGTTGGGAGAGAAAAAAAGGACCGATGTGGGTTGCTTATACATGTATTGTTATTTCATATTATACTAGGTATAAATAAACAATTGAATTACCGTATAAAATAATGCAAATGTTTTATACGAAAATTAAAAATGATAACTAAACGCATAACAATTGTTTTCAAATCATAGGAGCAAGTGGCAAGAAAATTTTCCTCCAACTGATATGAATCTAAAATGTGGAAGATAGAGAAACTAGAGAGAAAAGATGAAATTTGAAAATAGACCTTATAAAGTAATAATTGAAAAATAATTGATAAAGATCAATCGCCCAATTATTCCATAACAAAGTGAACATAAGCTATTGGAATATCTTCAAGTGGAAGTTGTGTTATTCCACTTGAAGAACACACCTTGAATAAAGTTATTATCAACTATAACAAATCATTGTTATACTTCTCAAAAGAGTATTCATCATTCATTAAAGCAGTCTTCTCTAAAATGAACGACTCAATGCCTATTTATACTAGAGTAGGTATTTGGCTAAAAATGACCTAAATACTCCAAAGCTAATCCTAACGAACTAAGTGTGGTCAACTTATTACAAGTATAACCTCCAATTACATATATTCTTTAATTGATGGCAAATTACATACATAGGCTCCCAATTGCGAAAGTAGTGACCAGTTAACATCCAAAGCATGTGATGGCTATCTTGGACATATCATCCTCCGCTGCTTGAAAGGAATTCGTCCTCGAATTCGAACTTCATAAAATATGGAAAGGAATGAATACAAGTATAATTGATCATCAAGGGGCAAATATATGCATGGCAATAATAAAAAGGGAAGTGCTCATTCATTCTGTTGGGTACTACTACTGCCAAAGTCAAGGGAATAGCCACTTACCTTCATGGCTTTTGAAAGTCCAAAATAAGCACTAACCAATGAAATATATCACTCTTGCTCTGGATAAGCATTGAAGTTTCATAACCTTTTGTTGGACCAAAATATTAGCTTCAAGCATCTATGTCTCTTGTGATTTTCCGTTTGATGATCATTCACAAAGAATTTCAAGACATTAGTGAAGCCACCTCGGGAAGATTTATCAGTCACTACTTTTCTCCATTAAAATCACTATTTTCTTTGCTTCCATTACTGCTCTTAGAAAAACTCGTTGGTGATTTTCCATTGGGTTGGTTCTCTTTTCTTTCTTTATGCAATGGCTCATAGGTTGCTGCACTTTGAAACCACACCCCAATTATTTGGTCGTATATCAACCTTTCCACTACTGTCCACCAAATCCCCCTTCACGTTTTTTTCTTTTTTCTTTCTCAAAACGAAATTAGAAAGCGTCTATCACGACCCATTTTCTGAATAAGCCGGGACCAACACTCTATCACTAAATATGACCAAGCGAACCATCTCTGTTTATCAAATCTATTATAACTCCAAACTTTATATGCAACAAGAAAATACTCCAACCAAATACTTTTGATCAATTTAAATATTTAAATAAATCAACTCCAAAATTTTATTCGTAGTAACTACTGAATTACTGCTAAGTTATTATCAAATACACCTGAATCTTAACCCAATGACTATGTTTATGAAGCATTTACTGATAACTGACACACTGTTCGGGACTTGAGATTTCTTGGCTAGTTCTCTAAGTAAACGAAGAAATAACTAAATAAATATCACTCTAAGAAATACTCCACGAACAAAAGTGTAGCTCGCCAATAGTACTAGAAGATAAGGAAGTCCTAATCAGTAGCCTGCTCGCCTGCAAAACCGATTCTTACATTGTACCGCAGACCAACATAGGTTCCCAAAAGAGAGCGTCAGTACCATCCATTATACTCAGTGAATCTCAACAACAGGGGATAAAGCTTTAGTAACATATAAATTACGAGTAAAGGTTCTAAATGCATGTAAAACATAAAACTTATAAGAATAATTCTAAAATAATTGCATAATAGAAATTTATGAATATTCTAAAAGAAGTTTTTTCCTTTTTCTTTCTTATAAAAAAATATTTCATTTTATACTTTGAGAGTTCCAACTATCCTGACTTAATTCTGTTTCAGTCAGCGTTGATCGGCACGGGTTCAAACCCAACCTGAACGAATAGACCCAATCCACGAGGTGCCAATCGCTTCATAGCTCTCAGCGCTCATGTATCATACCTTAGCATGACTAAATAAATTCTCGGCAACGAGACCCTCGGCTCGTATGCTCTCTACTTTGAAACAAGTAGTATCAGGAAGTCAACGCCTTGGTCAGGACCCTCGGCCTGGACGATGGCCTCTTCTTAGAATAAAGGATACTCCCAAAAATCTTTTTTTTTCTAAAACTTATTCTTGTGACTTTTTATGTCTAGATCTTTTCTTTATAGAACATCATGTACATGCTCATGCTGGTATCCTTAAATGTAACGCATGGCGTGAGAATAAAGTAAAAATGTAAAATTATTTCTAAAGATTCTTGTTTCTTCATAAAGTTTCAACATGAAAATAGCATATAAGAATAACATAAAAATCTAAAAATTTATATACGTATATCATAATAAATTATCTAAACTTTTACTTGAAAAATTCTAAGTTAATAGGTATTCACTAACTCCAATGAAGTAAAATAAACTCTTTTAAGCAATTCATTAAACATCTTGTACGCGCGATTTTGTGAGTTAAACCACTTTAGTAAAGGGTTGTATCAACTCACCTCAAAACTTCTCGAGCCAATACATAGACCTCAGTCTAATTTATAACCGTCAAATAATTGATTCTATAATAAGTGATGCAGTTTAATTAATTTTAAGATCTCACACCTAATTATAGAAATTATTGTTGATATAAAGGAATAAGAGAATTAACTATTCACTTCTCAACAATTACCACTGTAGGATAACTGATAATAAAAAATTTTACATACCCTAGTTCAAGATAAATGAGTTGTGAAAAACCCTATATTTTCTTTCGTGCAAATTTTTGGCTGCCTTCATTCGTGATTCTGTGCATTTGTGTTCTGCTCTCTCTAAGGCGCTAAGCCTTTATTTGATCCCTTCCAACCTTTAAGTGACTTTCTTTCTGATTAGTTGCTTTCTCTATTATTTTATTTTTTTATCTTTTTATTTTGTTTTTATTTAATTAATAATTAATAATACCCACTTTTAAATATTGCTAATATTAAAATTATTAATATTTCACTAATTGTATATTCAATTATTTATAAATAGAGAAGTAACTGAAAATTCAATCACAAGCATTTAAATCTGTAATAGAAGTATAATTTGGGATAAAAATTAATAGTTAAATTTTATATTTAGCATGTCTTGAAACTTTTATAGTTTTGAGGAGTGTTACAATCTTCCCTCCTTAGAAACACTCATCCTCGAATGTTACTAGGGTCTTATTCTTAAGCTAACAATCGTTCCTTAATCCTTGAACCTCTTAATTTTTCTTAGCACTACTCACTCTTCCAAGAGACTCAAAATTTTGGCTAACTCCCTAAATTTTTAAAAATTTTGGTAGAGTTTCCCTTGTAAATTGGACTATCCAAAATTATTCCTATCACAAATACCACAACCACATCAACAATAACCAAATATACCATAACAAGGCATTCATGGGCACCATATTCAGCTCATAAATTAATAACTCACACTCCTGCAAGTAGGTACCACAATAATTAATAACAATCCAAAGCACAACAATTCTAGCACAAGTAAATTACTTTAATGAATTAAATATACTATGTCATAAACTAATTACTACAACAACTAAGTATAATCTAGGACGGACAGAAACACTTGCTAATTTGTATTTAATAAATGAAATATAAATGTCAACAAAACTTAGGTTCACATACCTTTTTTCTCAAATAAATACGGATATTTCTTTCTCATACCTTCCTTGTCCTTCCACGTAACCTCTTTTGAATCATGATTACTCCACAAATCTTTTACTGATGCAAAATCTTTGGTTCTCAACTTTCTTACTTGCCTATCGAGAATTTCTATAGGTACCTCTTTATAAGTCAAGCCTTCTTTAATTTTTATGGTATCGACAAGTATTATATGCGACTCATCATGAATGTACTTTCTAAGCATATACACATGAAAGACAAGGTCTAAGTTTCCTTTTCTTACCAAACCTTATAACTCCTTTCATTGGTGAAACTTTCAAAAACACCTTATCACCAACCATGACTCTAACTCATGATGCATCTTGTTAGAATAAGACTTTTGACAACTCTAAGCCGATTTCAGGCTTTCTCTGATTAACTGAACTTTCGCTAAGGCCTCACAAATAAACTCTGGACCAATCAACGGTACCTCTGCTGGTTCAAACCAACCCACTGGAAACCTACATCTCCGCCCATATAATGCTTCATAAGGAGCCATACCAATGCTGGCCTGATAGTTGTTATTGTAAGAAAATTCTATAAGTGGCAAGTGATCATCCCAATTACCTCCAAAATAACACGCGCGCGTAACATATCTTCGAGAGTCTGAATGGTCCTTTCCGCCTGACTATCGATCTGTGGATGGAAAGCGGTGCTCAAATTGACCTTGGTACCCAATATTTTCTAAAGTGCTTGCCAAAATACACTATGAACTGAGGTCCTTTCTTAGATATGATTGAAACTAGAATACCATGAAATTGGGCTATTTCTTTGATGTACAACTGCGCATACTACTCTGCGGAATCTGTTGTCATTATTGGTAGGAAATGCACGGACTTTTTCAGTCGGTCTACAATTGTCCAAATTGAATCATGCTTATTGCATGTGTGAGGTAGACCTACCACGAAATCCATAACAATCATCTCTCATTTCCACCTTGGTATCTCTATATCTTGAGCTAGGCCACCAGGCCTTTAATGCTCGGCTTTGACTTTCTGGTAATTCAAACATTTAGCCACATGATTTGCTACTTGCTTCTTCATGCCTTTCCATAAATACAACTCTTTCAAGTCTAGACACATTTTGGTAGCACCTGGGTGGATAGAGTACCTCGAACTCTGAGCTTTTTCCATTATGTCCTTCCTAAGACCATCTACATCAGACACACATAACCGATCATTCAACTTTGAAACTCCATCACTTTCTAGAGTGAAAGCAATGAATTCTTTGTTTCTAACTCTTTCTTTTAACCTCACTAAGTATGGATCTTCATCTTGATAAGCCATAACATGCATAACTAGAGAAGATTACTCTAAGCCATAAGCAATTATACCCCCTTCTTCGGTCTCATCCGGTCTAATTCCATCATCTGCCAATTTTCGAATTTCTCGACCAAAGTTTGCCTTTGCACTGCAGGATGGGCCAAGACACCCATTGACTTCCTACTAAGTGCATCTGCTACCACATTTGCTTTGCCCGAGTGATAAAGGATATTGATGTCATAATCTTTCAATAGCTCGAGCCACATTCTATGTCTCAAATTTAATTCATTTTGCTTGAAAATGTACTGGAGGATTTTGTGATCCGTAAACACTTCAGAATGCTCACCATAAAGGTAGTGTTGTCATATCATTTAATGCAAACACCACTGTTGCAAGCTCCAAGCTCCAAGAATAAGCAATAACTTTTCCATTTTGCATAAGGACACAACCAAGACCAACTCTAGAGGCATCACAATACACCGTAAACCCACCTGAACATGTCGGCAAGATTAATACAGGTGCAGTGGTCAGCCTCTTCTTTAACTCTTGAAAACTCTACTCATAAGCGTATGACCACTAAAACTTAACTGCTTTCTGAGTCAACTTAGTTAATGGAGCTGTAAGTGAGGAAAACCCATCTACAAACCTTTTATAGTAGCCAGCTAACCCCAAGAAACTTCTGATTTCGGTTGGTGTTGTCGGCCTTGGCCAGTTTTAACTGCCTCATCCTTCTAAGGGTCTACTTTTATGCCTTCCCTAGATACCAGGTGGCCTAAGAATTCCACTGAATGCAACCAGAACTCACATTTTGAAAATTTGGCATAAAGCTCATTCTCCTTCAAGATCTGCAAGGATATTATGAGGTTTTCTGCATGATCTTCCTTGCTCATAGAGTACACCAAAATATCATCTATAAACACAATAATAAAGGTATATAGTAATGGATTTAAAACTATGTTCATGAGGTCCACGAATGCAGCTGGAGCATTTGTCATCCCGAAGGACATCACTAGAAATTCATAGTGCCCGTAGCAAGTGCGAAAGGCTATTTTAGATATATCTTCTTCCCTGATTCTCAACTGATGGTACCCCGACCTCAAGTCTATTTTTGAAAAGTACTTTTCACCCTTAAGTTGATCAAATAAATTATCAATTCTTGGCAGTGCGTACTTGCTCTTAATGGTAACTTTATTTAACTGCCGATAGTCGATGAACATTCTGAAAGACCCATCTTTCTTCTTGACAAACATGACCCCGGGCACCCCAAGGTGAAACACTCAGTCTGATGAAGCCCTTGTCAAGAAGGTCTTTCAACTGTTCTCTTAACTCATTAAGTTCTGCTGGAGCCATCATATAAGGAGGTATAGATATGGGCCGAGTGCCTGTCATGAGATCAATGCCAAAGTCTATGATTCTTTCGGGAGGAAGTCCGGGAAGGTCATCTGGGAAAACTTCTGGAAATTCTCTAACAATTGGCACTGACTGAAGAGCTGGTGGTTCTAATTTTGGATTAATGATGTGAGCCAAATAGGAGATACACCCATTACCGATCATTCGTTGTGCCTTAAGGTAAGAAATAAACTTACCTACAAGCGATGCTGAACTACCCTTTCACTATAATACTTACTCATTTGGAAATTTAAACATGACTATCTTGGCATGACAATCTAACATGGCATAGCAGGAAGATAACAAATCCATACCCATGATCATATCGAAATCTACCATTTCTAATTCTATGAGTTCGGCCTTGGTGTTGCGGCCTTGGACTGAAACTATACAACCTCTACAGACTCTTGTGACTCTCACTGACTTAACAACCAGAGTAGATACTAGTAATGGCTCACTAAGTTATTCTTGTTCTAGCCCGAGGTTAATTGCAAAGTATGGAGTCATATATGAAAACGTTGAACCTGGATCCATTATGGCATAAACATTACGAGAACACAATAAAAGTATACATGTAATAACTTCTGCAGATGCCTCTACACTCTGGCGATCAAGTGTACCAAACAAATGGGGTTGTCCCCCTACCTGAGTAACTCAATCTGCATCTCTGCCTACCCCATGCCAGTCTGATTATAAGAACCATGGGCCTAAGGTTGTACAACCGTAGTAGTTGAGGAACTAGAAGGACAAGTTGATCCACCACTGAATTTACGTTGCAACTTTGGGCAGTTGGCCTTTATATGACCAATGTCTCCACAATGATAGCAACCATCAAACCCGAGCTTGCACTAACCTAATGTTGCCGCTTACATGTTCCATAAAGGCCTTGTTGGTGTAAATGTTGTTCAGCATAACTCTGGTGATAACTAGGGATCTTGATTCATTTTATACTCTTTCTTGCTTATACTTTGATTAAATATTCATAAAAAATAGTCTCAAAAGGCTCACAAGTTGTGCTTGATTGCATGTTTGATCAGAAAAGTGACAAAATGTCAAAGATCAGCTTAAAAGGAGTGAAACTTGCACAAGTGCCAAAGACAAAACAAATCTCAGATAGAACCGGCCCAGTGCATCCGCACACCACTTTGTACGGTCTGCACTAGGAGATTCAGAGAGGTCAAACTTAAGGCAAAGAGGTAGTACGACAGCACTAGATTTTGTGCAGTCTGCACTGAAGGCAATGAGGCCGCACTACCATTCTGTGCGGTCCGCGGAGCCTAGATTCGGAGAAGCTACAAAATGAAGTTTTCAAGCCAATGCGGTCCGCAGTCGAGTTTGAGCGGACCGCACTAGAAGACTCTGCGGCCGCAGTCCATTCTGTGCAGTCCACAGAGCCTGAGTTCAGAGAGTGAGATTTTGAATTCAAGAGCCTAGTGCGACCGAACACCATTTTGTGCGGTCCGCAAAAACCCCGCAGGGGAATTTTTTTCCATATTTTTCAGCTTAGTATAAATAGAATCTTTTTCCATTTTTAGGGTATCAGATATTGTAATAGCTTAGCTTCGCTCGTGGGTCAACTTTTCTTAGCTATTTTGGGAAACTTCAACTACATTTCATCATTGAATCTTTGTATTTAGCTTAGCAATTATTTAATATGTGTTTATCTTCTTCTATTTCTTGTTTTTTCTTTTTTGAATATGAGTAGCTAGACCCCATAGCTAGGGTTGTGGCTCAACCTTAGTATAGGTAATTGATGGGTCTTGCATTTTAGGGCTAATTTGACTATGAGTGTTTGATATTTGGGTTAATTTCATGGTTAATTGTTGAATTAGTGGTTTCAAACACTAGTTTGTGTTTTAGTTGATTAGGGCTCTACTTGAGAAAGAGAGTCTAAGTCTCTGGAATTGATCCAACAAGGAATTGGGGCGTACTCAAGAGATTGATAGCCCCAATTAAAAGGTTCAACCTCGAGAGAGTAATACCCGACTTGAACCCTAGTTGCTTATGCAAATTTGCATACCCAATTAGTCTTGAGAAAGTCAATTGGGCAAAGTCACTTGAACCACCGAGAGGTGTAGAGTGGGTAAAGTAGTGCAACAGTTATATCATACTCCCCAATCATCTCAATTGTGCCTTAGTTTCAGGTACCCGTCAATTGCCCACATAGACGGATTTCACTACCCTAGTGCCCTTTAAACTATTTGAAAAACCAGTAGCATTTAACTCTTAGATTAATTTACAATTTGTAGTTTGTTAAAAGTAGAATTGTAAAGAAAACCCCAAAAATGATGAGAAGTGTAATGCAGAACATATACGCAATCCTAAACTAAATAGATACTTGACTCCAATTCTAGCTCTCTGTGGATATCGATCCCGACCCAAAACCGAATAAAAGCTATTGCGGCCCTCTCTTGCTACTTATTACTAGTGCTGAGTTGGAAGCGATCATATGGCTATGTGAGGATGATGTATTAAAATTCTAATTCTGGCAAGACTGGTTTCCATTGCTCTGAGTACGTCTGAAGAAAGACCCACCACCTAACTAATGATTGGATTGAGCTGGTGCAAATGACTCCTTATTAAAGGAATCCCTTCTACCTCCATTGGATGTACCATTGAACCTACCCGTTGTCCGGGCTTTCTTATTATGATATTTTTTCTATCTCCTTTGTTGTCTGTCTTTTTCTAAGTGCTTGGCGAATCCCAGAATAGAGGAGAAGGCTGTCATCCCTACCGCAATAGCTGATGTTGTATATTTAATGTGGTAAGCCAGAACGCCAACAAACCTACGAATATTTACTTTTTCTGTCTTAACCATATGAGGAGCATGCTTAACTAACCTTATGAATTGTATGTAGTACTCTTGCACACTTTTATTCCCTTGTTTGATATGTTCGAACACTTTAGCCATAGCTTCCTTTCCTCTTTCGGGATAAAGTTAGCCATGAATGCCCCTTTGAATTCTTCCCAAGTAGGTGGACCATCATCTTCATCTCTTTCCTTTTCCCAAATCTCAAACCAAGCGCCAACCACATCTCTAAGCTGGTAAGCACCCAGCTCCGCAGCTTCATTATCAAATGCTTTCATCGCTCGGAGGGATTTCTTCATACCCTCCATCCACAACATTGGATCTTCATCAACTATAGAACCATGGAACACTGGAGGGTCTAAAAAGAAAATAGGAATAAGCAAGCTTTCAGGTCGATCCTATAATAGACGAAGGGGAGAGAGAATAAAAGAATACCTGTAAAGCCATGGCGGTGACTCTTCGTGAAAGCTTCGCATCGATCACGGTGTTGAGGACACTCTCAGGGGCAGTGCATAACAGGGTAAGGGCCGACGCACCCTTCTCGATGTTTAGAAACAAGTTGTAAGCCCCCGAAATTGTAATATGATGGTCGAACTCATCTGTCTTCATCTCTACATGGGTATGCCCACCCACAAACTCATCTACATCCTCTTAGGCAGTGTCGGAGCCCGACTCTGCCTCCTTGCCTAGTCGTTCGACGTTAGTCGATGGCCCCCCTTCAACGGCCCGCACTAAACCAACAATGGGCATTACTTCCACATAGGCAGGTATGTTGTACTTGACACAGATATCGTCTAAATGCTTGTGCTGCGATTGGGAAATCACCGGAGCCGGAACGTGTGAATCCTTGTTGAAATCGCTTCTAGACAAAGGATTCTTCGGCAATAGGGCTTCCACCGTAAGAAGATTGATGTCCTCTCCCTCATCCATCTCTCCACCATAGGAGCGAGGTGGTACTTTGATAGAGCAGCCGCCAGAATCCTCTCATCATTTCGGTGAGGTTTGACATGATTTCAGTAAAAGAAAAGTAGTGCACAACAATTTAGTGCAGAAGAAGGGAATTCTCGATTAAGGGCGGAAGCACAGGAATGTAAAACTGAAAACGGAAGGGTTGGAATGCTCTTACAGATGACCAAAGTTTGAATTGAATCAAAACCTGGTTGGGTGGCATCGAAAACGAGGCGTCTGACTTTAAATCAGCATGGGAAACCAAGCGGCAGATTATCTGTTTTCCTGGCTCGAAAATAGGTGCCATGATGACGCATGCGAGCACTGATGTCATACAAGGGAAGGAATTTCATTTCGATGTTTTGACAGTTATAATTGTTCTCCCACTGATCATGTCATCCTCCATTGACAAGTTAAAATCTCCCTGAACAGAGGCGTCGATTTTGCCCATCAAGGACACACCTCAATGCGACCCCGACGAGCGAAGGGACTAACTGTATGGGGTCGATTTGACCAATCACGTCCCCGAGTCAGCACGACCGACCGTTGACTATATGCGAGTCGTGGCAAGAAGACGACTTAAGGGTAATGAGAGGAATGACTTCATAGTCTCCTCGTCCCCCAATGTGATGTACATTAGATCTGACTTGTTATACTTAGACAGGGATCCCCTACTATATATAGGGGATCCGAACTATGTAAAAGACATATCTTTTTTAGGAAATATACAATCTCTCTTGCTCTCTCTTCTCTCTAAGAATTTCTCTCTCTTTTCTTTCATCTACTGATGTTGTTAATCCGATCATCGAACATATTCTAGGGTTTATTATCTTTGATTACGATGTACCCATTCATTTTATTTCATTGATTTGCTTAAAGAGTGTTTAATAACTTCTGAGCCAAACAGTAATATTGCACAAACTGAAAAAGATGTAGAGGCAAAATAAATAAAATTCTACCATAATCTACTAGGCTATGCTACTCGATGGCTGCCGGTTGTACAACTTGATGTTTTTCAGGAAGGCCATAGGCTAAGCAGAGTCCAATAATTTCATTTAGTGCCGAGAAGGTTAGCGAGGTTCCTGCTATGGTGAAGTGAAAGATCTTTCACTATAGTGGGAAGAAGACAGGTGGGAACGAGCGGAGCGAGAGCAAAGCAAGTTCCAGTGGTGGGTTGTCTTCCTGGTCCCATTGAAATCTTTTTCATGGTATGGAACTCACTTCATACCTGCAACAGAGTCAAAGCTGCGGTAATACTGACTCTCCTGGTCAATGTGACTGCAGAGAAGATATACAATGCCATGAAGGATATTGATAATCAAAAGGCCCCATGTTTTGATGGGTTTATTGCAATTTTTTTAAAAAAACTGGCAGATTATTGAAGAGGAAGTTACTGATGTTGTGGCAGAATTCTTTTATCAGTTACCCTGTACAAGCCCATCAATTGTACCTCAATGACACTTGTGCCTAAAGTAAGGAATTCTCTCACTGTGAAAGAACTTAGGCCCATATCATGTTGCTCTGTGCTATACAAAATCATATCTAAGGTTTTACTAAGAGAATGCAGCTAGTTATGGATGAATTGATAGAGCACAGTCAAGCCGCGTTTGTGCCAGGCGGAGTTATCACTGATTGCATTATTCTGGCGCATGAACTTATCAAAGGTTATGTCCGAAAAGGCATTTCTCCCAGATGTATAATTAAAATTGATATGCAAAAGGCATACGACTCTGTCGAATGGTCTTCATTGAGAAAGAATTGCATTTTCCCATAAAGTTCATTAGGTGGATAGTGACTTGCTTGAAGTAAGTTTCTTATTCAATTAGCATTAATGGTAAACCTAGTAGTCCTTTGACAACAAAGAGGGAAATTAGACAAGGGGATCCAATGTTCCCTTATTTGTTTGCACTTATGATGGAGTATTTAGGAAGATTTCTTAAGAGAATGACCAAGAATCCCACATTCAAGTTCCACCACTAGTGTACTAAACTCAAGATTACTCAACTAGGATTTGCTGACGATCTGCTTTTGTTGTTAATGCTGATAAGTTTTATGTTCAATTATTGCCTAAATGCTTTCAGGATTTCACAAAGGCCTCTGCGCTTATTGCTAATAACATAAAGAGTTCTGTCTACTTTGGTAGTGTCAATCATGTACGAACAACAAATACTAGATCTGCTTGGATACTCAAAAGGGATTATCCCAATTAGATATTTGGGGGTTACTTTGAATTTCAAAATATTATCTATCATACAGTGCCAACCTTTAATGGACACAATGCTGGGAAAGATTACTAGTTGGACCAATTGTAGAGACGTGGAATAAGGATGCAATATGCAAACAGTTGTGGAATCTATGTAAGAAAAAGGATAGGCTTTGGGTACTCTGAGTTCATACTTATTAAGGAAGAAGTAATCCTTATGGAAAGCTAAATGTATCCAAACCTCTTGGCTCCTACAGAAAATTATGAAAGCAAGTAATTATATTATTCAGGCTGGGCTATGTATACAAGATCTAATCAATACTAACTGGTATTCTATCAAGAGGTTTTATCATAAATTAAGAGGGGAGTTTCCTAAGGTCTATTGGAAGAGGCTGGTATGTAACAATTATGGCACGCAAAGTGGATCTTTATCTTAAGATTAGTTGATCATGGAAGTCTGTACATTAGGGACAGACTAATACGATGTGTATATCTATTGCAACATTTTCTCTGCGTAACTTAGAAGCTGAAAGTGTCCCACATTTATTTTTTCAATGTGTAACATCTGCTGAGATTTGGCAAGACTGCTACAATGACAATGTGTATACAGACAACCAATGGGATTGGATGAGGAGCTAGCTTGGACTGTAGCTAACTTCAATGGCAAGTGTGCTATGCTGAAATCTACAAAATGTCCATTGCAGGTTGTGTCTATTATATTTGGCAGGAGAGAAACCGGAGAATATTCCAAAATAAGCGGAGGAGCACTTTTGGTATCATCAAGTTGATAGTGCAAGAAATATTTTATAAGGGCAATATGAAACCACATTTGTCTAGGAGGTTGGGTAGCCTGAATTATTATCCTTAAGCAATAGAGAAAAGTGAGCATAATGGCTGTAGGAGTGGAGCTTGATGGGATGCAGTAGGAAAGATAGAGGCAGAGGGCTAGGACTATGTCTAGCTTCAGTGTTTCTTTTATTTTTTTCCTCTTGAGCTATACATATTCTTACTTGGTAAATAAAAGTATTTAATTACCAAAAAAAATTAATTATAATTTTTATAAATATATTTCAGGGAAATTTTAGTGATATACTAATAATTATTCTTATCGGATTCTTCTCTTCCTTTTCTTGTCGCAAACTTGAATTGTCCACGGAAATATAAATTCAAAAATATTATTGAGATTTTTAGACATGTTTTGGTTGGTATATGTTCATAAAGTCGTTTGCTTTTGCAAGTGTTCTTTCATTATTCTCAAAGGGATAAACAACTATATTTGTTGAAATTGTCAACTATCCCATATCGGTTGGGAAGTGAGTTTGGTGGGAATTTTTTCCTATAAAAGAAGGTCTAATGTTTAGTAAACACACCTCTTATTTGCCTTCTCATCTGTTTAAGGCATTTGTTTATTCTCTCTTTAGTATTATTTCACTTGTATTTTTGGAGTGGAATAAAATATTGGTTGTGTTTGAGGAAGTAGGCAATTTTTCCGAACCTCGTAAATTCTGGTATTCCTTTTACTGTTGCTTTATTGTCTTATTTATTATTTGGTGGCTGTCATATTTTTTGGTATAGTAGTTGTGACTCATTCACACTATATACATTTGGCCTCACGCAACAATTGGTATCAGAGCCAGGTACTGTCTAAGTATGCTCTGTGGATTGCAACGTAGTCTAATCTTCCACTTTAGAAAAGATTTATCTTGGTAGCTGAGTTAAGGTTCTGTCTGAGTATGCTTTGTGGTTGCAGCTTAGTCTGATCTTCTACATCAGAAAGGAAATAATCTTGATTTGTGTCGTCAGCTATTAAATAATATATGTGTCAAAAATGGGAGACAGTAAATATGAAGAATCTACATCAAGTGTCAGCAATACGTCATCATTGGCATCTTCGCTTATGACAAGAATTGTATAAAATGCAAAATTTATGGTAGAAATTTTTGACAGGTCCGAACATTTTGGAATGCGGTAAGGCGGGGTACTAGATGTCCTTTTTCAACAAGGGATGGATCTTTACATTGAAGAAAAGAAATCAGATGTTATTGGAGAAGAAGATTGGAAAATTGTCAATCGTGTTGCTTGCGGTACCATTCAATCTTACCTTGTTAGAGAGCAGAAATATACATACACAAAGAAAACTTCTACAAGTAAATTATGGAAATCACTGGAGGATAAATTTTTGAAAAAAATAGTCAAAATAAATTGTACATGAAGAAGAGACTGTTTCATTTCACATATGTTTGTGGTATCACGATGAATGAACATATCACCGGTTTCAATAAGTTGGTCAGATATTTGCAAAATATGGATACAACTTATGATGATGGTGACTTGGCCTTGATGTTGTTGGCGACACTTTCTGATGAGTACAAGCACCTTGAAACTACTTTACTCCATGGAAATGATGAAGTTTCTCTCAGAGAAGTTTGTTCGACTTTGTACATCTATGAACAAAGAAAGCAAGAAAAACATAAGGGCGGAGAAGGAGAAACACTGTTTGTAAGGGGTCGTCCTCAAAATCAAACGAGGAAAAATAAAGGAAGATCTAAGTCAAGATCTAAACCCAGCAAAGATAAATGTGCCTTTTGTCGAGAAAGGGGCACTGGAAGAAAGACTGTCCGAGGTTGAAGAATAAGGCCAAACATAACAATGGAAAGGCCATTATGGATTCAAATGTAGCTGATTGTGATGATTCAGATTTCTCATTAGTAACAATAGAGTCATTAACATCATCAGACATATATTTGATGGACTCGGCTTGTAGATGCGTCCCAATAGGGACTGGTTCGTGGAATTTCAAGACAGAGAATATGGAGTCATCCACACAGTGGATAATAGCCCTCTTACCTCATATTGAATTGGTTCAATACGACTAAGGAACTATGATGGAATGATCAGAACATTAACAGATGTTTGATATGTACCGGATTTGAAGAAGAATCGCATCTCTGCGGGAGCCCTAGAACCAAAAAGGTTCAAAATCATTGCAGAAAATGAAGTGATGAGAGTATGCTCTGGTGCACTAGTGCTAATGAAGGAAAATAAGAAGAACAATAACATGTACCGCTATCGTGGTAGTACAGTTATTGGGACAACAACAGTGATGTCCAGTGACAACAAAGAGGCAGAAGCAACCAGGCTATGACACATGCGCTTGGGACATGCTGGAGGAAAGTCCTTGAAAACTCTATCAGATCACGGATTGTTAAAGGGAGTAAAGGCTTGAAACTTGGAGTTTTGCGAGCATTGTGTCAAAAGGAAATCATATAAGGGATAAATTTGGTACAACAATCCATAATATTAAAGGCATTTTGGATTATGTGCACTCTGATGTTTGGGGTCCTTCCAAAACACCTTCATTGGGTGGGAAGCACTATTTTATAACCTTTGTTGATAATTTTTCCCAAAGATTATAGGTGTATACAATGAAGAGCAAAGATGAAGTGTTGGGAATTTTCCTCAAATAGAAGACGACGGTGGAGAATCAAACAAGCAGGAGGATCAAGTGTACTCGCACAGACAATGAAAGTGAATACAAAAATGATCATTTCAATAAGATTTTTGAAAATGATGGCATCGTCCGACATTTCACTGTCAGACATACACCACAATAGAATGGAGTGGCCGAACGCATGAACCGGACCTTACTGGAGAAGGTACGATGTATGTTGTCCAATACTGGCTTGGGAAAAGAATTTTGGGCTGAGGCAATTACATATGCATGCCACCTCATTAATCGTCTACCATATGTTGCTATTGATGGCAAGACACCATTAGAAAAATGGTATGGAAAGCATGCTGCAGATTATGACTCTTTGTATGTATTTGGATCAACTGCATATTATCATGTGGCGGAGTCAAAGTTGGATCCAAGAGCAAAGAAGGCTATTTTTATGAGAATTACTTCTGGAGTCAAAGGATATCGCTTATGGTGTCCTATGAAAAAGAAAGTAATATTCAGAAGGGATGTTACCTTCGATGAATCTGCTATGGTAAATAAGGTAACAAGTGAAGGTACCAAACAACATAATGGTGCTTCTAAGCATGTGGAGTTTGAGGTAAAATTTATTTTTCCTACACAAGAAGCAGAGGAGGGAACAAATGAAGATTACCGTCTGGATGGAGAGCCAGTAGAGGACATTCTAACTCAGGAACCTCAACAACAACTTGAATCAATAGAATCCAGCAAGCAAAAAAGGAAAATGACGAAACATGTTCGTCTCATAGAGACAGTTGCTTGTGCAACCACAATTGTAGCTGATGATGTTCCTACCACTTATAAAGATGCAGTCCAAAGTTCGGAAGAAGATAAGTGGAGAATTGCCATGAATGATGAAATACAGTCCCTTCATCAGAATCATCCGTGGAGATTGGCTAATCTCCTGAAGGGAAAGAAAGTAATTGGGTGCAAATGGGTATTTACAAAGAAGGAAGGATTTCCTAATCAAGTAGATGTTCGCGACAAAGCAAGATTGATGGTCAAAGGATATGCTCAAAAGGAGAGAATTGATTACCATGAAGTATTTTTTCCAGTTGTAAAACATTCCTCCATTCGAATTATGTTGGCTTTGGTTGCACAGTTGGATTTGGAACTAGTTCAGATGGATGTAAAAACTGTATTTTTACATGAAAACTTGGAGGAGGAAATTTATATGACTCGGCCAGAAGGATTCAAAGTTGCTGGAAAGAAAATATGGTGTGCAAACTTGAAATATTATTGTACTGATTGAAACAATCTTCTAGATAATGGTAGAAGCTAATTGACAAGTTTATATTGCGGCCAGAGTACAAGAGAAGCACATACGATCATTGTGTGTAATTGCGCAGGCTTAAATATGGTTACTTTATATATCTTCTATATGATGATGATATGTTGATAGCTTCCAAGAATTTGGAAGAAATTGATAAGTTGAAGATTCAACTGAAGAAGGAGTTCGAGATGAAGGATCTGGGTGAGGCAGAGAAAATTCTTGGCATGGAGATAATAAGAGATTGACGTTCAAAGAAACTCTGTTTATCTCAGAAAGAATATTTGAAAAGAGTACTATACCGTTTTGGAATAGATAAGAAGACTAAGCCAGTTAGTACTCCACTTGCTCCCCATTTTAAGCTAAGTACTACTATGTCGCTAAAGGATGAAGCTGAACGAGAGTATATGTCAAAGGTACCATACACAAATGTTGTTGGTAGCTTGATGTATGCAATGGTCTGTACGAGACCTGACATTTCACAAGCTGTTGGAGTTATTAGCAGATATATATGCATAATCCAGGAAAGAAACATTGGCAAGATGTGAAGTGGATTCTACGGTATATTCATAATATTATAGAAGTTGGGTTAGTTTTTTAGCAGGAAGGTAGTCAGTCTATAGTTGGATATTGTGACTCAGATTTTACGGGTGATCTGGACAAACGAAGATCAACTACTAGTTATGTGTTTACTTATGCAAAGGCACCAGTTAGTTGGAAGTCTACTTTGCAGTCAACAGTTGCTTTGTCTAAAATAGAGGCATAATACATGGCTATTACAGAGGCTGCAAATGAGGCAATTTGGCTTCAAGGGTTGCTAAAGGAGCTTGGTATTGGACAAAAAGTATCACAATTTTTTGTGATAATCAAAGTGCTATTCAATCAGTTAAGAACCAAGTTTATCATGCAAGGACGAAGCACATTGATGATTGATATCATTTCGTACTAGAAATCATAGAAGAAGGTGGAGTCACGGTAAAGAAAATTTATACTACAGCGAATCTTCCTGATATGCTGACAAAAGTGGTGATTGCGGTCAAGTTTCAATATTGTTTAGATTAGACCAACATTATTGAACACTGAAGATTGAAAATGAAGAGACAACCAAATTTTATTACCTAGAGAAAATTGAAGATGTGAAATTTTGCCAAGGTGGAGATTTGTTGAATTTGTCAACTATCCCATATCGGTTGGGAAGTGAGTTTGGTGGGAATTTTTTCCTATAAAAGAAGGTCTAATATTTAGGATTTAAACACACCTCTCATTTGTCTTCCCATCTATTTAAGGCATTTGTGTCTTCTCTCTTTAGTATTATTTCACTAATATTTTTGGAGTGGAATAAAATATTAGTTGTGTCCGAGAAAATAGGCAATTTGTCCAAACCTCATAAATTTTGGTGTTCCTTTTATTATTGCTTTATTATCTTATTTATTATTTTGTGGGTACCATATTTTTTAGTACAGTAATTATGACTCATTAACTATATATATTTGACGTCACGCAACAATATTTACATCTGTATCTGTTAAAGATTCTTATCAGGTACACACATTTTTTGTGATACATACACATTGACATCTATAAAATAAAACAATCTTCTGTTTTATTTTGCAACCGCTCAATAGTTTATAAAAAAATAATAAGACAATGAAATTATCTAGAATTAAAAGCTGACAATGGAAGTATTTGTCTTTGTAATAAAAAACAACAAATCAACTTAGCGGTATTTGTCTTTGATAATGATGACAGAGTGCTACACAAATGTAGTAGCACTTTTTCTCTTAGCATGAATTAATTTTAAAGCGCACGTATCTACTTCATCAAATATGATTAGCTTTATTTCCCATAAAACAAATATATACACAATATATTGTTACATAAAACAGGTATTTATAGTCACTAATTATATTCCTAAAATATTTTCCCAGGAATCAAAGGCAAATCTACCTCATCACACCATTCCACAAGCCTTGTGTCATAGTATGAGCTTTTTACATTATTTGGCCAATAACTTAACCATACTTGACCCCCTACTCTCCACTTCAATACACTTCCTTCCATTTCTTTGCTCAACCTCCATACTATTTCTTCACCACATTCCTCCCCTGCAAATACCACACCACCCTTCTTAGTAAATGCTCTATTTCCTCCAAAATATCTTCCTCGAAAATTGTTCATCAATTGATTGTTCCTATCATCGCCATTACTCGGCTTCCACGTGGCAATTTCACAGCCCGACACGTGGTCATATAAGATTGCTTCGTATACCGCTGCATTTCCTTCAGCTTCTTGGTCCCACCTCCAATTTTTCATCTTTGATCTTGTTGCCATCTTTGCCCTTGCCTTCACTTCTGGTTGTTTTGGATTACCGAAATTACCCTTTAGGACTCTTTGCATTTCGAATTCACGCTCAACGTTGTTAGTGGACCGGCCCAAACTTAACCCGCCTACATAATTTGCACCCACTTCTGGCCCAACCCAAACTCGAATCCTTGATGGAAAGTGCTTCTCTTGCAAATAAGAACCCTCCTCTTCCTCATTTTTATTAAAGCCCAATCTTGTCACTCCAAGACGTATATTATCCAAACGGGCCCTAACTTGGATAAACCCATCATAGAATCCAACCGTATATTCAAATTGGATCACAGCCTCAAGTTGCTGATGGGCCAGGGTATATTTTAGTGCAATCTCTTTCGCTTCAATTACTGGAAATTGAATTTTGTCACCGTTCATACGCGTGGGTTTCATTGCCTTCACGGGCGCGTATCCTTTTAAGATCCATAGCCCGTGAGCCTCTGTGGCGTAGGAGAACCCGAGGTAATGAGATGCTAACGGCGATAACGACTTTAATCCTACGCCGCCAACTTCCCTTAAAATCAGCCATTTTGCTAACATGTACCCGAACGTGCGCATGAAACAGAGCTCCACGTCAGTCCCGACTGAAATGAAGAAGGTTCTCAGAATGGGCGCGTGCTTGCACGAAAACGTTTCAAGGTTCGGAGCTAGCAAGGAGTAGAAATATAGAGAGCCCACCTCCGGTGGCGCGTCGAACGCAAACATCCAGAAAAGTCGCGTGAGGAAGATGAGATTGAAGAAGCTAGAGAAAGATTCTGGTGAGTGGGAATCGAGGATCCAAGAAACCGGGTCGGGTTGGAGCTTCTGGAGCTGTGAACGTGGACAGCAGCTATCATGCGTCGTGGGTGAACGCGAGATTATTTCTTGAAGCAGTTGTACAACCAGCGGCAAGAATGGCTTGTCCGAGGAAAGATGGCACGTGTCAGAAACCCAGATAGTCACATCTTTATCGGAGGATTCATGAAATCCTACCAAGCATACAGAGAAAACCAATGAAGAATTAGTCTCATCAGTGTTAAGCTCAAATTTTCTCTCAGCTTTGAATTGAACTGATTGGTTGGAGTTGGCTATGGGAGTAGCAAGAGTATAAATGAGAAACGAGTCATTCACAGTACTCCAGTTATCTGAGTTGGGAAGTTCAGATATCCAAGACCAAACATCCATATTTGTTTGATGTTGTTGTCTCTTTGCTTTTGGAAGTTTAAGGTTATAGTGTTAGAGGTGAATGCAAGAATTTATAAAGTGAACAAGTGATTTGAGCGTGACCAACATGGAGGTAATTTTGTCCACAGTTGAGAGAAAGAATTCGTGGTTGTAGGAAAGACTTGTGTGAGGTTTAAGCTCTACTGCATTAAATGCTCCATATATGTTAAAAAGATTTTTCACTAATTTTTCCGGTGAATATTCCATCATCCTTCATTCTGCGGCTTTATTTTTTCTTGATTTAATTTTCTATTTTGATTCGTTTTTAGAGAACTGCATGATTGAGTAAAAAATACAAAAAAATTGTTTTTTCTTGGGTACTTGGGATAGAGACTTATGTGGTGTAGGAGAGACGTCCGAGTCATGCATGCATGCACGCCAAATTTCCAACAAGATATATAGAAAGAGTGTGTGGAGGGTTAACAACCTTAGCTTTCAACGACAAAACGGAGGCTAGGGTTTCCGTGAAGCAACATACAATAACAACAACCCAGTATAATCTTACTTAGTGGGGTCTGAGGAGGGTATTGTGTACGTAGACCTTACCACTAACCTTGGATAGAGAGGCTGTTTTCAAATAGATCCCCGGCATCCTTCCATCCAAGAACTTCTTGGTTTTGGTTTTGGGGAGACTCGAACTCACAACCTCTTGATTGGAAGTGGGGGTTAGCTTACCATCAGAGCAACCCCTCTTGTCTTCCACGAGAACATCATAAATTAATAGATATTCGTAGTAAGTTTTTAATGAGACGATAATGATGGTTATATCTGATATATGGAATTCAACATGCAACTTTTACGATATACGATATTACACGCGCAATACTAAAGATGTAATGGCCCCTATTGATCGACGCTAGTGAATTAGACGTGTTGTTTTCAGTTATCTTTGTTCATGTATTTGACAGTAGATCGATTTTACTGCTTAATTTACTTACTGCAAGGACTTTAGAACGATCTCCTTTTTCCAGATCGGATTAAAGTTGAATTCTCATGCAATAGGTTGTAGTCCAAGAAAGTGTAATTTCATTAAAGCACTAGTATTAACGCTAGGTAACGGTTTATATGTATTCATAACTCAGATTTTGTTACTCCCTCCTATCCATTTTAAGTGATTTTTTGGTCTTTTTTTGGTGATCCAAAATATTTGATATTTTTATATATTAAAAAGGAATTGACTTCTTCTTTTCAAAGTTACTTACGGAATAAAGAGCCTAGGAGTAGTTTGTTATATTTCTAAGGAGCAAATTAAAATTAATACGATCAATTTTATTGTTATTTAATATTAAACGTTGAATCATTTAATATGTTTGAAAAGAGCCAAAATCACTTTTGCTACATTGTAATTAACGGGTATTACATGTGACAGTCCTTACGAACTATATTGAGATGCGTCGATCACCGTTCTCCCTTACGTCAGTGTTAATGTACCCGGTATAAATACTCTATAATAGTATATAATTGAGAAATAAAAAGTCAATTCAAAACAAAGTTCTATACATATGAATCGGTACAAACACGTATAGCTTTTGACTTTGAGAAATTAAGAATATTATTTATTTTGTATAAGATTTATCAAATATTGTACCCTCTCGCTTTTCTCTTGAATTCGAATTGACCTTAATGTTGGTTTCAAGCCTATAATTAGCTCGTGAATTGGACTGAATAACTAACCTGGTATAATAGTGGATCGATTAGGCCTAAGCTCATTAATAAGAATTATCTCTCCTTTGGACTCGTGGTCACGCCTCAGCCTCATCCCAAATGGGTGGGCATAGTTTGGACAAACCCGAAATTCAAATCGAAATTCGAATTTTTTGAATTTTTGGTTTGGATTTTTGGGTTATGGATAGGAGTACGAATTTTATTTTCAAAAATTTTAGATTTTGGATTGAATTTGGATTTGGGACTTCGAAATTTCGGATATCCGAAAATCCGAAATTTTTGTACCTTATATTTAGCCCTATCAGTGTAAATGTTCAGATTAATCGATGAAATCACAGAGAAACTAGAGAGAGAACGTAGAGAAAAGGAAGAGAGTTTGAGAGAACCGAAGAGTCGGTTATTGGGAAAAGAGAAAGATCAAAAAAATCTGTCCAGAAGCTTCCCCTATACTATACATATATTTTACAAAATAAAAATGAAACGGACCGGGTCGAGTACAATTGACCCGGGCTCAGATATGACCCATTAGGCTCATAAGTGTCAGTGGCCCAACACATGAGCCCAAAGTATTTATCATCACTGCCTATTATATACACTCTATATACATCAGATATACTAAACCAATATACAATTACACAGCTATTGAAATGGCTTGGAAGCCATGTAATCTTGTAAGTCAACACCCCCCCTCAAGTTGGAGGGGGACACCACCTTCAACTTGGACAGCAGCGGATGTAGAGCAGTGCCAGTTAGGGGCTTGGTGAGAAAATCAGCCAGTTGCCGAGAAGTAGATACATGTAACAGTTTGATGAAGCCTGAATTGACCTGATCACGCACAAAGTGACAGTCCACCTCTATATGCTTTGTGCGTTCATGGAAAACATGATTAGTAGCAATGTGTATGGCAGATTGACTATCACAGTAAACAGAAATTGGAAGGGAAATAGGAACACCAAGATCAGATAACAAGCGAGATAACCAGGAAAGCTCAGCCACAAGTTTGCTTAAAGCCCGATACTCTGCATCAGCAGATGATAAAGAGACAACAGGTTGTTTCTTAGATTTCCAGCTGATCAAAGAACCACCCAGAAGAACAGAAAATCCAGTAACAGACCTTCGGGTATCAGGGCAAGCAGCCCAATCACTGTCAGAATAACCACTCAAAGAAAAATCATCATTGGCAGAGTAGAAGAGGCCCATAGAGGAAGTGCCTTTAAGATATCGCAACACATGTAGAGCAGCATTCATATGAGGTACTCGAGGACACTTGAGAAACTGACTTAAATGTTGTACAGCAAAGCATATATCAGGTCTGGTATGTGTCAAAAATAAAAGCTTACCCACTAAACTCCTAAAGTGATCAGGAGAGGGTAATATGTCACCACAATCAGCAAGAAGTTTGACATTTGTATCTAAAGGACAGATAACAGAAGATACACTAGAACAGTCAAACTGATGCAACAGGTCAGAAACATATTTCTGCTGATTGAGGATCATTCCACCAGGAACATGAGACATCTGAATCCCCAAGAAATAATGCAAAGACCCAAGGTCCTTGATTTTAAACTGATCATCAAGAAACAGTTTCAGAGCAGAGATTTCATCATTGTCTTCTCCAGTGATAATAATATCATCCACATACACTGCCAGAATAACTAAAGACCCAGATGTGTCTTTGATGAATAAAGAATAATCATTCAAAGAGTGTTTATATCCTCTGAGAGAAAGAGCATGAGACAACTTGGCATACCATTGTCTGGAAGCCTGTCTCAGCCCATAAAGAGATTTTTTGAGTTTGCAAACCAGAGGAGAAGAAAGAGGAGAAACAGAATCAGAAATAGCAGCAGATACAATTAAGCCAGGAGGCAATTTCATGTACACCTCCTCATCCAAATCACCATGTAAAAAAGCATTATTGACATCCAATTGAAATAAGTTCCAATTCCTTTTCACAGCAACAGCAATCAAACATTTAACAGTACACATTTTGACCACAGGAAAAAAGGTTTCTGTGAAATCAACCCCTTCAACTTGAGTATCCCCCCAATAACAAGTCTGGCCTTATACTTTTCAATGGACCCATCAGCCTTGTACTTAATTTTATAAACCCACTTGCAACCAATTGGTTTCTTACCAGGAGGAAGATGGACAACATCCCAAGTTTGGTTGGTGTCCAAGGCCTCAAACTACCTTCTCATGGCATCCTGCCAAGCTGGAACTGAAGCTGCCTGAGAGTAATACAGTGGTTCAGTTTCCAAAGAGGAAGAAGAAGAGCCAGAGAAGGCTGGGAGTTGGCAGAGATAGTCCTTAAGATAGGATGGAGGATGATGAGTTCTGGTAGATTTTCTGAGAACAGGAGCAGAAGAAGAAGAGGGCAAAGTGGGAGGCGAAGGTTGATGGATAGAGGAAGGAGAATCAGAAAGAACATCATTTTCTCCAGAAGGTAAGGAAGAAACAGTAGGCATGGGAGAATCAGTCAAGCCATCATCTTCTCCAGAAGGAACATAAGGGAATGAGGAGGCAGAAGGTGAAATAACAGAAGATGAAGATTTAAAAGGAAAAACTGATTCATGAAATATAACATCTCTGGAGACCAAATAGTGTTTGGAATTAAGATCATATAATTTGTAACCCTTTTTGCCAAAAGGATAGCCCAAGAAAACACAAGGGATAGCTCGAGGCTTCAATTTGTCCCTTTGAGGGATTGACACAGTGGCATAAGCAAGGCATCCAAAAGCCCTTAAATGAAGAAAAGTGGGAGGTTTCCCATACAACAAGTCATGAGGAGATTTGTTATGTAACAATCTGGTAGGTATTCGATTAATCAGGTATGTAGCAGTGAGTAAACAATCCCCCCATAAAGAAGTAGGCAGCCCAGACTGAAAAAGTAAGGCCCTACAAGTCTCAAGAAGGGTTCTGTGTTTCCTTTCAACAACTCCATTTTGTTGGGGAGTGTGGGAACAAGATGTTTGGTGAAGGATGCCTTGGCTGCTAAAATATGAAATGCCTTCATTGCTAGAACCCAACTCCAATGCATTATCACTTCTAACAGTTTGGACCACAGTATGAAACTGGGTCTTAACCATAGAGATAAAGGACTTAAGCATAGAAAAGGCATTGCCTTTGGAACCCAACAAATGAGTCCATGTTGCTCTTGAAAAATCATCAACTATTGTGAGGAAGTATCTACACCCAGAAAAGGTTGGAGTGTGATAAGGTCCCCAGGTGTCAACATGAATCAGTTGAAATGGTTTAGAGGATTTAATGGAACTGTCAGGGAAAGAAAGTCTAGTTTGTCTTGCCATAGGGCAGACAGAACAGGGGAAAGGTTGTTTAGAAGCAAAAGGGAAAGATAAACCAGAAATACATTTCATATGTGCAAAAGGAATATGACCAAGTCGCAAGTGCCAAATGTAATTCATATCAGAATTCAAATCATTATTACAATTGACACTGGTTACACGTAAGGAAGATGAAACAGTTTTATTATCAGACAGAATTGTATCATTACAAGTAATATGCATAGAAGACAAAACAGTAAACTTGCTAGTATCACAAGAAGTAGAAGCAGAACAAACAAAACTTGTTGAAGAGAGGGAAGATGAAGAAGGGACCCATGTCAGCTTATACAAGCCATCAGTTTGGTTACCAAGATCCAGTGGCTTCTTCAGAGAAGGGCCCTGTAACATTTGGAGGAAACATGAATGTTCAGAGAACAGGACTATACAATGTAATTCCTTCACCAACTTATGGACAGAAATTAAGTTGTGTGTAAAAGAAGGAATTAAAAGTACATTATAAAGAACAATAGAAGAAGTCAATTGAAAGGAGCCAATGCAAGTTACTTTTACTTTATAACCATTAGGAAGGGTCACAAGATAAGGGACAGATAAAGGTGTAAGGTTAAAAAGTAGTTGTTTGTTATAGGTCATATGATTAGATGCACCAGAATCTATTATCCAAGACACGAAATTAATACTAGTAAGCATGCAAACTTTGGAATCAGAAACTGGGCTCTCAGTTAGTATAGTACCAGCAAAATTGACAGCACACATGGGAGAAGAGTTTGGAGCATTGGAACCCCCTAACTGGGTTTGTTGTAAAAGATTCATCAGTTGATCATAATGCTGACTACTCAACCCAGGTATCACAGAAGACTGACCATCTGTTTTTGAGACAGATTCATGGTTGGCAGCAGGATTCCCTTGAGGAACAGACAAATGACCATCAGAATTTGAAGCAACAGCATTAGCAGCACCAGATTTCCTCCCTTTGAAGGTTGTATGTTGTGGATACCCATGAAGTTTGAAGCATTTATCAATTAAATGCCCAGACTTCTTACAGTATCTACAGAACAACGACCCTCTACCTTGATCAAAGTTAACTCTTTGTTTAAAAGAAGAGAAAGTATTAGGCATTGCAGCCTTGTTAGAGTCAACTGGCTTCCTGTTAGAGTAGGCATTAAAAGATACAGAATTCGGATTAAAATGAGAAGGAGACTGGATATGCCTTTGTTTCTCATCATTCAGGAGGATATTATACACACTGTCAAGGTTTGGAGGGGGCTGCATCATCAGAATATTGCTCCTCACCCCCATGTATGTGCCACTGAGGCCCATTAAAAACTGAAACACTTTAGAATCATCATTTTCCTTTACTATACCTTCCTTAGCAGCACACACACATCTTTGCCCATGGTTCACACACATAGATTCAACTTCATCCCATAAACCTTTAAGTCTATTAAAAAAGGATGCTATATCAAGGGACCCTTGAGAGGTGTTGCACAGCTCTCTTTTTAATTCATAAATTTTGGTCCTATTGGCAGTACCATAACGTACCTGAAGTTGTAACCATATACTTTCAGCAGTATCAGAATAATGCACGGACTCAGCAATCGCAGGAGAAATAGAAGCAGTTAGCCATGAAATTACCATACTATTACACCTGTCCCATAATCTCTGTTGAGCCGCATTAGTGGCTGGTCGAGGACAGGTTCCATCTATAAGACCAATTATACTTTTAGCAGTCAAAGCAACAATTATTTTTCTTCTCCATCCCCCAAAACCATCACCTGAGAAGGGTGTGGGGACAGGAGATACCCCGGGAACATCGGAGGAGTATAGAAATAAAGGACTTGAAGAGTCCAAAAGACCAGTATTGGTGGTACCAGTATTGGTGTTAGCAGTATTGGTGTTAGAATCCATGATATATCAACAAGGAAGAACAGATTCAGCAACCAAAAATGTAACAAATCAAATAGTCACACACAAAGCCAAATATTCAAACACAAAGCCAAAAAACCGATATACACAAACCAGGTGCACAACTTTAAAATAAAGTTACCCTCCTTCTTCGCTACCGGAAGAAGATCGGCCTTCAAATAGCAGTGAAAACCCTAGGTATGAAACCCTAGGTTCAAACGTCGATTCAGTCACCGGAAATACAAGAAACGATGTCGGAAAGTTACCCAAACATCCACAAGATGAGAATCGGACCACCGGAAGACGGTAAACCAGCAAGTCAAAACCACCGAAAACTCTAGATACCGAAAACTCACCAGAAATCACCCAAAACCGATCAAAACGTTGTTAAAATGTTGAGGTTAAGAAGATTCACCCGGATATCATGGTGTAAAACACTTTGAATCATGTCCGACCAAAAACTGAATCATCACTGACCGTTCGATCTCAGAAAAATCGTCAAAAATCGTCAAACAAATGTTCAAAAGTGATACCGATGTGGGAATAAACATGATCGGATCGTTGTAAGGCTCTGATACCATGTAAATGTTCAGATTAATCGATGAAATCACAGTGAAACTAGAGAGAGAAAGTAGAGAGAAGGAAGAGAGTTTGAGAGAACCGAAGAGTCGGTTATTGGGAAAAGAGAAAGATCAAAAAAATCTGTCCAGAAGCTTCCCCTATATTATACATATATTTTACAAAATAAAAATGAAACGGACTGGGTCGGGTACAATTGACCCGGGCTTAGATATGACCCATTAGGCTCATAAGTGTCAATGGCCCAACACATGAGCCCAAAGTATTTATCATCACTGCCCATTATATACACTCTATATACATTCTATATACATCATATATACTAAACCAATATACAATTACACAGCTATTGAAATGGCTTGGAAGCCATATAATCTTGTAAGTCAATAATCAGTTAGACATTAGCTCATTACGGCATAACTCATATACATACCTAACACTAATAACTCTAAACATCCAATAGTATAATGCCCATTAAAAACACTAGCCCGAAAAGTCTTTGGTCTTTGCATTTTTGTCACCTAATAAGCTCCACTGTGAGAAAGGAAAATGGACGAAGAACTGTTCATGAAGGCATCTATATCCATGTTATTGGGATATACACAAGCATTTAGCAAAAGCAATTGTGGATTTACATCCTTGTTAATATTATATATTTTTTAATTTAGTCTTCCTTTATCTTTCTACTCGATTTAAATTATTATTTTTATGTTGAATTTTTTCGATAAGCTCAACTTATAGGCTTAAAAGTCAAACTGAAAGTCCGAAAAAACCAACTCGGTTAATCCGAATCAGAACTTAAAAAATCCGATCCAATCCGAAATTATTTGGATTGGATTTGAATTCTAATTTTTTCAATCCGAAAACCAAAAATCTAAACCGCAATTTCATATTCAATCTGAATTGCCCGAACGTCCACCCCTAATCCCAAACGGATTTTGAAAGGGAATTTGCCCAATGACTGTTCCAAAGTGTTCTCTTTCAAGTTTTGGTATTTAGTAAATTTAATACTTCAAATTGTCTGCCCAAATTCACCAATATCGTTGTTAATATACCTACCCACGCGGGTATACTAGAGTCTATAGATGATTTTCCTTTTTATTGCGTGGAGAAGGGGAAGGAGAAATAGAGAGGGAACTACATGGTGAAGAATCGAACATTTACCAATAAGATAGAACGTTTAAGTAACCGGCTAATTGAACTATTAGATTCTCCTGGCCTATAATTTATAAATAATACTTTCCCTACCCTAATTTATGTGGCATATTTTTTTTTAATTTATCCTAAAAAAAATATTATACTTTCTTGTTTAGAAACAATTTAACTTTGATATTTTTACTTTAATCTTAAGAAAATAATTTATAGTTACACAAATACCTATAATTTTTTTGTACCATAAGTTTAAAAAGTCTTTCTTTCTTTCTTAAACTCCGTAATGACTGATGAGCAAATATCACCATATAAATTGAAACAGTGGGGTAAAATTTACTGCCATGTTGTGTCGCAAATTTTACAATAGTTATTGTGTGGATTAGGGGTGTACATAGATTGTGTTGGTTCGATTTTTATCAAAACCAAATCAAACCAACTATATCAGTATGAATTGGATCTGTTTTGTCGGATTTTTCGGCTTTTCGGGTTTTCTTTGTTACATGAATATTATTCCAATTTTACTTAGTAAAATTATAGAAAAAACTTTAATAAGTGAACATATGTTTAATAAATATGAAAAAATTGACAAACATATAATCTATTGAATATTCTAATGGGAGAAATTTTAGTAGCATGTGATAGTTATTTTCTTAGTCGTCTAACAATAGTTTTTCGTTAATATATATTTTCAAGGTTAATACACGATATGTCCCAAATATTTCTACATTTTCTAAAAAAGATTCATTATAAAGTCTTACAAATATAAATAAAATTTATATATTTATATGTCAGTTTGATTTGATTTTTTTACTCAATACCAAACCAAATCAAACTAAACATAATTAGATTTTTTAACCGATTTGGTTTGATTTTTCGATCTGGTGCGATTTTCTGGTTCGATTTGAATATCCCTAGTGTGGATGATAACGATAAATAGAAGTAACTTCTGTATTGGTAAAAAAATAAGCATGTGGCCAGCATAAAAATCTATACCTGGCACACATTCTACAATTCTCTGGTCTATTTCGGATCAGCTGAAGTTATCTAGTTGAAATATACAAAAACAAATGTTCAATTTGTAAAAGTTTCAATACTAGCTACGGAAATATCGATAAGGGGCGAAAACACTTTATTTAGTCGAAACATCATATCTTTACTTTATGTTTTGCGCTATTTATCTTATTATCCGACCTCGGAGAAGGCTACCACATCAAGGTGA